>OY757938.1:1055000-1537500 GCA_963585895.1 Sepioteuthis lessoniana
TATTCAAACACTTGCTGTATCAAGATATTATACTGATCCCCACTAAGTTGTCGGTACTAACCAAACCTTTCTTCATGGTGATCAGGTTAAAATTCTTCAATGCAATACTTACTCAGTTCTAGAAATGCATCGGTTGTATGATGCAAAGCAGTGAAGGTTTCCTTTGTTAATTTGCCATTTCTTCCAGGAATTCTCTTCCAAGATTCTAATCAGTCACAGAATACAGAGAAAAATGCAAAATTTTCTTCATTTACTCAAAGTGGATTACAATATTTATTTCCAAGCTGACAACCTTTACATGGTGTTTTACATTCAATATTGTCCACCAAATATAAAATCAGCCAAGTTGGTTGGGGCAGTAGAATACACTGACTGCACCTCAGCAGTAGGGGCAAGACCTCAACGCCAAAAAAAAACTTTCCTTGATATGACACGAAATGATCAGATGGTAAGGCTCTTGTAATGCTGGAGCTTTGGGGAATGTAGAGTAAACCTTCATTGCTATTGATCCCAGGTCCACTCTGGCCTGGAATGGTAGCACCTGATAGGGTCCTATCAATAGGTCAAATAGAAATGTTTGACATTTTAACTATGTGCAAACAAATGACTTATGCTAAACTGAACTGATCATTTAAATGTGTGTAAATAAATGACTGATGTTTAATTGAATTGTTAGTGATACATAGCAATACTTGGAACCATTTAACTGTGTGCAAGAGAATGAGCTCAGGCTCGTTTAAAAATGTTATCAACAAAATTTGTTTACAAATTATATATATATATATATATATATATATATAGAGAGAGAGAGAGAGAAAGAGAGAGAGAGAGGATTTAGCATTATATATTGTGCTAGGATGGATACACCATAAAACCAAATGAAATATAAAATGTTTATACATTCTGCAACTTCAGCAAAGTAAGGCAAATATTTCTATTTTCCCAAGATCAATAATCTCTGAATATTGTTCTCATTAAAAATTTGCTCAGCTAAATTAACATTTTACCTTTCAAGATTAGTTGGGGAAATTACCACTGAGGTCTGAGATTCCAGAGTATGGAGTTTCTCTAAGGTGCAAAATGGGGCACTTTGGATACTATCTAATTCATGATTTTCATTATGATAAAATTTTGGGAACAACATGAATTTATTTGCATCTTTTTGACTAAGCCAATTGTTTCTCATGCATTTCAACATATGGACTGTGTCGAAAAGGAAGAAAAGAGGTCGAGACTTCATAACTGGGTGTGGATATACAATGAAAAGCTTTGGGGGACTCCAAAAGAAAGATATAGCTTTTTTATTTATGGGATTATTTTCTGTTATGATTGATAATACTTGAAAGTTTATCTCCTCTAAACCATTTATCATATGTTTTACTCTGTCAAATAAATTTGCTGCCTGAAGACATTTAATTGGCAAAGCATGTACAACACCCTTATACTATGAGAATACACAGCTAAGCATAAAAGCAAAAGCATTAGTTGCAGCTTCATTACTGTTGTGAGATAAACCAACAATATTACTCCCACCATAATAAAAATAAGGTTTTTGGTAAATTTCATCAACTAGTTAAGATACCTAAGAAAATTGTTATCATGTTGCTCAATCAAAGGATTCATATATGTTGATAATGTTACTCTTTTAATGGTTGACTTGCTAGGTTAAATTATATTTTTGTTGTCTCTTAACAATCTTTACCCTTTTGGAGAGCAGTTATCTAACAACAAAGAAAATATCATTTCTGTTAAATAATCGACGCATTTGAACTCAGGAGCCAAGTGGAAGAAATATGTCAATATTGGTCAGTATGTCTTTAATTCCAATTTAAAATGCTGAATTTTACAAAATGTTATGCTGTATTTTGTTTGTAAAATAATGCTTAAACTATGCGTTTTAAATGTAAAGGCACGCTTACTCTACTGTAAAGCCAATTTGATATTAAGCCTATCCACATGTCAGCGAACAAGGCAGAATGTTTTTAAATATCTTCTATCGAATAATTTAAAAATTCGTAAAGAAAGCCCTAACAGTAGTTTAGAAGAAAAAGCCTAGAATGCTACTACAGCCCCCCCCCCTCAGAAAAGGAAAAAGAAAAAAAAAAAAAAAACCAACAAAAACGAATTGTCCCCTTCACCCCACTAGACCGCCCCCAAAGCTACCTAAAATATCAGTAGTAAATAAAAGTCCAAACGAAGAAGACGCATTTGAACTCAGGAGCCAAGTGGAAGAAATATGTCAATATTGGTCAGTATGTCTTTAATTCCAATTTAAAATGCTGAATTTTACAAAATGTTATGCTGTATTTTGTTTGTAAAATAATGCTTAAACTATGCGTTTTAAATGTAAAGGCACGCTTACTCTACTGTAAGGCCAATTTGATATTAAGCCTATCCACATGTCAGCGAACAAGGCAGAATGTTTTTAAATATCTTCTATCGAATAATTTAAAAATTCGTAAAGAAAGCCCTAACAGTAGTTTAGAAGAAAAAGCCTAGAACGCCTAATGCTACCACAGAGCTCTAATTCCTGAAGCCTGCTAGGTCCCCAACTGTAGGATGAAAAAAAAAAAAAAAAAAAAAAAAAAAAATGAAAAACCCTTGGAAAAGTCCCAATACAGCAAAAAAGTATAAGTCAGTATTAGTGAAAGTCATAAGAAAGTACCTTAATGTTGGACTTTAACTAAGTTAAAACTTAAAACAAATTCCCCCCCCCTCTTATTTATTTATTTATTTATTTTTTTTTTTATTTTCATTTTATTTAATTTTTTTTAAAAAAAAATTTTTTTTTTTTTTTTTTTTTTTTTTTTAAAATGTTCATTTATTTTATTATGTACACATGGGAAGCAGCATGATGTACGTTAAGGTATTTGAATAAACCAATGGACGACCAAAGTCAATACCCAAATGGGTCCTGGACGTGAGTTTGACGACTTTTCGCTCAGGATCGACAGTTCGATCGGGGAACTACTGCTGCTCCTCTATAAGAGTGGCTTCTATAGAAGAGAATAAAACGGCCATCGAAAGATAACCATGACCCACACTCAAACCACTTACACAAACCGCATCGCTCTTCGCGCGGGTAAAAAAGGGGCGCGTCCTGCTGAGGTTGGAGCCCTGGCCTCGGTGTTCGAAAAATCAGCTACAGAGCTCAAACAATCAAAACTACTAAAATGCAAGCAAAAACTACAAATAGCCACATTTAACGTAAGAACCTTAAATAGAATAGGACAACTCCCAGAGCTAATTGCATCGGCCGAAGAACATAATATAGAAATAATTTGCATACAAGAACACAGATACACGCACACAGAAGATATCAAATATCACGAAACTGGCAATGGATGGTCGCTCGCCACTGTATCCGCATGGAAAAACTCTGTCAACGCCGCAGTAGGAGGGGTAGGATTGCTTATAGGACCTAGAGCACTAAAAACGCTTAATAGCATAGAGAAAATACGACCTAGGATGATGGTAGCTACATTTAACGGAAACCCCAGAGCAACAATCGTCTCATGCTACAGCCCCACCAATGTTAGTGAAGAAAATGAAATAGTCACCTTCTACGATGAGTTATCCTCATTAGTGCGTAGCATCCCGAAACACAACATGTTAGTCATTGGCGGAGACATGAATGCACAAATCGGGAAAAACGGAAACAACAAATACAGCCTCCACAACACGTCAAATAGAAATGGGCAACATCTAACAGATTTCATGATAGAAAATAGATTAGCATGCCTCAATACAAACTACCAAAAAAGAGAGGGCAAACTATGGACATACACGTACGCAAACAATACTAAAGCTCAGATAGACTACGTCCTTATAAACAAGAAATGGAAGAATAGTGCATTGAATTGCGAGGCATACTCCTCTTTTGAGGGTGTGTCCACCGATCACCGAATAGTCACAGCGAAAATACGGTTAAGCCTACGAAAAAACGCCAAACGAACAGCGACCACCAAACACTATGACTGGGCCCTATTAAACAACAAAGATGTCAGAGATAAATACGTATTAGAATTGAGAAACAGATTCAAAACACTACAAGAAAAGACGGAAAAAAGTACACCAAACGACGAATACGAAAATTTCGTCAATGCACACCTTGAGGCAGCAGCAAAATACATTCCAACAAAAATTAAAACTAAATATAGAGTCCCATGGGAAACCTTAGCGGTGAGAGAAAAACGTGCACTAGTGAAAACAGCCTCCAAAAACTATCGAAAAAACCCAACAAACACAAATGCCTTAAAACTAAAAACGGCACAAAATCAATTAGCAGGCATATATATAAAGGAACAGACAGAATACATTCAAAATCAGATAGATAAGATCAGAGACTCGGTAGAAGATAGACAATCTAGAATTGCCTGGCAAACAATAAACGAAGTGAGCAGAAGAAAGAGCACAGCCAAAGCAAAACTTAAAGCAGCAAACCAACAAGAAAGAATAAAACTGTGGAAACAGCACTTCGAAAACTTACTTGGAAACCCACCAAAAATAACGCATGAACCAATCACCAGAATAATTAGCAAACAATTAGACATTAAACTTAGACCGTTCACACAAGGAGAACTCGACTCGGTTCTCAGAAAAATTAAAAATAGGAAAGCTGCAGGACTGGACGAAATTCCCCCGGAAGTATGGAAGACCAGACAATTCGACGACATACTGCTCCGACACTGCAACGCAGTATACAATCAAAATCCGATAGATAGATGGACGAAGGGATGCATACTCCCCTTCCCTAAAAAGGGGGACCTCGGATTAGCCAAAAACTACCGAGGCATAACACTTACATCCATAGCTGCCAAAATCTACAATGCCCTACTACGAAACCGCATAGAACCCAAAATCGACAACATACTTAGAAAAAACCAAAATGGCTTCCGAAGAAATAGATCTACGACCTCACAAATACTAACCATCCGCAGAATCCTTGAAGGTGTACGGGCAAAGAACCTACAAGCGACATTAATATTTGTCGACTTTACCAAGGCTTTCGACTCCATTCACAGAGGAAAGATGGAACAAATCCTACTAGCGTACGGCATACCTAAAGAAACCGTAGCGGCAATAACGATTCTCTATAGAAACACTAAAGTAAAAGTACGATCACCAGATGGAGACACAGAATACTTCGACATTGTAGCAGGAGTACTACAAGGGGACACGCTGGCTCCGTATCTCTTTATCATTTGTCTAGACTACGTACTTAGAACATCGATTGACAAAATCAAAGAGAATGGCTTCGAACTGACGAAGAAAAGAAGCAGAAGATATCCCGCAACAACAATTACCGACGCCGACTACGCCGATGACATAGCGATACTGGCAAATACACCTGACCAAGCCGAAACACTTCTGCATAGCCTGGAACGAGCAGCAGCAAGCATAGGCCTCCATGTTAATGCACACAAAACGGAATATATGTGCTATAACCAAACGGGGGACATCTCCACTCTAGAAGGAACCCCTCTTAAACTAGTAGACAAATTCACGTACCTAGGAAGCAGCGTCGAATCAACCGAAAAGGACATCGAAACGAGGTTAACGAAAGCATGGACAGCTATCAACAGGCTATCGACTATATGGAAATCAGACCTAACCGATAAAATGAAACGCAGTTTCTTCCAGGCAGCGGTCACATCGATACTGCTATATGGATGCACTACATGGACGCTAACAAAACGGCTCGAGAAGAAACTAGATGGCAATTACACAAGAATGCTGCGTGCAATCCTCAACAAGTCCTGGCAGCGGCACCCCACAAGACACCAACTGTACGGCCACCTGCCCCCTATCACGAAATCTATTCAAGTTAGGCGAACCAGACATGCAGGACATTGCTGGAGAAGCAGAGATGAACTCATAAGAGATGTACTCTTATGGATCCCCACACACGGCCGCGCAAAAGCAGGACGACCAGCACGAACGTACATTCAGCAGCTGTGTGAGGATACAGGATGTTGTCCTGAAGACCTGCCTAGGGCGATGAACGATAGGGAGGAGTGGCGAGAGAGGGTCAGGGATATCCGTGCTGCCAGCACGATATGATGATGATGATGACTCATACATTAATTTGATTGAATTAAGACGTCTGATTCTTCTTGTACCAAAAGTGGAAATGACTTTACTGATTTTAATATAGAAATCACATTTTGAGGTTCAGTTTCCTGTTATTTTGTGACCATTTTTCTAATGTTTTCCATCAGAATTTCAAGAGTATTTTCAATACTTAAATGTTTAGGAATCTTCTAGTTCCCAATCTTATTAATTTCCACATCTCTACAAAACACATGTACAGCAAAATCAAATTCATTTACAAGCAATAGATTGATTTTTGGATATGGGGATTCAATACTGCTGCATATAATAAGTGTCTCTTGCTACTTAACAACACTCCAGTAATTTCTATCAAGAAAATTCATTTCCCTTCTAGATCATCAATATCATAGAATTTCTTCTGCTGTTTGTATACTAAGTTATCAGAAGCACTTTGATTTAAAGCACCTTTAAGGACAGAATTTTCCAGTTGGATTCTTCCTAGAATCTGTTAAATCTCTAGAGGAGATCAATGAAGAAAAATATGAGGTACGGTTTGGTAAAATTCTATGAATGGCGCCATGATAAAGATATGTTTTCTTCTAAAGTCTAACTACAATTGTAGCCCTCACTTTTTCATCAAATGATTCTCTCTTTATGTCTTCAGGTTGAAAATGTAGTTCACATAGATAAAGAGATTTTCAAAATCAAACCTATTTTAAATTCTTGTAAAAATATTAGAAAAGATAGTAAACTAAAAATCTACAATATGAAGTATTTTTCTTAAGACTTTAAGAAAAATGAAGAGATTGTTCTGACATTTTTAAGGAACATAATCTAATGCATTGATTAATGAAAAATTATTAGTGATGAAGCTATGAAAAATAAAGAAAAGATTTTAATATTTATACATTTTTAAATTAATATAATTAATAAAGAACATTTTTTTGTGAAAAGAACTATTCTAAAAATCGTTATAATTATTAGAATTATTTTTTATGCTCATAAAATTAATCCTTTTTGAAATTACATAAAAAATTTTAAAAATTTGTTTTTTTAAAAAGAAATAAAGTTTTTTGTGTTTAACAACTTTGCAAAATTTAACTGTCATAACTTTGTTTAATGTATTGTGAATTACATCGGCATGAAATTAATTTAATCATTAAAACTTCAATTAAATTTATTTGCTTTTTAATGCAAAGAATATTCAACTAAATTTAGTAGGAGTAAAATCTAATCTTTTGATTGTACATATTCATATATCAGATAATGTTTTATCTTTTGGAAAAGAAATCACAGAGACTTTAGGTTCATTTTTATAATTTTTTTGCCATGAGATATGACACAACAAAAAGGCATTGTTTTTGTTTATAAATTCATTCAATAATTAAAGCAATTAAATAGATAAATAATTTAAAACATTGGGAGAAATCTCGTACTCTGACAACTTTTTTTTCTGAAAGATGGAAAGACTCAACATGATGATGTCATATGTTTTCCTCACTCAAAGGGCTGTTTTCTCTTTCAGTGGTCTCGAGTCTGCACTCACACTGTGTCATTTTTTTAATCGGCCAAATTCTCAATATAACAGAGATTACAATGGAACACTAATTAGAATCCTTCACTCCTTCTTTAATAAAAGCATTGATATCATCATGGACAGCTGTTACGATAGGAACCCATCAGATGGTCTATTTATTATTAATGACAAGAGAAATACTTTTGCATTTCTTTACAGTAAACTTGAAGGAGATGAGATAAAATTTTACTTTTTTCAAAGCATGAAGAGATATGCAAACAACTTTATTCAAAATTAGAAGTTGACTCAAGTTTCAGATGATAGCAGTTATACTAAATCGGGTAGACTGAGTTCATTAACCTTGGTATTGTAACCAGTCTAGGAGAAGGAAAAGTCTGAATTCAAACCTCTTAAACTCTTGAATTACTATGATTAGAAAATCTGGCAAACACTTACGCATGACATGCGGTAACACTGGACAGCTATTTCAACCTTATATGGTCTCATCAGCAGTGTATACCATGATCTTCACCACTGGAGATTAAACCAGTGACCACAAATTGCAGAGCTAAAACTCTACAACTGAACCATCAGTCCATATCACACACTGGTGGCTCAGTTGTAGAGTTTCGGCTCTGCAATCTGTGGTTGCTGGTTTGATCTCCAGTGGTGGAGAACATGGTATACACTGCTGATGAGACCTAATAAGGTTGAAACAGCTGTCCTGTATTTCCGTATGTCATGCGAAAGTGTTTGCCGGATTTTCTGGTGATAGTAATTCAATTCACAATATAATTCCTCAACTTATAAGAAGAAAAAAAAGAAAAGAAAATGTACATCTCTTAAACTCTACTAAAAAACTATTCTTGTGTCACATCCCGCTCAAAGTAGAGGGGTTGGGTAAGTACATAATAGTAGTTATGTACAGCATTTACTCATAGAACTGAGCAACTAGTATCTATATGCTGAATCAAAGAATGGATCTGTCGCTTTTACAGTTAGATTTGATTTTTGGTCAACGTGAAATTCACTTGGTATTTTTTCTTTGATCATTTGAGGCCAAATTAATATTTGATTTATATATAATAATAATATTAGTAATCATAATATTCATTTTTTCTTATTGTCAAACCTTAATAATTGTTCATTCGTGTCTCTTTCATCTTAGAGTTGTGTAACAGAATCCAATAATGGCTCATCTAGTCTTACCTGCTTAACAACATTTCCTACATGTTGTAATTGTTTTTAAAAAAGCTCAGAGCTTCAAGTAAAACTGAATCACTTTTTTTTTTACTAGAAAGAGCTTTTTGGTCACAGCTAGTGCCATTATTAGAACTGATCTTGGAGGATTGCTTTTTTCTATTGAACAATGATGGATTTTTTTAATAATGACATTCAAGAGATTAGATAATGTCGTGACTTTCCTGCAAGCAGATTGTTTCGAAATTCCTTTGACATTTACTAAGTGGTATATTCACTTCTGAAACATTTTGTCAAAACAACAATAATTCATCCAAGAAAATCAAATCAAGACTAAATTGATAGAAATAAGGGGAAAGTGAATTGTAATGGAAGAATGATAAAGTATATTGTTCTCATATTTTTTGTCAATTGTGACAATGTTATCAAGTGTTGTATACTGTGATGAGATCAATCACAACTGTAATACAATACATATACAAACACAGATAGGCAGACTCTGTTGTTTCAGATACGAACGGGTTTATTAACTTCTGGCTTCAGTCCATGGCAACATGAGGAAAGAGACACAATTCTTAAAAGTCTTTGCTAACCATACGATGCTGACTCCATCCCAATGCGTGGCAATCTTGTGATGTCTAAGATCTCTGTCGGTAGAGATCCAAAAAACCCAACTACATCTTTCAACAGTCAAAATCTAACTCTCAATGGCCGAATACCCAACTCTCACCTCAGTGGTCCAATCTCAACAGACTACTGACTCTTTTTCAAAATCCTCAAATACTCAGGACTATCTCTTCTGGGCATGACATCATCCACACTCCAACCCCATTTCCTGTCTGGGGGTTTATTATGACAAATGGTTATTGTCATATCCTTTGCGTGTGAGCGTAACTGCACCAGATGACTATGCACCTGAACTTAAGAGACTCGAATAGTTCAAAGCCTTACCAAACTGAATGATAAAATATAATTAACAAAAAATGATTAATATAAAAAAATCATTCCCACATTATATAACATAAGATATTTATTCCAATCTGTGTCAAATTCTCATTTATATTTAGAGAATTTCTTTTTGTATAAATCTGTTGTTCTCTTTATCATAACCAATATTACAACTATTAATTCTTTTCATTTAATTATACTGAGAATAATAGCCAATTAGAAATGCCAATATTGGGTTTTAATAACATTCCTTTTTGTTACTTTGCTAGATTGAAAATTCTTTATGTAATATCTAAGTGTGTTGTATCAAAATGTCAATGTATTTTCACTTTTATATTAGCCAGCACTAAATTCAGTTCAAGCGAGGAGAAGTAATAATTGTCTCGCTTGTAAAGGGGTATATCTGTTGATGGTCATGTGACAATCCCAGAATCCATCTTGTTCTCTTTTTCTCAGTTCTTTGAACTGTGAAGACATGCCTTTAATAGTAGAGATGGATCTCCTGCCTGGTTATTATATAGTAAAGTGAGCATGCCTTTACTATATAATTTATTCACTATCAAATTCAAGAAAAACTTGTACCATTTTTACTCCTCTTAGATTCATGCTAATTTTGGACATTGGTGAATGGGGACATAACTAAATATTCTTACTAGCACCAAGTAATCCAATTAAAACATTTTATTCCAAGATGTTAGGATAATGTTAGACAAAAGTGATTTTCCAACAGTTTAATCCAAATATTATATTTATTAAAATCATTTATCTGGATTGGTATGTATGCAGATAATAAATGTTTCCCCTGGATTTAGTGGGCATATCTACTGGATATGTGAAAAACCCACAATCCATATTGACCTCTACTTTGAATGATAAAGACATAGCCATCTCATATCTTTTCTTTGTACTATTAAGATATACCTTTTTGTTCATTGAAAAGATCTGGTCTTGCCACCTTGTAAATGACTGTCTCTCACCTCAGTATTGAAATCTAAACCCCACATGTCTATGGACACTCAAAGAACTCAAGACTTTTTAATGTTTTCTTTCCCTTTCATATACTACTTGTTCTTAGAATAAGATGTGCACATTTTATCTGTTGGAATATGTTTGTGTGTTCTTGTTAATATATCTTGTATAAATATTATATATGTATTAAATGTGTAAATGAGCTTGTCTTTCCTTCTGTCTGTTCAGTGTTAGTGTATCAGTATTGGATACAGTAGTGCAAATATTGGAGCTTGGTGAGATAGGACTTGATTAAATATCTCCTCCTGACATCAACCATACCATGGCCCAGTTGGCTGGGGCTGAAGAATACACTGATTGCATCTTTCAGAGGGGTAAGACTACCCCTATGAATGTCCTGGATATGACACTAAACAATCTGAAAGTGAGGCTCCAGTAATGCTGGAGCTTTGGGAAATGCAGATTACTCCTTTATTGCCATTGCTCCTGGGTCCACTCTGGCTTGGAGTAGTTGCCCCTGATAAGGGTCTTATCGATTGGTCAAATAGAAGTGTTTGACATTTTAACTGTACTTATGCTAAACTGAATTATTTGAAATAAAACTATATGTATAAAAATGGATTTGGCATTAAATAACCTACAATGGATGATATGCTAAAAAACCAAACCAAACCAATCAACTATGCCAATAGATAGATTAAAACTGACCAATTTAATTGACCTACTAACATGCATTTTTTGCCAATATCATTTTACTTATAGCTTTGTATACTACATACTCATTCACTCTTTCAACAATCAAACACCTCTTGCTGGTTTTTGACATCATGATGGCATGTATCCAAAGAAAATTTTAAGATTGTTTATACAAAAAACCATGCTCATCATTGACAAGAGATATTTGAATGAAAAGACCATGTTGACAAGTGTTATAGAAAAGACCATGTTGATAAGTGTTATAGAAAAGACCATGTGGACAAGTGTTATAGAAAAGACCATGTGGACAAGTGTTATAGAAAAGACCATGTTGACAAGTGTTGTAGAAAAGACCATGTTGACAAGTGTTATAGAAAAGCAAAATGACAAGTGCTGTTAAGATGATAATACAAATTATTACCAGATCAACAGTAACTGAAGTTGTTCAAATGATTTTATATCTAGTGGTCACTGAAAAGTACCTCTGGTCTTTAGTGGTTTAATGTACTTATCATATGCTCATTAAGATAATTGTTTATATTAGTATGAGATAGGAATACTTGATTATGTTGCATAGCCCTTTGGTTGGTTAATATATGTTATATTAGCCTTACTCAGACAATTGGTCAGCTCCCAGGTCAAATCTTCTCACTTTGTTTCAGTTCAGTTTGTTCTTCTCTTTTCTCCTGTCAGTCATCTTGTCATCTTGGTCGTCCTGATGTCTCTTTTGTATCACCATCCTTGTTCTTTTTGGCTGATGGGAAATGACAACGCAAACACACCTTTATGTGTACATTTTCTTTGACAATTTTTAATCATCACCCACTCAGTCCAAATGAGGAGTCAATAAAAGTAAAGATGGAAGGTTGGTTGTTTCGAATTAACTGACTTCTTTCTAACTCTAAAAACATTTTGGTCACTTGATTGAAACAATCCAACCAGAGTTGTGGTCTTAGATTGACCCTCAGTTTAATGGTTGTCAATTATACTGCTATGTTTTTCCATGCGTTTAACAGTTTAAGACATCTTTGAAATGCTACACAACATGTCAAAAATCGATCTTGCTCACCTATTATATAACAATACCATACAAATGTGTGCAAAGAAAACATTATTGAAAAATAAAAAGAAGAGTAATTAAAAAAGTATTATTATTACAATGAAACATTTACAAATGAATCAAATTTGGCATTAAATAACCCATAAGGACTTGATATGCCATTAAATAATCCAAATCAAACTTGTCAAAAACAGTTTTACATACATTTCAAATTTTTAAAAACAATTCCATCTTTTCTTTTTTATCTATGATACTGTAATCACAAAATTTTGATAATTCAATGCTATGGTCTCCTTTAGATGTATTTATATAAAGAGGGTGACTTTTGGGGAAATAGGTGAAAGCAAAATATCACTAAACAGAAATGATGATAAAAAACAACAAAGGGATGTAGGAAGCACCTGCCAATGTGTACATTTACTTCTTCCTTGAAAATTAATTTTTCCTTCTCCGAGACTAGTTGCCAAAGCAAAACCAAAGAAACTATTCTGCTCTCCTACTTACCTATAGCTGTGGATAGAAAAGATGGATTCATACCTTTCCCAAGTACAAACTGAAATCTGATGTTGAAGTGTTATAGAAAGGCCAAAATGTCTACTGCTGTAGAAATGGTAAGACAAATTATTACAAGATCAACAGTGTACTCAAGTTGATTAGATAATTAAATGATCTTATATCAAGTGGCTATTAAAAAGTACCTCTGCTTCTTTAAAGCTTGATGTGCTAATCTTTCTTTAAATATGGAATTAAACTAGGAAAAATACAGAATTTTAACCCTGATAAAAATAAGTGTGGGTAAGGTTTCATTTGGTTCCTTTGTTTAATGGCATATTAACCTTTGTGGATTATCAAATGTTGAAGCTATTCTTGTAAAATAACAGCAATGGCACTATTTAACCCATAGCTTGGTGGATAAGGAGGTTCGTACCTTCCTCAAGAGTATTTGTTGAAAAGTAAATATAATAGTGAGACTCGGGGAGTTTGAACATGTTACTTTGGGATTGCAGTCCAGCTTCTTAGCTTTTAAGCCATGGGAAATCTCCAGGAAATATTTAAAAAAAAGGAAAATAAGAAAATAAAATATGATTACATTCCCTTGCATATTAGAACATGCCAAGTATATTTTTGTAAAGTACATATGACAAAAAGAACACCTCTCTCTCCCTCTCAGCTCGGCAATGGAATGTTACATTGATGTTTATGCTAGTCTCCGGATGTCCTCATTTAAAAAGTACACATATCCCAAAAAATGATAAAAAACAAAATGACAGGAGTTAATTCAACATAAGTTTCCATTTTTTTTTTACCAACAGATTATAAGAAATTCAAGAAAACTTTCCTTGAAAAATGGACTCTTTGACTTGATGATACCAAAAACTTTAATTATGAGGATAGGCTGAAAAGTCCATAGACTGACCAAAATATTTTCATGGAATGTGACCAAATGCTGGTAATTTTTCTATATAGTCCACCTCATGGTCTACACTCTTCTTCCATCAGTGTTGCAGTGCTTCAATCCTATTGGTAAAAAAATTCATCAACAGCAGTTATATGATGTCACATCACTCCTGACCTTCATACAGTCTCCCAAAGAAATTAATATATCAGTTATTCAAGTTCAATTTTATGCTAAATAAATATCTCCAAATAAAAACTTCTGCTCTCCCAGAAACACAAAATTCTCCAATCCCAAAGATGGTTGCTACTTACATAGAGGTATAAATACCTTGTGGGAACTTCTAATTAGAAAAAAATCTTGGTTTGAATGTTCAAAAATTCAATTTCCCAAGAGAGACATGACCGAGCAGATAAAAGTGTTGGTAAAATTCATCTGGGTTTTTTTTTCCTTGGAAGATTGTAAGTTCAATCCATCGATCCTGCTGTGCAAAAATATTAACCAGCTCAGTAGATAAGCAGACTTTATGAAATCTGAAAATCTCCAGAACTCAAAAAAAAAAATTATAAAAAGAAAATAAACAAAAAACAAACATCTTGAACTGTCAGACATTTGCTCTTCTATTTTTTTCATGGATGAATTTTTGCTTCAGTTTCATAATTTTGGTTATTTTAGATTTTTGTTTTATTTTGATTACTCAAGACATTTTTTAGATTAGAGAAAAAATGAATTAAATTCTCTTTCAATTCCATGTCCTAAAAAAATACAAACAAAAATATTTTCAATTCTTTATAGATTTTTGTGTATCAATCAAATGTTAATTATTTCTGAATATTTTTTTCTAAATTACCTTCATTCTCCATCTTAATTGAGTTATATTTTTCACTGAAGTGAAATTAATGGACATCTTGAGATACCATAAAAGTTGATCAAGGTTTCCTTTAAGAGAAGTATCATATATTTTAGAATAGAAATTCAGACAGTGTAGCCAACAATTATTAAATGTGACCATTTTATTACCTTAAGAAGGAAATTTTTAAAAGATTTCTGAGATTTTTTTTTAGTTTTGATTGATCAGTCTGGACCTAAAAATTCATTTCTGTTCAGATTTTATCAGTTATTCCTCTCACATTATTGAAATCTATTTACAAAAATAATCTTTGGAAGAAAACAAAATGAAAGAGGATTGCAATGATAGAAGATAAGCAAGGGTGATAAAGCAGTTTTTAGACGTTTTTTTGTTAAGAACATAGCAACTGGTTGGTGTCATATACTTGTAGCAGTTTTTTTAATTACTTGTTTTATTAAATTGAAAGTTTGATTTGAACAAAGACATTGGCTTCTATTCTTTCATTACTGAAGTTTATAAACATGCAATTTCTGGTTAAAATCAAGATCTCAAAATTTAATATTATTGTTTATATCTCACTCTCACTGGTCTCATAGCCTGGTTTGGTTGTGGGTTGCCATACCATGGTTAAAGATATCAGTCTACCAGACTATTTTACCTATGGCTGGAGAGAGAGAGTACTTGGATACATACCTTTTTCAAGGGTTAGCACTACATAAAATGTAGACAGCCTCAGTCAGGAACAGAACTGGGGTAGCCAATCCACGTCCTACAGCAATAACCATTAAATTATGAGCCCTCCCCATAATATAATACAGGGTGAAATGATAAAATTGTCATCCTAAAGAAAGCAACACTACAGCTTTATTTTAAAACTTTTATTGAAAAAATCAATTATGGTAACTTGATTATGTAGTAGAGCTGACATCTATTCAATGCAACTGCCTTCAGCCTCAATCACCACCTCGATACAGATCTGGAACTGGGAGCATGCCTTTTCCACAAGCGCCAGCGTGAACTCGGCGAATACCTGACAGATGGCAGTGATCAGGCTGGCTTTGGTGTTGTGGGAGGTCATGTTGGTGATGTTCTTGACGTATGACCAAACAAATTAGTCCAGCAGGTTCAGGTTGTGGGAGGAGGGCGGCCAGTGAGAGAAGGGTACACAGTTGTTGTACTCCTTCTGAAGCCAAGCCTGGGTCTCTTTGGACTTGTGGGCCAGCGCCGAGTCCTGCTGCCACACCCAGGGTCTGCCACCAGCCACCTGATTGCACAAGAGGATCACCACACCCTTCAGCACATCCAGGTACACTTTGGTTTGACTTTCAGGCCGACTTCGAAGATGTGACGTGGCATGATGTGGCCCTCACTTGAAACCACACCAAAGACCATAACCATAGCTGGAAACTTTGTTTTCATCACCCTGGGCATGTTGAACCATCCGGATTTGCATTTTGAGGGTGCTGGCAATGGTCCTGTTGTCATAACTTGGATCGGTAGAGAGCATGAGTTGTACAGCGGTGCATCTCCAATCTCGCACATTGAACATTGTGTCACTTTCAGACATAATAGAAGGCTCCTATCACTCTTGGGATTTGTACACAACTGGCCAACTAGTAGATGGTCTGCAACAAAAAAAGAAAACTGGTTTTCATTAAACGGAAATGCAATCATATTGTCTTTTCTGGGGCGACAATTTTCTCGTTCCACCCTGTACTTGATCTAAAACAAAAGTTTTTGAAATCTGACAATTCCGCTGCCACTGAATTAGGAACTACAATGAAAGAAAGGTGCAGGTATTTCTCTCATGTTTTTATGACAAACAAGATGACCTAAGAACCAGTTGGGTCCATGATGATACTGATGCTTCCATTTAGGAAGGAGTGAAGTATTCTAATTAGCATTTCATAGTGATGTCAGTTATTTTGAGAATTTGGATGATTAAAAAAATTACATTCAGTACAGACACCATGAAATTATACTATTACAAACTGAAGTGGAAATTATTTTTCATGATAACAAAATTTTTAGTGTATTGCTTTAATGAAAATCTTTCTATGATATATCTTTTTTGCTGGGATATAGTTACATTTATATATATATATATATATATATTTACACACTGACACACATATGAATGTAACTATATATATATATATATATACATACACACACATATAAATGTACCTATAT
This sequence comes from Sepioteuthis lessoniana, assembly GCA_963585895.1. Classification (NCBI taxonomy): domain Eukaryota; kingdom Metazoa; phylum Mollusca; class Cephalopoda; order Myopsida; family Loliginidae; genus Sepioteuthis; species Sepioteuthis lessoniana. Next base: position 1,071,883 of record OY757938.1, read on the forward strand.
GGAACTTATATATATATATATACACACACACACACGTGAATGTAACTATATATATATATACACACACACATATAAATGTAATAATATGCAACTTATATATATACACACACATATGCACACATGAATGTAACTATATGTAACATATATATAAGTTCTAAACCTCACCCTGAAGAGTTCACAGAGTCAAAGGTGTCATGGAAAAGTTAACCCTTTTCTGCTTATGTCCTGGTGTCAGTATTCTAAGGACCCCATCATGCAGACAGCGAGTTCATCCCCAAGATCTGAGTTAAAAATGTTCAGCTATGGCTCTTCTTTCTAGGTGAGACTTAAAACTTTTTGAACCACCCCCACGTATATATATATATATATATATATATATATATATATATATATATTAGGGAGCACACTTGGTGTGATAGTTATTTTCATAGAAAATGGAATTGGTGACCAGAGTTTAAAAATCCTAGATAAGGCTGTTTCACTTTGAGCTCATCCCCTTGGGAAAGGCATGAATCCATCTGTTCCCTCTTCCAGTGAAAGATGAATAGTTTTCTAATTTTAGGCAACTAGACTTGGAGAAGGAAATCTCTGAATTCAAATCAGCATTAGTCTGCTTAAAAACTGACCTAGTGTCATATTCTTTCTATGCTTGAGATGCTGGGTAAATGTTTATTAAGATTAATTAAAAAGAACAGATGATTGCAAAACTTATTAATCTGTTTTCATGACTCTTTTTTTTTTCAGAAATTTAATTACAAATTATTTAGAAGGAGTTATCAAGTGTTTCTCTTCATATAAAGTTCTTGAGCGCAACTTAAATGATAAGAGCAACAATTGATATCCATCCAAGAATTAATACAGTCCATGCTAAAACAGAGGAAATCCAGAAAATTCTTTTTTGTATACTTTTCAAGAGTAAAATGATTATATTTACATTATTGCTATTTGGCCAGAATAAAATCAATAATCATTAGAATGTCACAAACTATTGGTTTCTTTATCATGTTATGTTTCCAGAAAAAAAATTAAAATCAGAAACTAAAAACTTTGTCAAAAAACATAGCCCTGTCAGCAGATCCTCAAATATGCTCACTGCAAACTTGCAAAAAGGTAACTCCCTGCTCTCAAAAAAAAGGTGTCCTCGGTAGAAGACTATGCTGGATTTGGTGAGGACTCAATTCAGGAAGTCTAGGGAATATGGAGTACCCCTTCATTACCATTAATCCAGATCAAAATGGACATAGGAGGGTTAAGGTCAAATAGATCTGTTCAAAAATTATTGATATCAGAATATGTGAAACTATAATTGGGAACAAACAAATTATTATTATTATCGAATAAAATTGTTGGTGTTGAAACTATGAGGGTCATTCAATAGATAAGGGGAATTAAAAAAATGCAAACTTTTTACCATAAATGTAAACTCTCCATTATTTGGAAATAGTTGATAGCAAAATTTATAAGAATAGATTATTTTAATAATGCTTTCTCAAATTTTTATTCACTTTAATCCTCGTTACTTTTATTAGAAAACTGACATCTTTATTTCCACAATGAAATTTCTCTATTGTCACGGTCTTTTGTGTCTTCAACAATTCAAAATAATAAATAATATTAATAATTAAATAATACAAAACTGATAACTTTAGTCTCGCAAATAAAATGACTCGTGTTGTTAAAATGAAAATATTTTCTTGAAAATTGTTGCTTGTTTTTACGACTGGAAGAAACTATAAAAAAAAAAAAGATGGATATGCGTAAATGATAAGATATTTATGAGGTTAAAATAAAGTAAACAGCCAGAAGATCCCAGGACATAAAAGAATTAGATTTATGAATTTCTAAAGAAAATATTCTGTTTCAAATATCACTGTTATTTTTTATTTCTATTTTAGATAAAATATTATCAATTATTACTCTTTATGACTTCTTTACATCTCAAGTCATTGGGGGTTTTCACTTATGGACAACAGGATTTGGCATTAAATAACCCAGCAGGGTTGATATGCTAAGAAACACAATCAAACCAAATCACAGAAGTCCAAGTGACAGTAAGTCTTCGCAATTCTCTATAATTTTTCAGTTTTCTTTCAGTTCTACCAATTATCGTGGAAACACTCTGAATCCCGGAGAATCTGGAAAAGACTTGTGGAATTAGTAACCCAAGGCAAAGTTGAAATTGCCCAGGTTACAACACTGCTTAGATTGGCAAGAATACTGTAAACCATTCTGGAGAGTTGAGGCTTGATGTCATTTGGACTTGAACGAAGACCACGAGTAACTACTTGTTTGCAAAGAATAACATAATCATCATCATCATCATCATCATAATAATCACAAAATGAGTACAAGAGTAGGCATAGCTGAGTGGGGCAAGTAATTCACTGGAATTGAACAAAAAACTAAAATTTGACCATATGAACAAATGGTATACATACAAACCAAAACTTGTCTTAAAAATGAGAGAGAAAAAGTTTTCTGTGAATTTCGTGGTAAAACCATCAACAAATCTCTGCCTAATTTTTATGTTAATCTTGTGAAAATATTTGTTTGGTTTGGTTGGGTTGGGTTGGGCTTTATGGCATATCAACCATTTTCGGCTATTTAATGCCAAATTCTGTTTATATATGTGTACTAAATATATCTGATTTGTATGCACATTTTGTTGATAATGTTTTTAAACAAGCCAAGCTCATTTTATTTTTTTCACTCAGTTAAAGGGTTTCAAGTATTGCTATCTAATATGAATTATTCTATTAACTATTAATTATTTGTTTGCACACAGTTAAATGGATATACATGATATGTAAGAGATTAATTTGTTATTTTGAATGAGTTAGAAATTGTTTCTACATAGTTAAAGGGTTTCAAGTATTGCTATATAACACTTATAATAATTCTATTTCAACATTAATCATTCATTTAAACTCAGTTAAATGGTTCCAAGTATTGCTATGCATCACAAACAATTCAATACACCCCCAGTCATTTATTTACACAGGGTTAAATGATCAGTTCTATTAAATTATTTAACATGAGTCAATTGTTTGCACACAGTTTAAATGTCCAGGACTTCTGTTTGATCCATTGATAGGACCCTCTCAGGTGCTATTACTCCAAGTCAGAGTGAACCTGGGAGTAATGACAATGAAGGGATACTCTATATTCCCCAAAGCTCAAACATTACTGGAGCCTCACCATCAGATTGCTTAATGTCATATGCAGGACACTTGTTGTTGTGGGGAGGGGTCTTAAGCCTCTGCAAAGATGCAGTCGGTGTATTCTACAGCCCCAGCAAACTGGGCTGTATTTGACTATTTATTTTGGGGCTATTCAAAATGGCAGTAAATCTAACAGAATGGTCTAGGCTTGAATAGAAGCTTGTCATGCTGAGAAATGCAAACTTTCAGAATTTTACAGAAGAATGTGTGATGTGTACAGAAAGGCATGTTTGAGCCCCCCCCCCAATTACAAATGAGTCAAACATAGATTTGCCATTATGAGCCTGAGTCATTATTTACCTTATTTATTGAATGACCCTTGTATAATTGTTTACAAAGAATTATTATTATCATTATTATTGTGTATAATTTAGTATTAGAACCATATAAATTTGTGCAAAGAAATTATTAGACACAAAAAAGAAGTGCAATTAAAAAAAATACATTAAAAATATAACCATTACAATAAAATGATAACAAATTCATCAAATTTCCACATTACGTAACCCATAAGGAATTGATATGCCTTTAAACAAAGCAAATCAAACTTGTAAAGAACAGATTTACTTAGATTCCAATTTTTTTAAAAACAATTCAATCTCTGCACTTTCGATATTTTAATCACAAAGTTTCAGCCATTTCATTCTGTGGTCCGTATGGTTTGATTTTGTTTTTTGTTGTTTTAATGGCATATAAACATTTGTGGGTTGTTGAAAGCCAAAACCATCCTTGTAGTAGAATAGCTAGTAGGATAATGTGGTTAATACCTTTCTCAAGGGGCATTAATGTAAAAGTGAATGCCACTAGAGTTCCAACATGCTTATCATTATATTTTGCAGTCTGCTTAAAAATTGACCTTAGCTATTTACACCCATTGGGTCTTCCCCATTTGAGACAGAGGCAAGGAAAATGGAAGTAAAAAGAAATGATTTTGAAAGAACAATCAAGGGGTTTAGGAAATACTTACTAATGTGTTTATCCACCCGACCCCTTCACCACAGGCTGGATGTGAAACATAGTCAATTTTTAATGGAGTAAAGCTGGTTTGAATTCAGAGTTTTCCTTCTCTAAGACTAGTTTTTCTAATCAAGGCTAAAGAACCCAGTTTACCCTAATATCTATCCATAGCTGGGAGAAAAACCTACAGATTCATGCCTTTTGCATTGGGTATTTATGCAAAGTAAAATGAAAACAGCCTTGTCCAGTGTTTGAAATTGGATCACTGATTCCATTTCCTATGACACTAACTGTTACTCTTAGCATGCTTCCAACACCTTCCAATGTACCAACTATAGCCATTCTTTGTATCAGTGATGAGAAACTGATGGTAATAGCAACTGAGTAGTTACTGTAAATATTCTGAATGTAACTAGTGTCTCAGAACAGATCCAGATGGTTTGTTGATGCTACGACATGAAAGTGATGCTGATGAGTAAAACTATTCAATTTCCTTACAAGGGATTGTCTCCTCTGATAGAAAAGTATAATGAAAGATTTTCTGTTTACCTCATCTCATATGTAAGAAAGTACATAAGAAAAGAAACCCGTTTTCCCTTTTAGTTCAGACTTAAAGATCCATTGACAAAAGCAAAGTGCTATAGCGGATCATATCAGAGGTGAGAATGATACACATTTCCATCTCTTGTATAAGGTCCAGATAATTAAGAGAGAACATTATTAAAAAAGTTAGAGGAGGCAGTATATATTAGCTGATTTGCTGTTTGTATAAGTCAAGTTAGTATTGATTTAACATCATGTGCTCTTCTTCGATGAACAAGGTGTTGAAAAACATAAAGATCTGATTGACTGATTTTATTAGTATCTTGAACTATCTAGGGTTATTTCAGCCTAGAGGTTCGGGAATCATGTTCATCTCTGTTGTAGTAAATATATTACAACATTATTAATGTTTGGATTTCAGCCTCATTCATTGCCACTGAATTTTTTTCAATGTGATTCCCTTTGAGTGAGCCTAAATTAGTTTCCACTCAGAAAAGGTTGGTTGATTGATTTTAATGTCATGTCAACATGTCTAGGGTTATTTTATACCTACAGGTTTGGGAATTACATTCATATTTATATTTTTTGTGCAGTTATTTTTAATATTTCTTTACACATGGTTGGAAAGAATATGAATAATTTTTAAACAGATTCATTTAAACCCTTAGATGGGACCCTAACAGGTATAACCACTCCAGGTCAGAGTGAATAGGAAGGAGTACTCTACTCTTCCCAGATCTCAAGAAGTAAAATCTCACCATCAGTTGCACCCTTTTAAAGAAAGAGCTTTTAATCCTGTTTAGGGGATACAGTTAGCATTTTCTAAGCATCACCAACAGAGCAGGCACAAAAGATATAAGAATATTTCTTTCTAAGTGCTGCTGAGATCATTTTGCACTCCTGACAAGAAAAAAGACCATCTTTTTCTTTACCTGATGAAAATTGTAAAAATGGTCAAAACATTATGATTATACAAACGTTATAAACAGAAAGAAGAAAACCTTTTTGAATATTAATGACTTTTCTCAAACTTAGAGACAAGTCTTTAATTTAGAGGTGAAGCTTCAAGTATAAAATAACTATTTGTGAGGAAAAGTTTAAATCTTAGTCTACCCAGTTATTTAAGAAATCATAGGTAATTTTGGCATTATTTTCATTCAAAATGTTGAAGAATATTTCAACTTTTCCACTTCAAACATTTTGCTGTCAATAAATAATATAGTTCCCTGGATTTCTCTAATGTCTAGCTTTTCCTGTTTCATTCTTTAGAATTCAAAAAATCTCAGAGAATTTTTATTATTTTTTAAAAAAATTTTATAGATGTAACATTTTGACATTTGCAATGTTGGTTATCCTGTCAAATATTCGAAGGTTATTTTTAAGATAAGTACTTCAAGACAGAGTTATTTTCAAGCAAACAGATTTTACTTTGGTGAGAATTTTTTTCTGAAGTTCAAAATTTACATAGATTTATAGTATTATATATGTATATCCTGAAGAATAAGGTGAATAAAAGAAAAAAGAACCATACAAAAAGAAGCAAGACTATGTATGTATATATATATATATATATATATACATAGTCTTGCTTCTTCTTTTTGTCTGGTTCTTATATATATATATATATATATAAAGATACACAGTGTGTTTCAAAAAATTTGATATCATTTGAGATGTACAGGGTGTTTCAGAAAGATTGATATAATTATGTAATCTAATTACTTGACCAATGTTTGTTCACATGACCTCAAATTTTAACATTCTACAGAGCTCCAACTTTTATGTTTTAACATCTTTTTTTTCCCAGTAAATGGCACTTCAATACTTAAAAAGAAAAAAAAGTTAAACATAGAATTTTGAGTTGTTCCTACACAGGTTGTTAAAATTTGAAATCATTTGAACAAGAATTAAATAAGTTATTATTAATATGCACTACATGGACGCTAACTAAACGGCTGGAGAAGAAACTAGACGGAAATTACACAAGAATGTTGAGAGCAGTATTGAACAAGTCCTAGCAAAAAACACCCCACAAGACACCAACTATACGGACACTTACCCCCATCACGAAAACTATACAAGTAAGACGAACCAGACACGCGGGACACAGCTGGAGAAGCGAGGACGAGCTCATAAGTGATGTACTCCTATGGACCCCCACATATGGCCGTGCAAAAGCAGGACGACCAGCTCAAACTTACATACAGCAACTATGTGAGGACACAGGATGTAACTCTGAAGACCTGCCGGAGGCGATGAATGATAGGGAGAAGTGGCGAGAGAGGGTCCGGGATATCCGTGCTGGCGGCACGACATGATGATGATGATGATATATATGTGTGTGTGTGTGTGTGTGTGTGTGTGTGTGTTAAAGTCTACAAGTTGAAGTAAAATGATTTCATTTTTGAAGATAAAAATATTGGTCAAATCAGTTGTTGCTGGTACCATATGTTTTACTTGAAGAGAAAAGTATTCAAAGTTGAAAAGATTTGGGAACAGAAGACAGAATTAGAAAAAATAGGAATTATATTTTTTCTTTGAATACTTGACTGATTTTTTTCCATATTATTTTAATTCTTGGTCTTTGACCCTGTGGGGATATCAACATTCCTGTCTATTTTGCATCACTGAGTGCTAATACTTCCCTCAATTAATTGATTCTTCTATTGTTCCTGCAATTGCTTACATGTGTGAAGCATCATTCCACAAATGATATTTGACAGGCGTATTGCACAGATGCTGTGTTAACCTGTGACTCAAGATCAAAGGAGAGACGTCATATACCTTTCCAGGATTTCCAGCCTATTTAAAGATGCTCATCAGGTAGACCAGTTAAGAACTCTCACTCAGGATAGAGACAGACTAAGATAAAGAGATTGATGTAAATAGACTGAGATAGAAAGATAGATAGATATGAACAGACTGTAAGAGATAGGATCAGACTATAACTGAAAGAGATTGATGTAAATAGACTGAGATCAATAGATAAGAACCAACAGAGATAGATAGATAGATAGATAGATAGGAATAAACTAAGAGGAAGATATGTAAAAACGAAATGAAATAGAGGTAAACAGACTGATTTAGATAAGAACAAGCTGAAATAGGTTTGATTTGGTTATTTAGTTGAATGGCATATCATCCTTGTGGGTTATTTAATGTTGAATTCTATATATATATCATCATCATCATGTCCTGCCACTAGCACGGATATCCCAGACCCTCTCTCGCCTCTTTTCCCTATCGTTTATTGCCTCTGGCAGGTCCTCAGGACTACATCCTGTATCCTCACATAGCTGCTGTATGTATGTTCTAGCTGGTCGTCCTGTTTTTGCTCGGCAATATGTGGGGGTCCATAGGAGTACATCACTTATGAGCTTGGCTCTGCTTCTCCAGCAGTGTCCTGCGTGTCTGGTTTGTCTAACTTGGATAGTTTTCGTGATGGGAGGCAGGTGGCTGTATAGTTGGTGCCTTGTGGGATGTTGCCACCAGGACTTATTCAATATTGCTCACAACATTATTGTGTAATTGCCGTCTAGCTTCTTCTCCAGATGTTTTGTTAGCATTCAAGTGGTGCATCCATACAGCAGTATCGACAGGATTGAGTTTGTGCTTATTTATTTGCATGCAGTTAGATAGAGTCAAGTATCTCTATCTAACATTAATAATTCAATTTTATATTATTCCTTTGTTTGCATACAGTCAAATTGTTTTAAGTATTGCTATCTCAGCACAATTAATCCTTAGCCACCACCTTCTGGCAGTTTTATTTCTTGTTTGCCGTAAGAGCAATTTTAAAGAATATGGTCAAGACAGTCATATAGGTGCTGGGCTTGACATGACCAGCAACTGATCATTTAGGTCTCTCAGACTGGCCATTGATTCCAGTAAAGGCTTAAGCGGAATGTTGTAGGTCATGTGACCGCTGTGTCTGCTGGGTAATAGACTCTGCTCAACCACCAGCAGGATACTAATCTTAAGCATTATGAGTGGCCACCCACAGCTTTGTTGTGTGTAGGGTGTGTTTATTACCCATCTGCAAAAGCGAAGTTGGCATATTCTACAGGGAAGCTGAAATAGATTAATAGACAAGAACAGACTGATATATATATATATATATATAAATTCTGACTTCTTAAAGTTCTTTGCCTTCCTAGCATCTGTTGTATGTTGGTTGGTTTCACTGTGCTGTTGCCCACCATACTTGTGTTGATTCATATGTTCAGTTTGTTTACAGAAATAGAGATAATAAGGAACTCCTTTTACTTTTCTACTTGAAAAGATTCAATTGCTTTCTCAATTGCTATGACGCGACCAAAATCTATCACTTGAATTTTGGGGCTTGTTCATGGTATTATATAGAGAGAGGGATCATATTTCGGTTTAGTTTAAGTCAATGCTTTTTAGGGCACTGCACTTTTACAGATGTTTTTGCTCTGTTTTATCTTTTTATATCAGATGTGATGACATATCCTACTGCCCATAAAACAAAGTAGGTCAAGCCTAGAAAATATCAAAGTTTCACTGACTACAACAAAGTGATGGTGCCTATGATGATGAAGTAATTGATCGATTTTAATGGCATATCAACCTGTTTCAGGTTATTTTATGCCTAGAGGTTAGGGAATAATGTTCATTGTACATTCATATTTACATTCGTATTATTGCTTCTTGAGAGTTTTTTTTGCATAGGCTACTATCAGTTAGGAATGATTTCAGAAAAAATATTTGAGCCATAGATGGTGCCATAAAAAGTTCTAATATTCTGGTCACGGTGGATCTGGGAGTAATGGCAATGAAGGGATATTTCACTCTTCTCAGATTTCCATAACTGAAGTCTCACCATTAGATACATAGTACAACCCTTTTTGGAGAGAGTCTTACCCCTCCACTTTGGACACAGCATATTCTAAACTCTGCTATTATTAGAGGCTGCATCCACCATGTCCTTTTTCTGTTCTAATCACTGACAGATATTGCACGATGCAAAAGATTTGACATAGTCTAGACCAAAAAAAATACAAAGAAATTACATTTTTATTATGATTTATTATTTTTATATAACACATAATATTCAAGTAAGTAAATTAAACGGATGTCTCTGAATTCAAAATTTTTGATCATCATGTCAGCATGTTGCAGGAAAGTTGTTCTGTTAAGAATCTAACTTTATTTTCTCTAATAATGTCATTAATCAAAACAGAAAAGTACTTTGGTTGGTTGGCACAGATTTTTACAGATTCCTGAATGTTTATTTTGCTTTTAGATCTTATAGAATGCAATGGCATTACATTGAAAAACAAAATAAACTTGTATTAAATATGATGAAGAGCAATGCCAAGTCACTTGTTTCTTCTCTCATCATACGATATGTCTTTCAAGGTGTCATCAAAACTGCATTCCCAAAGCAGAACTTTTCTCCTTCTTTCTCACTAACAAAGTCAGGCAGAACTTGTAATGGTCTTTCTCCTAATGTCCCACTCTTCAAGTTCCAACTAATGTCACTTTTATTTTGGTTCTCACCCATTTGTTGTTGAGGAACCAAAGATATTTATGTAACTCCCTTTTTCAGTATTTGGATATGACTCAAAAGTTGGATTAACATGGGGAGCCCCACAGGACGCATGCTTCCCAAGCGGAAAACAAAAAATTGTTGATATCCTGTTGACATTTGCCTCCAGAGGTAACTCAGGCAGCGGACAATAAACCCAGTTCTTACCTCTTTTAGATGCTACCTGGGGGAAGGTTCTCATAATTGTATAAATGTCAAGCAGTCAACTCAACACTGTGTTATTTGGATGAGTCTTTATATAGACAATGACTTATGCATATTTATTAGTAATTGTAACATAAGAACTTGAACATGTGCATGTTTCATATTACAAATGGCTGCTTTCATGAAAGTCATGTGAAGCTGAAGTTTACTTTGGTTCAGAAAAGTGAAAGTCATCTCAAACACTGTTGTAGTAATATATTCCATTATTATGAAAGTTTGGATTTTAGTCATATTTATTGCCACCAAATGTTATTTTTTATAGTGATTCATCTGGAGTGAGCCTAAATAAGCTTTTACTTAGAAAAGGTTCATTGAATAATTTTAAGGGCATACAAAGCCATCTAGGGTTATTTTTTGCCTTGAGGTTAAGAAATCACATTCATTATATGTTCATATTTACAGTTTTTGTGTAGTTATTTCTTAAGAGATTTTTTTGGCACACAGTCTTAACAAATATAAATAATTTGCAAACAGTTCTATTTAACTAATAGAGAGGACTTTAATGAATACTACCACTCTGGGTCAGAGAGGACCTTGGAGTAATGGCAATGACAGAGTACTCCACACTCCCCAGATCTCATGAATATGAGCCTTACTCTCAGATGCATTTTAGTGTCATATCGAGGACACCTCTTTTGGGGTCAGAGTCTTACCGCTCTATAGGACGTATACAGTCAGTGTATTTGTAAATCCCATTGACAGGGAGGATCAGAAAAGGGTTACAATGATACAGTGGTGAAATGAATATGGAGACTAATCCGAGACTGGAAAAAAAGTGAGGATGGGGATATACATACTTTAATGGATGGGGAATGACTAACAACCAGTAAGATATTTATTGACTCATGACTTTTAGAGTTCAATCTTATATGCTGTTTGAAAACATTCACTTTTATTCATAGGAAGAAGCCATTTAATTTGAACTTGTGTCAAGAAAAAGAAACGTCAAAAAAGCCTGGATACGATTTACAAGACTTGGCAAATGGGATTTTGATGGGAAATTTCCAAGCTAAAGTTACTCGGACATGCAATTTACAGGAACACCTGCTATGGAAGATATGATGAAAGCGTGACAGACTAGCAACATTAGGCTGATGAGGGAGTAGTTCTTTACCGACTAGATTTTGTGTTTTATTATAGACTAAGTATATAGAAGAGTCATACAAGAAGTTCTAAGACCTACCCAGATTTTAGATTTGTTGTATACATCTCACTTTTGTATCGGCCTCAACTTCACAGAAATTAAGACAGAAATCTGAATTAGTTTTCATAGTTTTATGTGAAGTGGTAGTAAAATGCCACAAGTGGGTGAGGCTTAGAACTTTTTCAACAAACCTCATATTTACCCAACCCTTCTGTCATGAGTAGGAAAAGACACAAAGTAAATTTTGATGCAGGGTATAGCTGGTTTTAATTCAAAGTTCTCCTTCTCTCAGACTGGTTGCCAAAGGATAAAGAACCTAGTCTGACCTTCTATTTATCCATAGCTGGAAGGAGAACGGATGAATTCATCCCTTTCCCAAGAGCATTTGCATGAAGTTGAATGGAAAATGATTACAGATGAACCCTTCTAATCACCACAGACTACTAATAGATAGAAAGGTCACTTATAATAGTAGACTTAGTATTTTTCACAATAATGTAGGAACTATTCCATATATATATTTATCAATATCTTCACACAAGCAGAACGAGTTCTGAGTTCAGAGGTTTCCTTCTCTTCAACTGGTTACCATAACAAGGTTAAAGAGCCCAGTCTGTCCTATTATTTTCCCATAGCTGGAGCAAGAATAGTTGGATGCATACATTTCCTGAGGGTATTAGTTTTCCTTCTCCTAGACTGGTTGCCATAACAAGGTTAAAGAGCCCAGTCTGTCCAACTATTTACCCATAGCTGGAACAAGAAAAGTTGGATGCATACCTTTCTTCAGAGTATTATCACTATGTATTCCATACATATTAAGTCAGTTCAAATACATCAGGATGATTATAATGCTAGCAATGATGATGGTGGCACCAAAGTAGGTTAATAAAATTCAGAGCAATGATTTTTTAAGAGATTGGTACTTAATTCAGCCATTTTGGGGCTGATTTGAATCCCTTAATTCCCACACATTTTTCCTATTTGGTTGAGTGACATTTTCTATAATTTATAACACACATTGAAAATTTCTGGTCTATCAGAATTTTCCACTGGATTTGTTCTGTGATAGCTCGGTATCTCACCCACTGAGGTCGTCCCCTATTGATCCTTTTTGAAGGAAATACAGCTCATTATGCTGAAATGTTAATGAGTACAAATAAAGGCAGCTTAAGAAATAGGTTTTATAATATTAGTTATTCTTCTCCCTTCCCACTTGATACATTGTATTCATTTTTCTCTTTTACATTATTTTCAGTCAGTTATTAATGTGGATTTGGGCCGAACAATCTTGTGAATAGAATTGTTAGAAGAAAGTTAGAAACTGAATGCAGTTAGAAGAATAACCATCAGAATAAAAGAGAAACCCAAAAAACTTATCTTCTTACCAGGTTTGGTCGGGGGGTCACAGTTTTTGTCATGTGTCTCCGACACAAAAAGACTGGCAGAACCATCCATCTAGTCTGGTTTGAGTTTTCCTTCTCCTAGACGGGTTTCCATACCATGATTAAAAACTGCTTCTACCCAACTATTTTACCCATAACTAAAGTGAGAATAATGGGAATTATTCTTTTCTTTAGGGTATTAGCGCAATATCAAATGTAAACATCCTTCAAGATTTGAACTTGGGTAACTAAATCTACTTCTTACCATAACTCTATGAGTACTTCCAATTTGAATACTGTCTATTTGTATTGGGTCAGTTTGCTCTGGTTTATTTGTTTAATGACATATCAACTCTTCATGGGTTATTTAAAGCTGAAATTTGATAATTTTCTAAATGCTTGACTACAATCATATCTATATTTTCAATGTTCCATTACATTTTTTAAAATTGCATTTCTTTATTTGTCAATAATCATCTATTTGCACAAACTTATAGTTTCATGTCTTCTTATCAAATATGATTGTTAAAAAGAACTCTTTAACCCATGGATGGGTACTACCTCAATGGGTCAGAGTGGACTCCTCAGAGCCCCAGAACTGGAGCCTCACCACCAGATGCAGTTTAATGCAATAAACAGGACAATATTACACTTCACTGGAAGATGGTTATAGTGATAATAAAACAAATCTTTAGCACTAAATGTTCACAAATGGTAATTGTTATCTAAGAGATATCTACAGAAAAGAGATTTATCAGTTAGACTTTTATAGCATAGAAGGTGCTAGTGATCATATTTTTACCACCAATATATACTACTGCTTCTGATATAATGTTTATTGTCATAGGAAATGAACATAATGATCTGAGTTCAAATCCTAGACAATGCTATTTGCATTTCACATAGCACCAATACACTTGGAAAAGGTATCCTTCCAACCATTCTTCCTCCATAAATAGAAATAGAGACTAGGCTCTTTAATCTTAGTATGACATCCAGTCTAGGAGAAAAACTCTCAACTCAAAACTGTTAAACTCAGCTTAAAAAAATGACCTTGTGTCACACCCTGATTGTGTGGTGGGTTTGGTAAATGCAAATACTTTTAATACTAACTCTATCTTATAGTAATTCTTAAAATTCTCAAAGAATATAAGAAATGCTATGGCACAGAATTTCTCCTATCTTCTGAAATTAATAAGAAGAATGAAAAACAAACTTCTGTGTTAAAACTTAATCCTAGATCTAATGATTATTTGATAGTTTTGTATGAAACTATTTGGCTATGGAAAGCAAACAAACACTTTTTAATTACTAAGATAATATTTACCAAATAATTAGGTTTTTCTTTTCACAATTGAAAATCTAAATACTATACAGTTAGGTCTTGCAGCAACATGGCTTTCTACTGATTATTTTTAGTGTGAGAGACCTCTCAATAAGAATCATTTTCTCTTAAGAAATAAAAATTGTTTTCTTATGTTGATACCCTAAATAATATGACAAGTCGTTTACTTCAGTCAATTTTTTCTTACATTTTTGGTTTCTTTCCTAAGACACAATCTTTGAAATAAGTTGAGAAAAATCATTTATATGAAGGAGAGTTAAAATTTTACAATATGTGCTAATTTGCTTCTTGAATAGCCGATAAGTATTTCGAACAGGTAAGAAGCTTCCCAAGAAATAAAAGTAAAAATAAACGAAAGTCGACTACTGAAATTATATCAATTTAAAAAACTGAAAGAAAATTCAGCCGAGAATTCTGTTGAAAAGATAACTTTACTGAAGACTCGAAATTAAATGAAAACTGAAACATTTCGACTAAACGAAAAAGAAAATAAAATACTCAAATTCAAAGAACTTTGTTTCCCGGACACTCTCTCGGATAAGTTTCCGCAAATAACACCAAAATTTGCAACACTTCATCTTTTCTATTCCTTTCTTTCTTGTTTCTTTTGTATAAAATTCCTTTTTAAAAACTTTATTGTCTGTGTTATCTTTTCGAATCAGTATCCGAATTAGAAAGCTGCGGAACCTACCGTTTAAAATTACACACCAAAGCTCCCTAAAAACATTACCTAGTTAGATGTATATTTTTCTTTTTTTTTTTAGCTAGTTAAATACTAAATTTGGCTTTAGTGACATTTCCTTCGTATTAAACTTTATATCCTTTATATTACAAATTTTATTCTCTTTAATTTCTTTTACATGGTAGCTGGTGCGCTGACACGTTGTGCATTCCTTCACTCTGTGCGTAAATGTTCAAAGTAACCTGAGTCGGGAACTTATGCTGTACGAATTTGAACTGAGCGAGAAACGCTACGGAACCAACGAAAAACATTTGTCGTGCGAAAGGTGAATGCGCACTTTATCACAGTAAATAGATGGTTCAAAAAATGTCGCTCGGGTTGCAAGAAATTCGACACTTAGGTCAAGTAGGCCAAAACCCATGGATTCTGAGGCTATACTCCAAGCGTTAGACGCTAAGAGTGTATCAGGCGAGCTCGTCATCTGACAGTCAAGTGTGGTTTGTCATCTTCATGACCTCGACAAAATCATATGGAACTGCCGAATTGTGGCTCACGTTACCAAAATAATGCAAAACTTTTAACTCGTCGTAGATCTCATTCAGAATGCTTAATATATAATAACTTTTTCCCTATATATAATTATTAGACTGAAGCATCTCTTGTACGAGTATTTAAACATAATTTTCCTCACTTCAGGTAATACAATACAATATGGACAATCATCTCTTATGATCTTTTGAAACATACATTGACCTTTCATAAAACTTTTAACGAAGCCTCCATAATAGTCGTAACTAAAAAGAAAGAACCGATAAGTTTGATTCGATTTGTCATCTTCAAGAATAAATGATATTCTAAAAGTCAGAAAATAGGGAAGATCGGTGAAGAGTGGAAAAGAGAGAAACCGTGAAAGATGGAAACTGAACTGTGGAAATGACAGAAGACAATAGACCAGAAGTTTGATGTTCACTTCGCATTGTCCAATCAAATAATAATAGGATTAGATTGGAATGGACATATAGGAATTTTGGATCTGACACTATAGTAGGTAAATCGAAATTTGATACTGAGACGTCTGCCTCGAATAAAGAGGGTAGAGGGGGACAAACAGAATTTTAACTGACAGAATTAGTAATCAGATAGTATAAAACGAACACTTTGAGTTCATATTAATTTTAAAATCTTACAACTCAGTTATGGCCCTTTATTGATATTTGACAGAAAAAGTTATGGATATTCTCGTGCAAAGAAACTTTTGGTGAAATCATGAAGGCCAGTGTTCAGTCCCAGAGTCGGGTTACTATTCAACATCAGAAAACTTATTTACTTCTATCTCTTTGTGATATAAAACGTTCTACAATATGTATAATGTAAGGCAATTATAATGATAACTTTTATGTTTTTATCTATCAGTTGTGAGCTATAATGGAAAAACTTGTGAATAATTTAAACCTAACATCGTCTCAGTGTTTGGGGTTGGGAAAGATAATGGGTGGGGGTGCACTAAAGAAATATCAGGACGATTACCCCTCGGGGAAATTTCATTGGTAAATGGGTTGATTGAATGCATCGACAACATTTCTGGATCAATTCGGGACTTATTTTGTATTGTCTTTCTTTGACTGCTGGTTAGTTTTTGTGTTCGGTGAAAATCTGTGCGTGGTAGAGGAGCTTTGATTTGATTGGCTGGAGTCTCTGGAAGTGAGGTGCTTTGCCCCAGGCGTTACCCGCCGAAATCAACCGTAGTCAGTTGGAAACAGGAGGCCTTAGAATTAGGCCGCGTTTTTACTCCTCAACTCACATGGGGATGAGTAACAAGAATTAAGTCCACTTGAAGGATTTGGTGTTTCATTCAAAATTCCAGAAAGGGAATTCTAAGATGGCTTGAAAGCCAAAAAGAAAAGAAAAGAAATGAGAAGAATTTAAATCCACCTGAAGGATTTTGTATTACTTTCAGAATTCGAGCACAAGCTAAAAAAAGAAGAGAAAAGAAAGAAACCAAAAAAATAGGTTTTTACATCTCAAGCTAAGAAGAAGAGAAAAGAAAGAAAGAAGCCGAAAAAAGTAGGTTTCAACTACATAAATTTATATTTTAGAGGAATTGTTTTTCTAAGAAAAAAATTAACGACTTTTGTTGACGCCAACAACCACACAAGTCTTAGACGCCATTACTTGTTCTATCGAGAGAGAAGACGACCGACAAAAAAAAAAAAGGAAAAGAAAAAAGAACATAATTAGAGACAATCTCTCACAGATGAAAAAAAAAAACAGAGAGTGGCTTTTTATTAAGAGGGAAAAGAAAAAAGAACATTTTAGGGACTTGGTCCCTAAGAAAAAAAGGAAATAAAAAGGACATTTTTAGGGACTTGGTCTCTAAGCAAAAAAAAAAAAAAGAAAAGATTCACGTGTGAACACTTGTTTAGCTGGAGGGAAGAAGTAGTGTCTTCTTTCCTCGTTTTGTGAGTGTAGCAGTAGGTGAAAGATTTTTTTATAATTTTTTTACTTCATTTTTTATATTTATAAGTTACTTGTCATATTTGCATTGGGACACATATGCAACTAACTAGAGTGACCTTCCTTTTATCATAATAAACTACATTGAATTTTAGACACGGATCTCCTCACTCACTAATTTAATTTAATTTTTGCCTTCATATTTTTTGTTATATCATTATTGTTACTAGTGTCAAATTTCATTGACTAAATAAAATAGTGATACTGTAGCGAACAGCTAAAGTATTGGACTGCGGCCTCGAAGTAGTAATTCACGATGTTCTTTGCTTCGATGTGGCACAAGGCCGAATGAATGGGGTACCCAGTAAGAATCGAACTCACCCATGTAGGTTTGCTAGTCTAGCTTGCTAATCATTTCATCACCAGAGGTGTGGCCTCGAAGTAAGCGAGTTCAAACTCTATTCACACTATTACGTTCACTTTCGGACGAATGCCCCTTGGGAAAGTCATGAAACCCCTTATTCCGTTAAGAATATCGCTGCTGTTCAACAAGGGTGGGTTTGGCATTAAACAACTCACGAAGGTTGATATGACATTAAATAAAGAAACCAAACCTAAAGAAATATCAGCAATAACCAAATTGTTGCTTATTGAAGAAGTAATTTTGGACCTTAACTATTCAGTAAAATAAGGAAGCAAATAACTAAAACTTAATCTTATCTGGACGATGAATATAAATATAACATTTTTATATATTTTTTTTGTAAATTAAAAAGAAATGTAAATTTTAGTTTTGCTTCCTTATTTAATTGGCATATCAACCTTCATGGGTTATCTTTTGCCTAAGTCATGTTGAAAAACAATTGTGATACTATTTAACCAACAGCTAGGACAATGAGGGGGTTCATAGGTTTTGCAGGGACCAGTGACGCAGATGGTGGATTGATTGATGTCTCGTTTTGTTCAGTCCTTGGTAAACCGAGGCTATGTCGACGTTGCCTTGGAGTGCTGATAGTAGTCTGAGCAGGGTTATCTCTCATGGACGGGAGTGCTGGTCGTCGAGTTGGATTTGTCGGTTGGTTGGTCACCGTCGGACGCTGGTGATCCAGAACAAGACTGTCGGGCAGGTCGTAGACATAGCTGAAGACGTTCGAATAGGCGGACGCATCAGTTGCAAAGATTGGATAATCGATGTCCTGGTTAACTAGGTGTATGTCGACATTGCCTCGGAGTGTAGATGATAGTCCGAGCAGTACTGCCGCTCGTGGACTGGAGCGCAAGTGCAAAACGTCTGTGTAATCTCAGCAGAGTTGGTTCGCAGACGTAAAGATATGACTTTTTATTATGGTTATCCTAATAAGGAGAGTTTGTATGCCGTAGTCATGCGGTCAGCGGAAGACTGTAGAAACGTTGCCGGCGGAGGAAACCAGTTCAGCTGCGGACTGGAGCGTCGTCAGCGGTTGTCAGGAACTGCGACGAGCTGAAACGTTGTCGGCAGGGGTCGAGCTTGGCTGCAAATTTAGATGCAGTTCACGGTGGACAGGTTAGGCTGCGATCCTATCACATGTTCGTTCCAGGCAGCATCCACCGCTCATAAGAGCATCGCTGCGAGTTAGCATGTTTGCGCTTCGGCTGTGAGTTTGTGCGTGATTAGCTTCCTGGTAGAATCAACTGCGATTAGACGGGATCGCGCTTCGGCTGTGGACTTGAACGTGTTGGGTCTCCTGGCTGTTAAAACTGCGGTTCAGTGGGATCACAAGCGAGCGTGAAAGCTCAGCGGAAGGCCAGCACGGGGGAGGAGTCTAGGGATTAGACCAGTTCGTGCAAAAATCACACTACACTTAAATCCTAGGCTCCCGTTGCTATCTCACCCTTTTTGTGGTAGGAGACTGCCATTATATAGGAGGAAGGGGCAGCGTATTAAATAGTTTCAATGGCAAAAATTCTGTGTTGTCACAGACATGAAGACTCTCTTTTAAACGTAAGTAATAATGGGATATCTCATCGTACTACCAAGAGGAGCTTTTATGATGTATTTATCCTGTGATTTTTAAAAAACTGTCTCCGAAATGGCCGGCAGAACTAATTGAAAATAGCCCTCGTTTTGATAACAGAAATTCACTCGTATACGCTGGGGCGACGTTTCGTTGACTGACGTCACAGATGACGCAGCATTTTTTTCTCAACGAGGATTTTAGGTTTGAGTTGCCGGCAACCAACAATAAACGTTATAATGCGACTGGATTTCACACTCACTTACTACGATGTCACTGTCCAGTACAGTAGCTACTATGGCATAGAAACTCCCCAAAAATCTATAAAAAAATCTAAATTTTTATTCTATACAAGCACTGAAAATTAATTCACACAACATTTAGAAGATGATGAGGAAACGCATTCAGTTACTCATGTCATAAGATTTTTTTCAATAAATTAAATGTTAAGTATTGATATTTCCTATAGTCTTGATACAGAAGTAAATATTTGCTAGAGATTTTGTGTGGACTTTAAAGCATGCAATAAAATTGACGAAAATAAAATGAAAATACCCATCCACTTCCGATTATTGACAATACACTGGCATCTCTAGGCTGAGCTAAATATTTTTCCAAGGTAGATTTTAAGTCCGGGTATTGGCAAGTTGAATTGAATGAGAATGACGAAATAGAATCTGCATTTATTCGTCATGATGGGCTATTTCATTTTAATGCCATACTGTTCAGGTCTGTCACGACATCTGGAGTAGTTCAGGTTGGTTGGTTGTTTTACAGAGCATCAACCCTTTTTAGGTCATCTAACGCCGAATTAAATTTCAAACAATTCAGTTTAGTATAACTATAGTTTTTGTTTACAAACGGTTAAATGTCAAAACTATTCTATTTCTATATACAATTCAGTTTAGCATAAGTACACAGTTTAGGTATATTTAACCCATAGATAGGACCATATCTGGTGCTACCACTCTAGACATGAGTGGACCTGGGAGCGATGGCAATAAAGGGGTACTCTGCATTCCCCAAAGCTCCAGGATTATTGGAACCTTGTCATCAGATTATTTTTTGTCGTATCCAGGACACTTGTTTTTTTTACCTCTCTACAGAGATGCAGTCGGTGTATTCTACAGCCCCCCAGCTGACTGGGCAAGCGTAGTTCAGGAATTGATGTCTATCCTCCAACACGGACAAGATCGCGTCCTAGCATACTTGGATGATAATTTGATATTTTCCGATTCGACAGAACATCATAAAGAATGCATTCAAGATGTCCTGAAGAGTCTAAGGTAATGATTATCATAGTTGGAAGTAAACTCAGTTACCAAAGTTCAAAACCTGAACGAGGCTGTTTGCATTTCACATAACGCTAATACGCTTGGAAAAGGTATAGATCCATTTACGGGTAAGTAGTTGGACTTGGTTCTTCAACTTTGGTATGGCAACCAATCTCGAAGAAGGAAAACTACGAGTTCAAACCAGTTTGTAAACCTAAAAAAGGTGTAGGCTTCGCCAGGTCATTCGTGTCCAAGACACACTTTGTGCGTAGCACTCCCAGGACCAAGCCACGTTACGGGATTAATTATTTTTCTTGTTTAGCAGAACTACTTATCTTTTCAAACGGAGAGGGCCAAGTAGCGTTCGGGATTCTAAAGAACGTACTATCAGTGTTGGCAACATTAGTATACCCAAACCCCTTATAGAGAATATAAACTCGATCTAGATGCTTCTGATCGAGTAATAGTCCATGCCCAACACCAAGTTAGACGAAACAGAGCAAAAGAAAGTTGAAAAAATCCATTTCCTATCGCACGAGTGAAGCGACATGTTACGGAGATGAGTGACAATAGAGAAAGAAACTGATACGCGCATTTGAGAAATTCAACCATTATCTTCATAGCGCGAAATCTCCGAGATAAACCCACGATAAAACCTCTGAAATACTTCTTAGATTAATCTATGTAGGATAAGAAATCCGGCTGAGGGTTTTAGCCATGACGGGCTAAAACGGTAGAATAGAATACCAACAAAGCAGGAAAAAAAAATGTGTGTGCTGATTTAATATTGCGATCAGTAGACGCACCAGAAGTAGAAGATTAAAAAGAAATAAAGATAGACAACAGGGCAAATGAGGTAAATGCTATTTATTGCAATCGTATTGAACCGTGATAATTCGCAGCATACACAGTGGAGGAACTCGGAAAAGAGGATATTGTTATGAACGTGAATTCTTTTTTTCCTTTTTTCTCACATTGGCAAGAATTGCTATGCTGGAAGAAGAGAAAAGCCATCTAAGTGACATTTTCTCAGAGAAAGTTGACGCTTCACCGGAAACACTGGAAAAAAGTTGCGTTTTAAGCATAGTATGAAGAAGCTGGTTCTTAGAGAGAGAGAGATTTTTCAGACTCGAAAAAATGATCCCTCTTGTTCATCACTGATTTTTTTTTTTTGCTTTATTTTTTTTCTTCTACCACATTTTTCTTTTTGGACACTTTAAATGTCTGTCTATGTGGCGTTTTTGGGGTTTGCTTTATATTCGAATTCCTGCTGCTCGCAGCCTTTGGACTTTCCAACGGGGTTCAGTCACTTTTATTGCATAAAGACATGGAGTTCTCCTTTTTTTCCCCCTCTTTTTAGGTTACGTGTTATTCACATAATTCTCAGGTTTTCTTACCCCTGTTTTTTTTTACAATATTCAGCCGTTGTTAAAGTCAGCATATGCAGTGTGACTTTGAAACGTGATTTACTGACAAGAGCCATTTCGTAACAATACATATCTAGCGTATATATGATTAGGGAACAAAAAGCAGATCATGTGATCGTAGGAATGAAAGATGATACAGAGGGATAAAATCACCAAGTTGGAAAATGAAAAAAAAAAAGTATTATCTGTAGTGTTCTGTGGACTGGGTTTTGTAAGAAAAAGACAAGAGATAGACACGTGTTGCCTATTGTGGCAGTAAACCTTTATTGACCAATTACCGGAAATTAGGGAAGGGCTGTAACTGGTCTTTTAGAGGACAGGACACGTAACCGTACATTATCATGGATCATGCTGTATATTATTGGCTACAATCAGACAAACTTATTAGGGAAAGCGTTATAGAAATTTTTATCTCTACGAGTGCGGATCGTTGTTTCAGTCTAGAGACATTCCTGTCCTGCCTACTTTATGCGACAGCCTTTATCCCAGACCACCAGCGTCCGACAACGACCAACACCGCTGAGAGTACACGGACGTTATGCACTAGCACGGCAGTCCACGGGAGAAAACTCTGTTCGGACGATCATCAGCTCTCCGAGGCTTCGTCGACATACACCTCCAGTTAACCAAGGACTGAATAAACCGGGACATCGATCATTTAGCCTCTACAACTGATGTATTCACCTTTTTGATCGTTTCTAGCTACACCTACGATCTGCACTGAGCACCAAGACCATCCTGATTTTCTAAACTCACTGTCGCTCAGGACTTTTAGACGGCCGAATCTACTCCTTTCATCCACACCGACTTCCAACATTTCTGAGATGCAGTAACAGTGATGCTACACCCATGCAAACCTTTCCTGTACGATTTGCTCAATAAAGGCCCGGCATTTAAATCTTATCCCCTTGTCATTGTCGTTTGTCTTGTCCATTATCAATATCACACCATTTACTAACGTTTATAGAACACACATTTTTTAGCCTTAAAATGACCAACTCCAAAAACACAGAATAAGAACATTCTAGAAATTTAGGATCAAAATTGCATTAACATTGGAGTCACATTTTTATATTTTTCAACCAATCAGCTGAAAACAGAGAATAAGAACATTCTAGAAAATTCGGCTCAGAAACTAATTAACAGAAAAATATTTAGGCTCTAAAATAAAGAAGTAAATTTACGAATCTGATTAGTCAAGAAATGTCTGCGCGCTTAAATTTTAGAGCCCGCAATAAAACCTAACAAAATCCTATTTTTGATTCACTTTAGTTATCCCCAAAAGTATAAATAATGAAGAATTTAATTAACTAGGACATTCCACTACCAAAAGGCATTCCACTAAGAGAGGCCAGGACGAACAGTAGAAGGGCACGCCACAAGACTCAAAGCGAAAAAGCATGCGACCTTCTTTTACCGACTACCAGGATGCGACACGTTGTCTCCAAAGATCATTAACGTATGTGTGGACTAAAGAAAACAAAAGGTCCATACTTACGGTCCATCACTTATATACACACATGCATACACTTGTCTGTAAGTAAAGTCAATTTTTTATCCTCTTTACTTTGGCCAACTATGGACACATTGATTCAATAGACTTTACTAACATGTAAACACACACACGGGCGAACAAATTATATTTTTATTCAACTAGCCATAGCGGTATTTTCTACATACACACACGCGCACATAAAATGAATATGGTATTTTTAATTATTTTAATACTGTTTGTTATGGTTATCAAATTGCTTGTTTCTTTATGTTCGTTGTTGTCACATTTCATTTGTTTACGTGCTTGTAAAATTTGTGTTGTATTTGTGGAAACTAAATGTTCGTTGTTGTCACATTTCATTTGTTTACGTGCTTGTAAAATTTGTGTTGTATTTGTGGAAACTAAATGTTCGTTGTTGTCACATTTCATTTGTTTACGTGCTTGTAAAATTTGTGTTGTATTTGTGGAAACTAAACCTGGAAGTAACTCCCGTAAGCTACACACGTTTGCGGCATCCACGTTCTTATACGTTACTTGCAACATTTTCGTTGATACGAAAAGCCATTCGATTCCGAATCCTACGAAAGGCATTTGTTTGGATGTAGATTTAGTTTACAAAAGATATCAAAAGGAGCGTGGGAAATTAGTCAAACAGTGAAAGTTAGCGAGAAAACAGGACCAAAGTTAATGACTAGCTGACAACCTCAGTAATGAAGGCGGCGAATATTGATGAATTGCACATTTCGGATGCAGAGAAGTCGATACACAGAACAACGTTAGCCGACCTTCGCATTGACTTCGATGGGAAACAGCCCGCGACGACTGTCCAGCTGTACCCAACGACTCGACCGACCTCAGCTGCCCGCGACGACTGTCCAGCTGAACTCAACGACTCGACCGACCTCAGCTTACCAGCATCAAACATCTAGCTCAACTCAACGACTCGACCTACGCCAGCGACCCTCGTCGAACGCCCAGCTGCGAACATCTACAACGCGATCATACCAGCTACGGACATTTACATATACTCTTGTAAATACGACAAAATAAATTGTCACTTGTTATTATTGTTACCTTGCCTTTGTTCCTTCCTATTGTTTTGGCTGTTCTCGTTCACATAATTCATTTGCGGGGTCGACATACTTATCGGCTCCGCAACAAGTTCAAGGCCAGAAGACAGAAAAATATGGATGACTCGACTGATACGAATAGTGTAGAAGAGGTAGAGGTGTGGCCAAATTGGAAAGCTCACTGTGTTGAAAAATATCCAAGTTACGAGGCCGACAGTTCTGACAAAGAAAATACTAAGGAGTAACATAGCAGTAATTGACTTTATCCATTGTTTAAGGAAAAAGAAACACTCATGAAGATAGCGACCATGCTTAGACAGACAGAGCAACACGTATAAGCGACGAGGAAAGTAAATAAAAAGAAAAGAAGTACGAAAGAGTTATTGTCTGCACCTTTTTAGTTTTCTCTTTATTGGTTGATTAAAGTAAATTCTCATGAATCCTGAAAACTGTTAAGTTTTTACACTCAGATGTGAAGAAGAAATGAACAGTTTTGAAATGAATGATGTATCTAAAATAAATGTTCGTGATTTATACTTTGTTCGTTTCCTTTAACAAGTGCGGATGAATGAAAAAAGTACGAAACAAACAGCTGTATTTAGTTTTTCTAAGTACAATTTCCTTTTTGAAATGAACATTATCCGGAGAGGTGACTATGGAATTTCCCAAGTGTATTAAAACCATCTGGAAAAATATTTTTTGCGCTAAATACAATTCCCCTACCTACCCAAAACATATAAACACGAACGCACCGATATTAACACGTGCACGTATCCACTAAATCGCGTTATAATGGTTATCATCGTAGGAAATGGACTTAGTGACCCGAGTTCAAATCCTAGACAACGCTGTATTTCACATTGCGCTAATGCCCCTGGGAAGGTTTGAATTCAACTCCATCTCTGGGTAAATAGAACGTCAGACTGTGCTTTTTAAGCTTGGTATGGCAACACGTCTAGGAGAAGAAAAAATCTGAATTCAAAACCTGTTAAGCTCCGCTCAAAAACTCATCTTGTGTTGCCACCTCTTCATCGCAGAAGAACTGGGTCAATATGTGCACTAAACATTTATCTATGCGTGTGTGTATGCATGTGTAACTGATAACGTTTGGACATATTATGATGTACTTGTTGAAATTTACTTGAGCAGAGACGAAAATAAGAATTTCCTATCCCGATTCTTCATCCATAACATATCAGGACATGACACAAGGTTATATTTATTTCTAAAACTCTCCTGTCAATCAGAGATGTGAAAAACAGTTTTAGCTTAAGCATCAGAGATTAACTTTGATCATCCTTCTTTCAGTACAATAGGGTAGGTATTGCTCGGAAGGAGAACCCCTGATGCCGAGTTCTATCATTTTCCTGGACTACAGGAGGGTAACTCTTAAAGAAGACAAAAATACGACACAAGTATCTATGAATTAATCTTTGATCTCTAGTTATTTGCATATAAAATGTGTATTCTTACTTTTTCCTTCTGATGAGTGGAAATTCAAACAGAATCTGACAAAAAGTGTGTGTTTAAAATTATGTTACATTTTTATAAAAGAAATTGATCAAAACTGAAATCTTAAAAGGAAAATAAAATGCTTCATTACAGGAAATATGGAAAAATAGTGATTGATGCTGGCACATTTGATGGACATGAAAACTTTGCATTTCACTTTGCCTGACTGTTTTTGAGAAAGGCATGAAGCCTTCTCTTAATGGCTATAGCTAAATAATAGGACAACCAGTCTTGAAGAAGGAAAACTCTAAATTCCCACCAGTCGTAGTTCGCTAAAAATTTGACCTTGTATTTCCTTTCCTTTGTGGGGAGGGGTTAGTTAAATACATAGATTAACACGCACACATGCTCTCTCTCTCTCTCACACACACGCACACACACATATATATATATATATATATATATATATATATATATATATATTAATGTTCATAAGTATTTGATCTAATTCATAGTTAGTCACTAATCACTTGGGTTTGAGAGTTAAGATATTATTTTTTCAAGTTTCTTTATTCATTTGAAAAAATTCATTAAAAATTTGAAAAAAAATCTCATGCCTTTCTACTTGGGTAGAGAACTTTTTAGAATTATATATATATATATATATATATAGAGAGAGAGAGAGAGTGAAATTTTTGTGTTTGTTGATTTTTTTTGCTTTTTCTTTATCTATAACTTCTGCTAGAACAAGAGTGTAGTATCTGCACAATATGCCAAAGATCAGAGCTAGATATATGTACTTGTACACATCTAATTAAATATATTACAAAAAATATTTATGTTGGTTAAGCAATCAATCAAAACAAACCAAGAAATAATATTGAATTATCTTCTGCCTCTCTCTCTCTCTCTCTCACTCAAGTACAATGCTTTGAGTTTGACTATATCAAGTGAATTTACTTCTGAAACTAACTCAATATTTTGTCTGACTAATAATTTAATTTTTATTTAATCAATTTCAAGGTTTTAGATTACTTTTTGACTATGATCATTTTTCTAAATTTTTTAAAAATAGATATTTCTGAAAAGAAACTAAGAGAATAGACATTCTATTGTTTCAGAGCAAAGTTCAACTTCCGCCATCGATCATTGACGAAAAGTGGGGCACTGCTGGAAAAGTCAGAACGAACTCATAAGTGACATTCCCTTATGAATTTCTACACAAAAACCCACCAGTGTTGACCAACTAGCAAAGACGGATTTAATTCAGCTGTGTGCTAGATACAGTTTGGAGGACCTACTAGTAATGATGGATGATAGGGACGGATGATGTGAAAGATAGAGTGTCACAGAAATCAGCGCTGTCAGCTCGAATTGATGAAGATGAATATAGATTATTTAAAATTGAAACTTAAAAATATAATTAAAGAGATGAGAGAGTCTAGAGTTTGTATTGTATAAATAATTATCTCAAGGAAACATTTCTTGTTTTAAATATATCAAAAGAATCATCTGCTGTTTTACTGTCTGATCATAAACTTTGATTATAAAATTAAAAGTGTTTCATAAACATTTTTACCTTTTCACTTATTACATCAATTCAAATGATCCTCATCTGCCTGACAATAAGTAGTGCCGAATTAAGCGCTAAGGTTATTTTTTTATGGCATACCAACATTCATGGGTTATTAAATCCCAAAGACATCCTTGTAGAAGAACAATAGTGGTACTATTTAATCCATAGTTGAGGGGGTATTAGTCCAAAAGTGAATGTAATAGCGGAATTAGAGTTCCAACTTGACACTATACCACAGGGTCTTCATTCCAACGCCTTGGGAAAAGGCATGAAATAGACAAACTAAGTTCAAATCCTGGTTATGGATGTTTGTATTTCACTTAATTCCAATGAGGAAAGGCATTTATCTATTTCTTGTCCTCTCCTCCCAGCTAATATCAATTAGTTGTACCTTGTGGACTTTGTAATTTTGGTGCAGCCACCATTCTAGGAGAAGGAAAACTTTGAATTAAAGCCAGTTTTACACAGTTTTAAAGAGAAATCTTTTGTTGAATCCTGCTAATGGCAGGGGATTTGGACAAATACTTACATATTAATTATTTTGTGTTTGATTATTCATTCAAATTCTCCATTACCAATAGGAGGTGACATAAAGTGAATTTTCAAGTGGAGTACTGCTGATTTGGATTTAGAGTTTTCCTTCTCCTAGATTGGTTACATCATAAGGTTAAGGGGCATAGACTCCCCTATTGTTTTTCTATCCTGAGCCTAAAAGTTATTGTCATTAGAAATGAAGTCAGAAACCCAAGTTAAAATCCATGATAAGTCTGCATTTGACTTTCTGTTAATTTCCTTTAAAAAGGCAAAAATCAGTGTCTTCTTTCTCGACTAAATTAGTTTGATGGGCCTCTTTAGCCTTGGTACAATAAAAGTCTAAGAGAATTAAATGAAAACTCTAAATTCAAATCAGATTTATTCCACTCAAAATTAACCTTTCATCACATTGAGCCTTTTGCAGAGGGGTTGGGTAAATTCAGAATATTTTGTCCAATTATTGTAATGATGCATCATGAATTTTTCATGGATCTAGTAAGTTACTGATAATCAATCTAAGTAACTTATAGTTAATCCATCCTTTAGTTAAAAGAAAACAGAATTCACTTGAATAATAAAAATTTGAAGTTTTTAAACAACTTTCAATCACAATTGTAATTTCAAAAGTAAATCTTGGAGAAATATCTTCTATACAGATTGGATGATGGAGTCCAGATTTTTGTTATCCTA
Organism: Sepioteuthis lessoniana; assembly: GCA_963585895.1. Lineage (NCBI taxonomy): Eukaryota > Metazoa > Mollusca > Cephalopoda > Myopsida > Loliginidae > Sepioteuthis > Sepioteuthis lessoniana. Next base: position 1,100,899 of record OY757938.1, read on the forward strand.
GATAATGAAGGATGTATTTGTTTGTGTAACATATTACAATGAACGAAAGAATGAGAATACAAAGACATATTTCTTGATGGCCTGGAAAATTTTCACCTCAATGATTCTGATCTTATTCAACAATTGACATTCACAACCTCTGACAGTTGAATTTATATTCATCTTAAAGTTGTGCTTTTTCTTTCAGTTTTTTTCCCTTAATTTGATTTGTCTTCATTTTGAATTTTGATATATCTTGTATATATCAAGCTTATTGACTTTTGACAATGAATGATGCATTGGAAAGGAAGCTATTTTGTTTAACAGGGAATTGCATTTATCTTTAACATTAAGATGCAAGGGAAAAAATGTACAGTTTTATGAATGTATTCCAAATAGAAGTTTGCTTCAAAAGTTAAAAAATGAAAATATCAAGTAAAAAAAAAAACAAACAAAAAAAACAAAACAAGGAAATACCTAATAAAATTATAAAAAAAATTATTTACAGAGAATAAATAAATAAAGATATAAACATGGCAATAACCACAGAGGGACGACAAAGAATGAAAGCAGTAAAAAAACTTTGTTCTATTTTCAGTAATCAAATTGTAATGTTTATCATAACTATTTAAAAAAATTTTTACTTAAAAGAAAATAAAGTAATTTGACCGAATTAATTTTCTTATTGCATAATTATATTTATAATTAGGAAGAGTTTCTGGTGTGTAGATGATTGAAGAGTTTCTGGTGTGGAGATGACAAAAGAGTTTTTATGTAGACTGACTTACTTTGATAGGCATGAATATTGAACCAAGAAAAAAGTTTTAATATACAGAAAAAAATCTTTCTTATAAGGGAAATATGAACATTCACTGAGACAGTTGGAAGATATATTACAGCAAGGCATAACTAATCATAAAAAATAAATGAAGAACAATTTTTAAATTTAAAAAACAAAAAGAAAATTGTTGTATAATTGAATAATTATTTCCATCTGGTTAAACAATACTAATTATTGTTGGGGGGATTATGATTTAAGTTTGAACGTTGTTTTTCGCAAATTTGTGGTTGCTGATTAAAAATATCACATTCATTTCTGCCTTTGATGTCAGGTTTTTGTAATGATAATAATAATAAGAAGACTTATTCTGTAATCTGGTTTGTTGTTGGGGGTGCTACAAATGCAGCATGCCATAGGCAGGAACTTGATGGAGCCCATCCTATCAAATAAACAAGGCTCCTTTAGAAAGTTCTTAGCCTCACCCAGAAAGAACATAGCTAAACATTATTGTTGAGACAACACAATACCACCTCTTATAAAACTAAAAAAAGTTCACTCAGATTTTTCTAGTTTAATAAGATGTGCTTAGAATTTTTTCAATGACCCCCATATATATATATATATATATAAATGTTTATGTGTGTAAACAGTGAATTTTCATGTAAACATACTTCACTGAATGACTGTCAATATATTGTTACACACACACACTCATATATCTAAGTATGTGTGTCTGTATATGTATGCATGTGTTTATGTGTGCATATGTGTAAGCAGTAAATTTTCATATCAACAAGTTCCACTGAATAATTCTTAATATACTGTTATATGTATATGTGTGAGTATGAATTCATCTCTTTGTGTGTATGTAAGCTGTAAATTTTCATGCAAACATATTTCACTGAATAATTGTTTATATATATATATATATATATATATATATATATACACGAAGGGCATACGATAAGTTTCCAGACTTTTTTCGTATGGGCACTTTTACTGATAGTACACACATTAAACTCAAGTCTCCTTCGAAGTAATCTCCTCCGGCTGCAATGCACTTGTTGTACCGTTCCAACAATTTCTGGAAGGCCCCATGGAAGTCTTCTTGTGTGAGCATGTCAATGACCTTTCGTCACAGCCTCTTTCATCTCCTCAATTGTCTCATAATGACTGCCTCTGAGCTTAGGGAATAACCAAAAGTCACAGGGAGTAAGTTCTAGACTATAGGGAGGGTGAGGAACTGTCTTGATGCCCAATCTTGGTCAAATAGTCTGTGACAAGGAGGGAGTTGTGGACTGGTGTCTTGTCCTGGTGGAAATACCACGGACCCGATTTGAAGAGTGCTGGCCTCTTCCAACAGAATCTCTTTCTGAACTCCCTTAAAACCTCAACATAGTAACCCTAACCATAACCCTTTGGCCAATAAACTCTGGTGTATTGACTTCCTTACTCCTCCCATGCCTCTCATCATCCATCACAGACTCCCTGCCTTCCTTGAATCTCTTATGCCACTCAAAAACTGATGCTCGATTTATGCAAGATGGTCGAAAAGCAGTCTGAAGAATTCTATACGTTTCTGTGGCATTTTTTCCAAGTTTAAAACACAATTTTATTGCATATCGTTCTTCTAAAGTGTCAGATTGCATTTTTGAAATTTACCAGCTGTGACAATCAGGCTTTAGTCGGGTGTATTCCAATTGCTGCTGTAGCTGTTCATTTGAACCTGAAATCATAAAAATTGGTCAGTCATCTCATAAGATGTATTGCAATAACATAGGGAATTTTCAAGAGTTTACGATAATTTTAAAAGCCCATACGAAAAAAGTCTGGAAACTTATCGTAAGCGCCTCTTATATATATTTGTGTGTGTAAGTAAATTTTCAAACCAACATGTTTCCCTGAACTAATATCCTCATAAACACGCAAAAATTGAAAAAAAAACAAATGGACTAATGTACTTACCCAATCTCTCTACCACAGACAGGATACAACACAAGATCAATTTTTAAGTGGAGTATTACCGATTTGAATTCTAAGCTTTCCTTCTTCAAGACTGGTTGTTATACTAAGTCTAAAAAACCCAATTCCTTCTCATAGCCGCAAGGAAAATTGTTGGATTCATACAGTTGTATAGCAGAGAAAGATGACAACGCTGATGTATAAAAATATAATCTGCTTCTTTTCTTTTCCTTTTATGACTCAAAATGGATATATGGGTAGAGTAAGAAAGAGAGTTGGAGACAGCTGAGATGTACACACATAGGGATGACAGTGCAGTTTTTCGGCAAAATCTCTCTGACTTTCTACTTTATTCTGCTCGGGTCGAAATCTTCCCAGGTTTATATTATTTTCTGGACGTCAAAGCAAATCCTCATGGTCACACATCATGCCTACATGTTTCTAATATAGGCATGCTTCCGTCAAGTATGTCACCCATGCAATGCATGTAGCATTTCTATCGGAAAACAACCGACATCATGTTTACTTTGGAAAACAGATCAACTTCCTGTTATGCTACCCACACAACTTATGTGGCATGTCAAAGGGATTTTCCAGTGAATATCCAACAATATCTTTCCTTGGGGTATTAGTGCCATGTGCAATGTAAACCGTTTTGTCCAGGATTTGAACTCAGTTAGCTGAGTCTACTTCCTTCAAGAATAACCATTATGTGACACACGCAAGAAAATTTTATGCCGACTGCATTTCTGCAGAAAGGTAAGACCCTTCTCCTCTATAAGTTTCCTCGATACTAAATTGCATCTGATGTTGCTGCTCCGATCCTGAAGCTTTGGGGAATGTCAAGTACCCTTTTATTGCCATGGTAGTGTTATGGCACCACAAAGACGTTTGTATGACTACAGCGCCCAATAGACGTTTGTTACATCATGATTCTAAATTGTCTATCAGTGTAAAACTACCCCTTAAGTTTCAGTCAGACTCCAGTTGTAACCTTGCTGTGAGAAAAAGTGACAAACATACAAAACACTGCTGTTGGTTTGCTAATACAACAGTTTATTTGCAACTACCCCTTATTTACAGTCATTGTAATAAAAAGAAGCAGGGTATGAACTGAGTCAACTACTTTAGATTGATAGAGAGAAATAAACTGTAGCAGGACAATAGAGGCAGACATATACCTTGATATTTTCTATCTTGTTTGCTGCTGTAGTTCTCTGGCTACTCAAGTTGCTTTTTCATGACCACCTGGCCGAGCGCACTGGTTTAAGTTGATCCCTATATGGAGCTCACCCAAAAATAGGTGCTGTAATTTTTGGCCAGTCTTCACATCTCCGTGGCTTGACTCTCACTCACTTTTTTTTCCTTTTTTATCCCACGTCCACTTTAACAGCTTTAGGATTTGAGTTTCTTCAAGCCAATCACAGCCAGCAGCCAATTTGTTGCTCATACATTTCCATTTTTAACTCGGGCATCTGCTGCTATCCTGACCAAAATTTGGAGAAGCTTCTATTCACTTTCGTATTTGTTTCTCTCTTATCATTAGGCTTTTCTCTCTCTCTCTCTCTCTCCCTCTAACTGCCTTGAATCTTTTTCTCATATATATCCCTCCTTTTCCACAGTCTTTTGCTTGACCACTATGTCTAGCAAGGAAACAACTTACTACAAAAATAATCAGCCAAAATCCCTAATTATATTTCACCATTACTCCCAGGTCCATTCTGACCCAGAATAGTAGTACCTGTTAGGGTTCAATCTATGGGTCAAGTAGAAATATATAATCATTTACTATTCTGGATACATATCAATGTTAGATAACTATGCTTGAAATCATTTAACCAGTACAAATATAACTATTAGTGTGAGCGATATGTGAAACCATTTAAACAAATGATTTCTGGCTTTTGTAAAAACTTACCTACAAACTATTTATTTAGAAATCATATATATATATATATATATATAAACAGGATATGGCATAAAATAACCTACAAGATTTGATATACCTTAAAAAAACATCAATCACTCTAAATATATTTCACAATAACCATTGAGTGTATTCATTGTGTTATTCAGGTAAGATAAGAATATGGCCCAAACTTCAGAACGAGGCTATGATGGATGAAGTAACAGAATTGTCTCACCCCCGACTTATAAAATTTTTTATTTTCATTTTTCAGATTTATGTCCTCACACAATAAATCTGTCAAATGATGTCAACTCAAAGTGATTGCTTCAATTGTGCAGATTTTTTTTGCAATATTTGTGGAAGCTTGACGCAACCAAATCAAAGGTTGAATATTAGTAATTCTGTATTGAGAGCATACTTGGCTTTCTTTCAAATTAGTGTGAAAATTTGATATGAAAACAAAAATAGATGGCATTCAGTTTTAAACCAATGACTCCAAATTAACTAAAAGCAACTCCTCAAGTTTAATCATCAAAAAGTATAATGGCCAGTATAATGGGTACATTGATAAATCTCTTGAATTTAAGTCACCCAAATTAAAAGATATTTCTTAATAAAACTGTGAAAGTTTTCATGGAACAATATTAACTTTAGGTCGGTAGTTGTGGCAAAATGATTATCATTGTTGGAAATGAATTTGTTAACTCAAGTTCAAATCCAGGAAAGGCTGTTTGCACTTCGCATAGAAAGGTACAAATCAAACTATTCTCCTCCCAATGGATAAATAGTAGGGCAGACTTGGTTCTTTAACATTGATATAACAATCAGTCTTGGAGAAGGAAAAAAATTAAGTTTGTGTCCAGATTGTGGGGTAAGTCTCCATGGAGTGATAGTGCTGAATTGTGACTCCAAAGTGAGTCTCCATGGAGGGATAGTTAAAGTGCTGGATTGTGACTTCAAAGTGAGTTTCCATGGAGGGATAGTTAAAGTGCTGGATTGTGACCTCAAAGTGAGTCTCCATGGGGGGATAGTTAAAGTGCTGGATTGTGACTTCAAAGTGAGTTTCCATGGAGGGATAGTTAAAGTGCTGAATTGTGACCTCAAAGTGAGTTTCCATGGAGGGATAGTTAAAGTGCTGGATTGTGACTTCAAAGTGAGTTTCCATGGAGGGATAGTTAAAGTGCTGAATTGTGACCTCAAAGTGAGTTTCCATGGAGGGATAGTTAAAGTGCTGGATTGTGACCTCAAAGTGAGTTTCCATGGGGGATAGTTAAAGTGCTGGATTGTGACTTCAAAGTGAGTCTCCATGGGGGGATAGTTAAAGTGCTGGATTGTGACCTCAAAGTGAGTCTCCATGGGGGGATAGTTAAAGTGCTGGATTGTGACTTCAAAGTGAGTCTCCTTGGGGGGATAGTTAAAGTGCTGGATTGTGACTTCAAAGTGAGTTTCCATGGGGGGATAGTTAAAGTGCTGGATTGTGACCTCAAAGTGAGTTTAAATGGGGGGATAGTTAAAGTGCTGGATTGTGACTTCAAAGTGAGTTTCCATGGGGGGATAGTTAAAGTGCTGGATTCTGACTTCAAAGTGAGTCTCCATGGGGGGATAGTTAAAGTGCTGAATTGTGACTTCAAAGTGAGTCTCCATAGGGGGATAGTTAAAGTGCTGGATTGTGACTTCAAAGTGAGTTTCCATGGGGGGATAGTTAAAGTGCTGAATTGTGACTTTAAAGTGAGTTTCCATGGGGGGATAGTTAAAGTGCTGGATTGTGACTTCAAAGTGAGTTTCCATGGGGGGATAGTTAAAGTGCTGGATTGTGACTTCAAAGTGAGTTTCCATGGGGGGATAGTTAAAGTGCTGGATTGTGACTTCAAAGTGAGTTTCCATGGGGGGATAGTTAAAGTGCTGGATTGTGACTTCAAAGTGAGTTTCCATGGGGGGATAGTTAAAGTGCTGGATTGTGACTTCAAAGTGAGTTTCCATGGGGGGATAGTTAAAGTGCTGGATTGTGACTTCAAAGTGAGTCTCCATGGAGGGATAGTTAAAGTGCTGGATTGTGACCTCAAAGTGAGTCTCCATGGGGGGATAGTTAAAGTGCTGGATTGTGACTTCAAAGTGAGTTTCCATGGGGGGATAGTTAAAGTGCTGAATTGTGACTTCAAAGTGAGTTTCCATGGGGGGATAGTTAAAGTGCTGGATTGTGACCTCAAAGTGAGTGAGTTTCAAATCCAGTTGTGCAATTATGCTCACTTTTGAGAAATGTACGAATTCTCATATCCCCTCCAATTATGAATTAAATAGTGCCACTGGTGTTTTTTTACTAGAATGGCTTTGGCATTAAATAACCCACAAACGTTGATATGCTATTAAATCAAACTAAACTAAGCCATGCTGCTTGTAGTGGGAGGGTTTGGAAAATACAAACAATATTAATTCTTGACATATATCATAGAGTGAAAATTTGATATGACAGGGAAAAATGGATGCCATTTTTAAAACAATGATCCCGAATTAGCTAAAAACTATTTTCAAACTATAATTACCAAAAACTTAGGGATAAATTATATAAATTTAAGTCAGTCAACTTTAAAAAGATATTTCCCTACAAAATCATTTCCTTTTTCATAGAACAATATCAATTTTCTTATATTCCAATCAGTGCTAGATTTACCTATATGCTAAATAAACTATAGCTTAGAAGCTATACAATCATGAGGCCTTAGTTTTTTTTAAATATCTCTTGATTCTATCATTAATTCTGATTTTTTTCACACAAATTCAACCAAACCTATATATGAGGGTCTTTAAAAAAAGCCTCAACTAGAAAAAAGAGTGTAAGTTGAATATTTTTCTTGTGGCAACACACTACTCCTTATAAAACTAGAAAAACTAATTCAAATTTCTTTCTTAATTTCTGTAAAGGTGAGGCCCTTACAAAAGTAAGGTGTGCAACAAATCTAAAATCAGGGTTAGATTTAGAACTTTTTGAATGACCCTCATATATATATACATATATATTATCATTAACATTAATACAAAAACTTTTAGAGAAGGGCCTCACATTTCTTATTGCTTAGAGTCTAAGCAGGTCAAAGTCTGACCCTAACAACTATTGATAAATCCTTTTTTACAATGTGAATTTTTCTTTTATGATAACAATTGCTGTTTGTAACCAATTAGTGAAAATTTTCAAATGTCAAGAACGATTGTAAAATATATATTGTTTAGAAAAATGAAATGTGATCCAAATTTTTACTGATTAACCCGCACAGATGATGACTCCAACTAGTTTTACATGTAGCAATCAAAATAAAATATCTGGTGCAGGTTCTTATTTAATGGTCTTATTCGGGTTTTGTGCTATGTAATCCATTGCACTAATATAATTATATTGAATCCCAGAGTGCTTCAAAGATGATAAAATTTATCTGTATCATCAGTTACCCTGCAACAACAGTGGATAGAAAGGACATGGTCAGAATATGCCATTGCACAAAGCTATATATATATATATAGAGAGAGAGAGAGAGGGAGAGAGAAAGAAAGTTAATGATACAATATTTTTCTAAGCTTCACTTTTATGATCCACAGCATTGAATCGACTTAAGGCACACAAAGATTATATCAGAACACAACACTGGCAGAATACCAAACAATTTTTATTTGGCAGTGATTCTCTAAGAGAATGTAGAGAAAAGGAAAAAGTTGAAGAAAGAGTGGGACAAGAAAGGAGAAAGAGAAATATGGAAAGGAAGAAAAAGAAGAAGAAAGAAAAAGGCAGAGGGATGACGATTAGCAGAGAATTGGAAGGTGAGATAAAAGAACATAAATCGACGAAAGAGAAGAATGACAAGGAAGAAAAGCAAGAATTACACACAATGAAACTTTATTTGTAAAGCTGGTTTTATGGCATCATCCTAGCTTTTGAGTTTGGCACGAGGAAAAATGAGAGCCCATGAGCAGAAGTAATTGAAATGCTTGGTATGATCCTAAATATACAAGCCACCTCCCCCCCCGTACAACCTTTGGTTGGCACAAATCAACCCATGAATAACTTGCAAGACTATTACTGATCTCATTAGCAGTGAATACTCTATATGCTAATGATGTTTCTTGATTTATGCAGCAGAAGAAATCAAAGAAGGAAGAAGCACTTTGTTGAATGGACAGAGAGATAGGCTTCTGTTAGAAGAAACCTCCCAATACACAAAGACATTTGCTATTAGCAGCTGACAAGGAAAAGAAACAGAATACAGAGATCATGATTTGAAAGTGAATTTTGTGTTTTGAGTCAGGTGTTTATTTGCTTGACATTATTTCTTGTCTGTCACGAAATGAAATGACCATATTTAATCATAAGAAGATGGAAGTGGAACTTTCCAGTTTAGAAGGAATGGTTTAATCAAAATCAGAAATAGACGGGTTTTCTATGATTGATGAGTTTTACTATGCTGACTTCGCTTAGATCAGTTGCTATACCAAGGTTAAAGAGCTCAGTCTGCCCCTCTATATATCCATAGCTTGGAAAGACGATATTTGGATTTATGCTTTTCCCAAGGGTATTAACACTATGTAAGATGCAAAGAGCCACATTCAGGATGTGAACTTGGGTTGTTTGATTCTTTTCCTTTGACAATAACTCCTATGTTCTGAGATCGTCCAACAATTACACTATAAGTGTCTCCTCCCAGATTTCTTCTTTTCTGAATTTTTTTGTTGGTTTTGTTCTTTTCTACTTTTTCTTTATCATCAAATATATTCTGCTGATTGGTTTTATGGCATGTCAACCTTTGCTAAGTTATCCAATACCTAGTAAACACTTTTGAAAGGGTCTTCCCCCTCTACAAGAGATATTGTTGGAAGGGTCACACCTCTTTACAAGGGATACTGTTGGAAGGGTCTTACTCCTCTACAGGGAATACCATTGGAAGTGTCTTACCCCTCTACTGAGGCATATCATTGGAAGAGTCCTACTTCTCTACAAAGGATACCATTGGAAGAGCCTTCCCCTGTACAGGGTATAACTTTGGTGTATCCTAAGCCTCATCAGAATAAAAAAAACAAATGAATGGGTATCCATTATAAAATATTACCTTTTTTTTATATATTACTCCTGACAAAAATTATGGATATAGTACACTAAGTGAATGTTTACTCAGGTTTTTTTCTTTATCAGTTAATAAATTAGTAAGAGATAAGAGGAAAAACATTTTTTTTTAATCCCTCAACATTCTCATTTCATAAAAATATGCCTTAAACAAACTAGATTGAGTTTTTTTTAATTAATGTTATAATCTTTTTTCAAACCATGTTTTGGAAAATATAATAGAATTCATTTAGAAAAAAATTGGAATTAATATTTAGTTGTTTATCCAAGAGCTTTTATGACAGGTTTAATTCTTTTGGGTATAGAATTCACTAATTTAAAGCAATATTCTTTAACATTGTTGATCCAATTTTTCTAAATGGTTGTCAATAGATCTTCTCATGGAACATTTTAAAATTTCTACTATACATTTTCAATTGGATTAAGATCTGGACTGTATACTGACTGAGTAAGATATAATTTGTATCACAGCAATTGCTGGGTAATGGTATTCCATGCTTGTCACATATAGTTTGTCCATTCTTTTTTATAGAGTTTAATTCTGGATGTGAAGGTGACTGAAAATGTTGCTAGTATTAGCCATCCATTTTCTGAAAGCCTTGATCTCAGCTTCTAACTGATAATGAAGGCCGTCAGAGCAGAATATTTGATTATCCAACCCCAGTTCAGAATTTTTGCCCAAGGAGTTGACACTACCATTGCTGCTATGGTAACTGAGGATCAGATAAAAGCAAGACCCCTTAAAAAATACTTTCACTTTCTATCCTAACAGCAGAGACGTGAAAGAACCATAGATGAAAGAGTCATGTTTCTCGAAAGAACAGAACAGAACAATAGACAGTGATCAGGTTTCCAACAACAATGAAATATTGCTTCTTTCACCTATTCAAACCCAACAGAAGACCTATTAAATATATCAAATCAAACAATTGATGAAAATATCCACTAGGTGATAAGATGCTTTTCATATGGTTGAGACCATTTCAAAACCTCTGACAAATTTCTCCAGATACAAACATTCTGTCTTTTAAAGATATAACAAGCCAAAATTCAGTTATCACATACTCACATGACTTTACTGCATACATACTATTCAAAAAATGATTAGGCAACCAGACTAGGAGAAAGAAAACTCGGAATTTAAACTGGCTGTACTCTTTAAAGTTGACCTTGTGTCACATCCTGACTGTTACAGACAAGTAAATAAATAAATACTATTCAAGAAATGAGCTAGATTTCTTGTTGCCGGTTACCTAATAGCCTTCAATCTTCTAGCATTTAGCAGTCCTCATAGCATTGAAAGGTTGTTTTGCCCATAATTTCAACAAGGTACTTCAGATATGAAATCAAACATGACAAGTAACAATTCCAACATTGACAACTGAAATTTTCTGTACAAGGTTTTGTTCTGGATAGAAATCAAGTTCTTGCTCTAAGAGCATTTCTACTTCATTGTTTTCTTTTTAGTGGAAAAATCTTTGGGTGAACAAATATTCACAGGTGCAAATTTTGGCAATTACAATTAATTTCTCCTCTTGAAGATATTGCAAAATATTGTTGATGCTAGACTTTCACAGTTTCTACTCTTGGAGAGTTTATGGCAACAGTCAGGAGTGTTTTTGTTTAATGGCATATAAACTTTTATTGGTTATTTCATGCCAAAGGCATCCTTGTTAAAGAACAATAGTGTTTCTATTTAACCTATAGCAAGGGAGATAAGTGGCTTCTTACCTTTCCTGAGGATATTAGTCTAAAATGCTATTATGTGACTGGAGTTCAAACTTGTTTACTATGATGCCACAGTTCAGTGCATTAACCATTATGCCATGGAGACTCTCTCCACTAAATAGTTGGATTTACAAACTGATCCCCACCTTACGGAAAATTAAACAGGTTACTTTTGCCCCAAAATTTGTTAATAATCTGAAAGTTTGTTTCTTAATCATGATGATGCTGAAGAAAATTTTGCAAAATGACCCATAACAAAAAAATTTAGAGGTAGGAAGTACCAACAGTACATGCCCACATTCTTTGCCATCCTGTCAGTTATGGCTAATGATTCAACTCTGAAATTCCAAGGATGTAATTATTCATTACTTCCTGTGTCTTTTCATTTTCTCATGATAATAAATTTCTCTAGTGTTACCCATAAATAATTATCCTCTGAAGAATTTCTTATGAAAAAGTTAATAGCCTACTGTTATCGTCCATCATCTAATGTGGTCTGTCTGCCATATCTTGGTGTCTACTATGATATATATATATTTATCAACCCCTCCGCAAGAGCCGAATGTGACATGAGGTCAATTTTTTTTGCCAAGTTTTACAAAGCTTTCTTTCTCCTGGACATTGACATACCAAGGTTAAAGAGCCCAGTTGTCTACCATTTACACATTTCGCCAATGGTCCGGGAGACTGGGGTTCAATCCCAGTTCGAGTCATACCAAAGCCTTAAAAAAAAGTGGTACTTGATACCTCCTTGCTTAACACTTAGCATTATAAGGTACGTATCAAGGGTAAAGTGGAGCAATCCAGGGAAAGGAGTAGCGCCTTCCCCTACACCTCGGTGTAGTAGCTACTGAAAAGAGAGCCTTCAGGTCACCCTCAAGTACAACTTACACATAGCTGGAGGGAGAACAGTTAAATGCATACCTTTTCTAAGAGTATTAGCCCTATGTAAAAGGTAAGCTACCTTGTCCATGATTTGAACTTGGTCTGCTGTGTCCATTTCCTTTGACTGTAACCCTTACACACTGAATTACTCTCCTGTTTACTGTGATATTTAGAGTTTTGGTCTTTAATTACCATTGGTTGAAACATGTTTTTAGAATTTATTTACGCTTACAATTTTTTTATAAAATAAGTTCATTTTCTTCGAAATGAAAGATAACAGCATCTTATTACTAGTGCAACATTATAAAGTTAAAGAACAATCATTTGGTATCACTTACTTTTTATTATTATCAACATAGTAACAATTATTCAGAATAGTATAAGTGAAAGTAATTCTTCAAGATATATTCTTGTCTTTCAAAGACGTCAATGGTCAGAAATTGATAATCATATGCACACCTATATCTGAGAGATACGAATGGAAACCAAGCCAAAACTCTTCAGGCTTTTATTTAAATTTAACAATGCATATAAATATTATAAGAAGCTGTTTAAAACTTTACATGACCTTTGAAAACCTTTCATAGTCCTTTTTTATTATTTGTTTAAGATTAAATAAGATATTTTGTTGAATATAACAATTTTTTTAGTTTCTTTTCTACTGTGTCAATGTTGATTTATATCTTCTGAATCTTTATGGATATTTCAAAATATTCTTTCATTTTTGTAGTTTCTCATTTTCCCATGAAAATTCAGAAGATTTGGTTTATAATTCTGTTCACCTGCTTTTACATTAATAATAAACCAATAATAATTACAGCAATAATAAACCAATAATAATACACACACACATATATATATATATGTATATATAATTTACAACATTCCTTAAAGAGTCCACCAGTTCCTGTATTTTGAGGATACATATGGTCGTGAGATTCTTTGATAATGTATTGAACTCATCAATCTTCAATGACAAGACACTTTATATATCCACATCCCAGAAACAAACCAGAACCCTTCACTCTACATTGTTCTTTCATTTCTTTATTAACATTATATATATATATATATATATATATATATATATCTTATCAATATTATATAAAACATAATTAAATATTGAAATTTTTTTTTTTTGCTCTGTCAGTTATGGCTGATGATTTAACTCCAAATCTTCAAGGATTTAATCATTTTTTTTTCATTTTTTCATGATAATAAACTTCTACAGTGTCATCCATAAATAATTTGATTCTAGAACAGTTTCTTATAGAAAATTTAATTATCTACTGTGATCTTATAATGTGTTCTACCATGCCATTTGTCCTTTCTCATGCCTTCTTAGTCAATGCAATGATCTATGGCGAAATATTTCATTAGATTCTTTTATTCTAAACAAGTAAGTTCAGTTTGACCAAAATTCAGACTTGAAGTCTTTCATACATTTTATATATATATATAAAATTCCTTCATAACAGCTTGATTTTCTACATTTCACTCCATGTTCATACACTTTTTCTTTCATTATGAACAGAATGCATTTATTTAAACAGCATGAAACACTTTTCATATCAACATCCCAAAGAAAAACCAGAACTCTCCCCAACATTTCCTTCTTTCATTTGTTTGCAAATGTTATAGAAAATATTATTTTGTTAAATATTGTAACTTTTATTTGTTGCCTTCTCAGTTACAGCAAATAGTCTTACTTTTTTAAAAATATAACTGACAATAACACAATTATCATATCCACATACTAGAGACAAGCCAGTAGACCTCAGGACACTTCATTGCATGCACACCATTCAAGAAATAGTGGGAAAGACTGGATTTTTTTAGTCTTGGTAAAGCAACTAGTTTTAGAGAAAAAAAATCTTAATTCAAATCAGCTGTACTGTGTGTAAAAATTGACATTGTGTTGGATGAATAAATTCAAGAAACTAGTTACTATCTTACATAACGTTTCTTAGTCCTTCCTCACATTTCTTTTATTTGTTTACTTAGCATGAAAGAAAATATTATATTGTTAAATATTGCAACTTTTTTTTCTTCAGACTAGTAAACCTACATGAATGAGTTTGAGTCTCATTGGGCGCCCCATTCATTTGGCCTTGTGCCACATCGAAGCAAAGAGCTATGTAAATCAATTTTTTTTCTACAGATGATGGGAATTCCCTATGGTGCTGTAATTAATGTGTTGGACTGTAACATTGTAGTCAGCAATTTCAAACTCCAGTCACGGCATTATGTTCACTTTTGGACAAATATCTTTGGGAAAGGTTGTTTTGAGTTCTTTGTTTTTTTTATAGCAAATCAAATTTCATGGGCTATTTAATGCCAAAGCCATCCTTGATAAAGAAGAGCAGTGATAGTTGACTCACAGCTGGGAGGATAAGAGGGTTTACCAAGGGTATTAGTCTAAAAATGAATGTAGTTATGGAACTGGATTTCAAACCAACTTAATAAAATGTTGTTGTCCAGCATGTCAGCCACTTCACCAAAAGGGCTTCTCATCAACTTTGGTAAAAGTATAAACCTCTTTCTCTCCAGCTATAGATTAAATAGTACCACTGATATTCTTCTACAAGGATGATTCGGCATTAAATAACCAACTGAGATTGATATGCCATTAAGCAAACAAACCAAATCATACCTCTTTTCTGTGTCGTCTCTTATCGATAATGATTCATCTCAGAAACTTTAAAGATATGATTTTTCCTTACTTTTTTCACATTTTCTAGTAATAATCAATTTTTACTGTGTCATCCATAAATAAATATACCCAAGACATTTTCTTATTAAAAAGTTAATTACCACAGCTATTTTTTTATTGTCTAATGTGGCTTGCCATGCCTTAATGTCTGCTGTGATCTATGTGTTATTTGTTGTGGATTTTTGGTGTTTGCTTAATATGATTAGAATATTCAAATATTAAATATGATTTAATATTTAAAATATTTAAATATCAAATATGATTAAATGTTTGTTAGTTGCTTAAATACTAAACCAATAAACTCAGTCCAACTAAAATTTTGGTCTTTTATTGCGATTGGTTGAAACATGTTTTTGAAGAGTTTGTTTAAAACTATGTCTACATGGGTTTGTGTTTCCCTCCAAAATTGGCACTTGGATGTCTTGAATTTCTCTTCTATTTTTATATTAATTGCAAGGATTATTTTTATTTATCTTAGTTATTCTTTTTTCAAAAGGTAGAATACGCACTTTACAGATCTTTACATCCAAGAGACAAACTTCTTCCCTTCCATTTCTTTGTTAACATTATGTAAAATATATATTGTTTTATTCAATGTAGGAAATATTTAATTTCATATAAACATTTTTTCCTTTTAAACCAAAGATGGAAGGATTTTATTTCTAGTAGAACATTAAATGATCAAAACAGATATTATCAGGTATTATTTATTGATCCCAGCTCATTGGCCAAGTGGGTAGAGTGTTCGCTATTGGCCAAGGAGACCTGGGTTCAATCATATCAGTCACACCAAAGATTCAAAAAATGGTACTTGATACCTCTTAGCTTAACACTCAGCAATATAAGGCACATATCGAGGATAAAGTGGAGCAATCCAGGGAAAGGAGTAGCGTCCTGCCCTACACCTTGGTGTATTAGCTATTGAAAAGGGAGCTTTCGGCTCACCCTCGACTAAGGTCGCCAACTTTTACTTTGTTTATTGATAAATGCAACGGTATTGTAACCAAAAATATGAAAATATAGTTATTTACTAAGTTTTGCTTATTTGTGGCACAAAGTTGGAAATATAGAGTACTATCATACCGCTCAAAGTGCTTAGGATATGAATATGAAGTAGTTCAAGAATAAGTACACCTCTTATATATATTTATACAATATTAGTTTTGTTTACTCCAGATTTGATACCAATTATTTATTAGTTAACTGGTACCAAAACTCTTTTCATAAGTTCATTTTCTTTACGTTAAATGTGTCAAACTTATCAACAAGTTCTGCAAAATATTTTTTATTCAAAGATTAACAAACTATACAAAATACATTTTCTAAGAAAATTTTAGCACTGAGCATTTTTTATATAAACTTAACTTTCATTTATCTTTACAAGGAATCATTTTTGGGTCATTCAAAATGAGTTGATAAAAAACTAATCTCAAAGAGGAACATTAAACATAGTGATAAGTTATGATCCAAGATTTAGAATTGAATCAAGTTTTCGAATTATTCATGACTCATACTCAAAAAAATAGCCACCAACATTGCCTTTTGGGAAAAAACCTAACAAATGTAAGGAATTTAAGAAGCCACTTTAAGCAAGGGTAGAACATCTTGTCAATGTTGGATATACTATTTGGAATTTTGCTCTTTCTGGATTAAATGCTGAACTGGATTGCATTATTTTTATTGACTTGGGATTTGATAACAATCATTTCTTTGTTAACTTCAACTAAAACCCTTTTCACAAGTTTATTCTCTTTATTATCATTTGATATGATACATCTTTCCACACAGTACTTTATGAGACCATCTGTATACTTGATACTGCATTAAAAAAACCTAGCCTGGCACAAGGTCTCTTACTAATCAGCCATATTTCAGCACAATTTTAGCTGTCCAAAGATAAGTACATCTCTTATACATTAATTCAATTTTATTTTTGGCTGCAGAGTTTCATTATTCATGGATAATACTGCATTTAAAAAGCCAAGTCTGGCTCAAGGTTTCTTACTTATGGGCTATACTTTAACGCAACAACTTTAGCAGTTCAAAAATGAGTACACCTCTTACATATCCTAAAGCATTTTTTTTTGGTTACAGTGTTTCAGTATTCCTAGGTAAAAGTAAAAGTAAAGTTGGTGACCATTGTTGAAGGCAACCTGAAGGCTCCCTTTTCAATAGCTACTACACCAAGGTGTAGGAGTGGGTGCTGATCCTTTTCCTGGATTGCTCCACTTTACTTTTGATATGTACCTGATAATGCTGCATATTAAGCAGGGAGGTATCAAGTACCATTCTTTGAATCTTTGGTATGACTCGACCTGGAATTGAACCCTGATCTCCCGAGCCATTGGCAAACACTTTACCCACTAGACAAATAGTCTGGCACATGATCTCTTACTTATGAGCTGTACTGTATACTCGAGCATACTAACACTTTTATATGTCATGACTTCACGTATAACAATCAAAGTTTCATTGACAACTGTAGATCTAAAGGGAGATAACCATGTCAGAACTTTACAAGTTATTTTCAGTTTACACTGATGTGCTTTCATCAAGTTTTGTTGGATTAAAGCAGTTTACACTGACAGAGTATTTATTCAACCCTAGGTTACTGATCTCATGTAGTTGAGTCTTTGTGTCTGTCAATGTGATTTATCAGCAAATTGATGGATCATTTATCCATTTAACAGCTGGCTGGAAGCACCTTTGCATGTATGGATCAGATCTTTAGGTTGCTGAGTCCACTGAATAAAGAGCTTTTGAATAGACAAGGAACAAAAAACTGTTTATTTCTGAGTTTCCAAAGAATAAAGTCTTTCACTATGAAGTAAACTTTTGTCATTTGTTTCTTCTTGCAGCACAGAAAATTTGCTTTCACTGGTCAAAAATCAAAGTTCAGCTTTAGTTAAAGAAACAAAATGTCATTCTAAGCAGCTGATACAAATAATCAGGTTTACCGGAGGCAAAAGGTTGGGGAGTTTGAATAGTGGAAATAGATTATCTGAAGGGTTAGCAATAAAAAAAAAACTAAAATTAAAAAGATGAAAGAAAATTAATAATTATCATTCTCTTGTTCACACACACATAAATCCCATTAATCAAATAATCCCCAAAAAATAAAGCTAGAATTTGTGTATCTATATTTCTGAAAGGGCTCTGGATACCAGGGTGCAGTCCCAGGTTAAGTTATACCAAAGACTCAAAAAATGGTACTTGATACCTCCTTGCTTAACTCTCAGCACTATAAGGTACGTATCGAGGGTAAAGTGGAGCAATTCAGGAAGGTGTAGTAACTATTGAAAAGGGAGCCTTTGGGTTACCCTTGACTACAGTTGGTCAACTTTAC
Organism: Sepioteuthis lessoniana; assembly: GCA_963585895.1. Classification (NCBI taxonomy): domain Eukaryota; kingdom Metazoa; phylum Mollusca; class Cephalopoda; order Myopsida; family Loliginidae; genus Sepioteuthis; species Sepioteuthis lessoniana. Next base: position 1,119,306 of record OY757938.1, read on the forward strand.
TTTTGCATTTCAGTTAGGAGGCACTCACAGTGTAATGGTTATCATCAGAGGAAATGGACACTGCAGTCTGAGTTCAAATCTTGGATGAGACTGTTTGCATTTCAAATATTACATATACCCTTGAGAAAGACATGACTCCAAGTATTCTCACTCCAGTTATGAATAAATTGTTGGGCTGATTTGTATTTTAACCATTCTGGGGAAAGGTAAGCTCTGAATTCAAAACCAGTTTCTATTTCTGCTGAAAATACTTTGCAAATAGTAACACCTCATGATCAGACAAATTTACGGATCAGTGAAGAAGATATGCACAAATGAGAAGTGGGTGTCTTAATGGTTATCATCAAGAAAATGGACATGATACGCCAAGTATGAATGACGGATATGTTAAAGTAATTTTGCATTTTGTATGAATCCAACTATTTTCCCCCAAGCCATCATTATTTGCAGGTCAGACTGGGCTCTTTAACTTGGTATGGCAACTGATCTTGGAGAAGGAAGATTTTGAATTCAAACCAGTTGTACTCTGCTTAAAAATTGTAGCATCCTGCTTTTGGTTTGGTTTCTTTGTTTAATGGCATATCAACCTTTGTAGGTTATTTAATGCCAAAGCTATCCTTGTAGAAGAACTGTAGTGGTACTAATTAACCCATAGCTGGGAGGATAAGGGGGTTCATACCTTTCCCAAGGGTATTTGTCCGAAAGTGAACATAATAGCGCGACTGGAATTCGAACTTGCTTACTATGATTCCACAGTCCATTGCTTTAACCATTACACCACGAGGACACCTCCCATCCTGCTTTTGGTGGAGAGGTTTGGTAAATATGTTGAATAGCAGAGAAAGATATCAATACTAAATAATAATAGAAATGATCTGCTTCTTTTCTTTTCCTTTTTTTAATCCAAAATGTCAGATTAGTCAAAAGTGAGAGAGAGTCAGAAACAATTGAGATGCACACACACGTGTGAACAGTGTGAATCTTCTTGTGAAAATCTTTCCATGGTTATATGATATACTGGACACCCATGCAAATTCTCACATTTACATCTCCTTCAACCAGCTATTTTTACACTGCATGTGGACATGCCTCCTTCTTGCATGCCACCTACGTAAATTCTTATGTTAATATCTTCAAACTCTTGCCTACACAATTCATGTAATCACACTTCCATCTAGCATGTTACCCATGCAATTTAAGCAATAGTTCTGCTAAAAAAACAGAATTCTGTTTACTTTAGGAACCAGGTGCATTTCCTGTTTTTGTTCCCAGTGTCCAACTTCCTTTTAGCATGCCACCAATGTAATTTATGCAGTATGTCAAAGGGATCTTCAAGTCAATATACAAGAAATACATATCAAGTTGGGTAATTTTATTTTCAAATTTTTATCGTCCTATTTTCTAAAGCAATGAAAATGATAATAATCTTCAATTTTTTAAATGATTTCATTTTACTTCAACAATTTGCTTTGTTGTCTTCATTTTTTAAATGCCAATATTTATGGGGCCCATGTATCCTCTGCTATAAAACAATATGACTGACTTGGGCATTTAATAATCCAACAAGGGTTGATATGCTATAAAATTAACCAAATCAAATGAATGATTCTTTCAATTAAAAAATTACTGCTGAAATAATTTTGTAGCTGTTCTTTTTTATTGTTTTTATGGATAATTGTCTGAGAATTATAAAACAAACAATTTTTGCTAGTTTATTTATAAGATGAATTCTTAAAACCATGATGATTTAAATGATAAAACATTTGTAGCCATTAATCTAATTTGTATTAAAACGATTGCCATTTCCTTTAAATGATTTGGCTAAGTGAAATTAAAGCAGTGAATATACATTATATAAAATGTTAACTATTGATACTTATCTTTGAAAAATACCAAAATAGAAAGAAAAGAAAAAAAAATAATGCACACCAGCCTTTCATTAGAGAATATTTACGTTTCAAATGTTAGATAAAAACTTTAGACATCCAAAGTTTAACAACCTTGAATCTCAGTTTGATGATTTAGTCTTTAAGTAAGTCTATGTTGGATTTAGTCTTTAAGTAAGTCTATGTTGGATTTAGTCTTTGAGTAAGTCTATGTTGGAACAAAATTTGCTGAGTTTCATTTGATTCTTTGAAAGCAGCCTCTTTTATAATCTTCCATAATCAAAACCAATTAAAAACTGACTAATAACACCTCCCATATAAATATATCTCATAGCATAATATCTATGATTACCGATGTGACAAGTTCATAATACCTATGACAACCTATGTGACAAAGTAATTTGCTATGGTTGAAAAGTAAAAACCGAGAGCTGCGGTCACTAAAGCAGTCTGAAGTTAGAATTTATCCCCCCAGTCTGTTATGAGCAGAATGTGACACTAAGTTAACTTTTAAGCTCAGTATAGCTAGTTTGAATTTAGAATATTCTTTCTCCTGGTCTGATTGCCTAACCAAAGCTAAAGAACCCAATTTTCCCTACTATTAACCCATAGCTGGAGCTTTTCCAAAAGTATGGGTGCCAAGTGAAATGCAAACAGCTTCGTTCAGGATTTGAACTTAGTTTTCATTTAGGATACACAAGTGTCAAATTTTGGAGACTTGCAAAGTTAACAGATTAAATTTTTTTAAAAGCTATAAAGAATATTGCTTTTCCACTGAATAACGTTGGTGTCAGGAAAAGAGAAGACCTGCATCATAGACAACTGTTGACCTTTGCCAGATCTGTACAAAGATCCAGGTGCAGACCTCTAGTCTCAAGATGATGATAGAATATAAAACATCATTATCTGAAACCATGCAGAGGAAAACAGAATAACCTAATGTTCATTTGCTCATTACGAGATTAACTGTTCATGAGAAGAAAATAATAATTGATCAGATGAAAAACCTTCTTTCTTAAATAGCTTAACATTCTGGAAATATTCCTTAAACAAACTAAATTAAATCAATTGAAATAATGGTAGATTTTTTTCTAAACCATACAAAGAAAATATGGAATAAGCCAACACTTGTTCATTTATGTGATTAGCCATTTCATTAATCACCTCATAATCTACACTTGCTATTCTTCTGGCTATTTTCAATGTTTATATTGCACTGCTATTAAAAGATATTCAGTTTCTCTCTTCAGGTTTCCTTTTCTTAGCCATGGGCAAGTAATTTTAATAGGAAAAATCAGTGTGTGATTTAAAGTCTGTAAAGCAAAGTAAATGGATATCATTATTTTGAAGCTCTACGGATCAAAGAAAAATCATATCAGAGATAGTTCCTTAATGCTGGTATCGTGTAAACCTGTCACATATCAGTCGGAGAGGAGATGGGCACAGTCAATATTATTCTCTTTCTGTTCTTCTTATCTGATTAGGTAAACTCCACTTTAAAGTGATTTTTGTTGACTGAGACAACAGGATAAAAATTATATTTTTCAAATATTTGGGTGCGAAAAAGGAAAAGTCAAAAGCATTTTCTTTTTTTTTTTTTTGTATACTATAATAAAAAAATATCAGATAATTTCTGTCCTGTTATCCCAGTGAACAAAAATACATTGTAAATCAAACTTCAAGTTTTTCTTTTTTCATGTGCCTTTATAAGAATAACTTGTCTCTTTATGATAAGATCTAATATGAATATACAAAAATATTTGAAAGAAACTTTTTTTTACCCTTCATTGGGTCAAACATCATCATCATCATCATGTCGCGCCGCCTGCGCGGATATCCCTGACCGTCTCTCGCCATTTCTCCCTATCATTCATCGCCTCCGGCAGGTCTTCAGGATTACAACCCGTGTCCTCACATAGCTGCTGTATGTAAGTTCGTGCTGGTCGTCCCACTCTTGCACATCCATGAGTGGGGGTCCACAGGAGTACATCGCTTATGAGCTCGTCCTTGCTTCTCCAGCAGTGTCCTGCGTGTCTGGTTCGTCGAACTTGTATAGTTTTTGTGATGGGGGGCAAGTGTCCGTATAGTTGGAGTCTCGTGGGGTGTTGTCGCCAGGACTTGTTTAATACTGCTCTCAACATTCTTGTGTAATTTCCGTCCAGCCTCCTCTCCAGCCGCTTCGTAAGCGTCCATATAGCAGTATCGACACAACCGCTGCCTGGAAGAAACTGCGTTTCATTTTATCTGTTAGGTCCGACTTCCATATGATCGAGAGCCTATCGATAGCTGTCCATGCCTTCGTCAGTCATGTGTCGATGTCCTTCTCGGTTGATGAGACGCTGCTTCCTAGGTAGGTGAATTTGTCGACTAGTTTCAGAGAGGCTCCGTCTAGTGTGGCAATGTTGCCTGTTTGGTTGTAACACATATATTCGGTTTTGTTTGCATTGACATGTAGGCCAATGCCAGCTGCAGCTCGTTCCAGACTATGTAGTAGTGTCTCTGCTTGATTAGGCGTATTCGCTAGTAATGCCAAGTCATCAGCGTAGTCGGCGTCCGTGATTGTTTTTGCGGGGTACCTTTTGCTTCTTCTCTTAGTCAGCTCAAAGCCATTTTCTCTGATTTTGTCGATCGAAGTCCTAAGCACATAGTCTAGACAGATGATAAAGAGGTACGGGGCTAGTGTGTCTCCTTGTAGTACTCCTGCAACAATGTCGAAGTATTCCGTGTCTCCATCTGGTGAACGTACTTTTATTTTGGTGTTTCTGTAGAGAATCATTATCGCTGCTACGGTTTCTTTTGGTAGGCCGTAAGCTAGTAGGATTTGCTCCATCTTCCCTCTGTGTATGGAATCGAAGGCCTTGGTAAAGTCGACAAATAGTAATGTCGCCTGTAAGTTTTTTGCCCGAACGCCTTCCAGGATTCTACGGATGGTCAGTATTTGTGAGGTTGTGGATCTATTTCTCCGGAAGCCATTTTGGTTTTTCCTAAGGATGTTTTCCATTTTGGGTTCTATGCGGTTTCGTAGTAGGGCATTGTAGATTTTGGCTGCTATGGATGTAAGTGTTATCCCTCGGTAGTTCTTGGCTAGTCCGAGGTCGCCTTTTTTAGGGAATGGAAGGATGCATCCCTTCGTCCATCGTTCTATCCTATTTTGACTATAGACTGCGTTGCATTGCCGGAGCAGTATATCGTCGAATTGTCTCGTCTTCCACACTTCTGGGGGGATCTCGTCTAGCCCCGCCGCTTTCCTATTTTTAATTCTTCTGAGAACCGTGTCGAGTTCTTCTTTGGTGAAAGGACCTAGTTTTACGTCTAATTGCTTACTAATAATTCTGGTGATCGGTTCATCCGTTATTTCCGGTGGGTTTCCTAGTAGATTTTTGAAATGCTGTTCCCACAGTTTTATTCTTTCTTGTTGGCTTGCAGCTTTCAATTTTGCTTTGGCTGTGCTCTTCCTTCCACTTACTTCGTTTATTGTTTGCCAGGCTATCCTGGATTGCCTATCTTCCACCGAGTCTCTAATCTTATCTATCTGATTTTGTACGTATTCTGCCTGTTCTTTTAGGTATATTCCTGTTAATTGATGTTGCGCCTTTTCTAGTTCTCGTGCATTTGTATTTGTTGGGTTCTGTTGATAGTTTTTGGAGGCAGTCTTCACAAGTGCACGTTTTTCTCTAGCCGCTAGCGTTTCCCAAGGGACTCTATATTTAGTTCTAGGTTTTGTTGGAATACACTTTTCTGCTGCCTCCAGGTGTGCTTCTACAAAATTTTCATATTCATCATTTGGGGTGCCTATTTCTACCTTCTCTTGTAGTGCTTCGAATCTGTTTCTTAATTCTAATGCATATTTATCTCTAATATCTCTGTTGTTGAGTAGGGCCCAGTCATAGTGCTTGGTCGTCGCTTTACGTGTGGCGTTTTTTCTTAGGCTTAGTCGTACTGTGGCCGTAACTATTCGATGATCGGAGGACACACCCTCGAAGGAGGAGTATGCCTCGCAATTCATCGCACTGTTTTTCCATTTCCTGTTTATAAGGACGTAGTCTATCTGTGCTTTACTCTTATTCGCGTATGTGTAGGTCCATAATTTCCCCTCCCTTTTTTGAAAGTTTGTATTGAGGCAGGTTAATCTATTTTCTATCATGAAATCTATTAAATGCTGTCCATTCCTGTTAGACGCGTAGTGTAGGCTGTATTTGTTGTGTCTGTTTTTCCCGATTTGTGCATTCATATCTCCGCCAATGACTAGCAGGTTGTGTTTCGGAATGCTACGTACTAGGGAGGATAGATCTTCGTAGAAGGTGGCTATTTCGTTTTCTTCGCTAACATTGGTAGGGCTGTAGCAGGAGATAATTGTTGCTTTGGGGTTGCCATTAAACGTTGCGGCCATCATCCTAGGTTGTATTCTCTCAATGCTGTTCAGTGTTTTTAACGCTCTCGGTCCTAGAAGTATTCCCACCCCTCCTACCGATGCATTGACAGAGTTTTTCCATGCCGATACAGTCACCAGCATCCATCCATTTCCAGTTTCGTGATACTTGATATCTTCGGTGTGCGTGTATCGGTGCTCTTGTATGCAAATTATATCTATCTTATGTTCTACGGCTGATGCAGTTAGCTCTGATAGTTGACCTATTCTATTTAGGGTTCTCACGTTAAATGTCGCTATCTGTATTGTTTGTTTGCATTTTAGTAGTTTTTGTTTGTGTTTGAGCTCTGTAGCTGATTTTTCGAACACCGAGGCCAGGGCTCCAACCTCAGCAGGACGCGCCCCTTTTTTACCCGCGCGAAGAGCGATGCGGTTTATGGATCTGGTTTGAGTACTAGTCATGGTTATCTTTCAATGGCTGTTTTTGTTCTCATCTATAGAAGCCACTCTTATAGATGAACAGCAGTAGTTCCCCGATCGAACTGGCAATCTTGAGCGTTAAGCCGCAAGACTCACACGTACAGCATGCTGCTTCCCATGTGTACGCGGTAGTAATAAAATAAAAAAAAAAAAAAAAAAAAAAAAAAAAATTCTCTTTTTTTTATCTTAAGTTTTAACTTAGTTAAAGTCCAGGACTGCTGGATGTTAAAATTCAAAGAAATTTTGTGGTATATTTCATGGTTATCTAGTGGTGGACAGACACAGAGAGAGAGAGAGAGAGAGAGAGAGAGAGACAGAGAGAGAGAAAGAAAGAAAGAGAGAGGAGGAGTCAACTCTTTTATGGCTTTCGTCTTTAGCACGTGTTAGACTACATTTGAGGTGTTTTGGATTTTTTTTTTCCTTTCTTTTCAGGGGGGGGGGCAATTTTGGGGGTTTTCTTTAGCAAATTTAGAAGTTCGCCTTCCAAAAGTAAAGTTTTCCTGAAAATTAAATCGCATAAGTCTTCATTCTTCATTTAAACAACACAATAATACAGCTGAGATTTAAGACATTACTATTTTAAATCAAATGTGCATTTTTAAATGAATAGTTTAGTAGAATAAATTTACTGACCTCTGTGAAAAAACTTCTGGAAACGGAATCACTTTCAAACGTATGTATACTATTTCAACAAATGAAGGATTAAATTATTACTAATTTTAGTATTTATATTAAAGGTTCCACTCCTATATCATTGTCAACTGGTGGTGGACAGAGAGAGAGAGAGAGAGAGAGAGAGAGAGAGACACACAGAGAGAGAGAGAGAAAGAAAGAGAGAGGAGGAGTCAACTCTTTTATGGCTTTCGTCTTTAGCACGTGTTAGACTACATTTGAGGTGTTTTGGATTTTTTTTTTCCTTTCTTTTCAGGGGGGGGGGCAATTTTGGGGGTTTTCTTTAGCAAATTTAGAAGTTCGCCTTCCAAAAGTAAAGTTTTCCTGAAAATTAAGTCGCATAAGTCTTCATTCTTCATTTAAACAACACATAATACAGCTGAGATTTAAGACATTACTATTTTAAATCAAATGTGCATTTTTAAATGAATAGTTTAGTAGAATAAATTTACTGACCTCTGTGAAAAAACTTCTGGAAACGGAATCACTTCCAAACGTATGCATACTATTTCAACAAATGAAGGATTAAATTATTACTAATTTTAGTATTTATATTAAAGGTTCCACTCCTATATCATGGTCAACTGGGTCAAACAGTCTGCCTTAATGGATCAGATTTTCAACAAAAAAAAATAAACACGCTGGGATAGTTGACTACTAAATCTATTTTTTCTTAATTTTATTGTTCCAAGTCTACATCAGATAAATGATTTTTTATTTCTTATTTTAATATTCTTATTCCTTTCACATGATTGTGAGCTAAATTTGAATTTTTAGTTGTCCAAAATAGACACCTTACCAAAAGAGTCGTATTAGTTTACCATGGTTGTTAGTATGATAATATGATCGAGAACATAATGTTTTATATTGTCGCTGTATTTTCATTCATTTACAGCCAATAAGTCTTAGGAAAATCCTTCAGAAAATTGAAATAGGCAAAAAGAAAAGATATTGATTGAAGATCTATATACAGCTTTGTTTTTCAACTGATTCTCTTGTGAACAATGGTTAGGATTGTTCACAGAAAGCAAAGACAGAAAATCTACAATTGCTTCTGTATAAATTTGGTCTTGTGTTTCAATAAAAATGAAGAACCTAATCCACCAATGTGATAAAAACTGACCGGATGCCTCATGAAGCTCTTCCTTGCAACAGTAGATAATCTGACTTAATTTCAATAATCGTCATTGCTGATCATTACAAATGATAAAGATGTTTAATGTCATATTTGCAAGATTGTTTAAGTGCATTTATCAAGGTAGTTATAACTTTTTATTTTAAGTAATGTCATAATCAGGAAAATTTTTTTCATTTATAATATCTTTTTATTCTTTTAGTATTTGTAATAACTTTTTCTCATTAGTGATATACTTTTAGCATTTCTAATACCATTTTATTACTGAAAAAATGTTTGGATTATTTGTAACATACATTTTTATTATAAGTGCTATTTTTTTATAATGGATATTACCTTTTCATTATTATATTTTTTTATTTCTAATACCACTCTATCATTAGTTGCATCATTTTACGATTAGTCATATCCTTTTATTATTTCTAATACATTGTTATTTTTGGTAATATCTTTCCATTACAATATTTTTGTTATTAATAAATTATTGGTTATATCTTTTCATTACAATATTTTTTCTATTAGAAATATATTTCTATTCTTAATAATAGCCTTTTATCATTTGTAATACCATTCTTTTATCATTAGTAATATCTTTTTATTATTAGTAATACAATATAATAGCAATCAAATTACTAACAATTTCTTCTTCCAAATATACGTAAGTAAAGTTGGCAACCTTAGTTGAGGGTGACCCAAAGGCTCCCTTTTCAATAGCGATTACACCAAGGTGTAGGGGAGGGAGTGACTCCTTTCCCTGGATTATTCCACTTTACCCTTAATATGTACCTTATAATAAGTGTTAAGCAAGGAGGAATCAAATACCATTTTTTGTGTCTTTGTTTTGACTCGACCAGGGACTGAACCCCAGTCTCCCGTGCCATTGGTAAAAACTCTACCACTGGGCTAATGGATGGTATTTAAATATATTTGGTCAGAAATTTCCTAATCTGAATATTGCATATATAAGAACATTAAATGAATAGGAATAAAAGGAAAGAAAACCTCGTCTATTACAGACAGTGTTAAATGTCAGGTGGATCTACATCACAAAGACACAACAGACAAGCAGCATTGTAGCAAATTCTGCTGCCTAATGTATTGTTTTAAAAGAAAGCTAAGAAACTAATGAACTTTTTAATAAAAAAAAACACTAACAACATACACAATTGCCCATAAATAACAATTTCTAATAAATCAAAGATTGCAGAATATTATTAATTCTAGTTGACCTTTATACAATCAAAGCTGATATTATTATTTGATATTATTAGGTATTAGCTGATATTATTAGTTATTATCATATTTGACAGCATGCAAGATGCAATGTGCGGAAATCTGTCAAATACCTTTATGAAAGGCATTAGCCAGATTTTTGCTCACTGCAATCCTTCTGAGCTCTATGGAAGTTGATTTTAAGCTACAATAGATTATGCAATTTTCATAATATCAGTAAATAAGATGCAGGGGAGTATTGGCATATAATTATTTCAAAAATAATTGTGTGTTTACAATATTGTTGACTGGTATTTATCATCTGACTCAACACTATAAAAAGTTGCAAACAAAAATAAAATTGCCTAAATATATGTAAGGGGTATACTTATTTTTCAACCAGTACATAGTTGTATCTTTAGTATGAGTATAAATCTTAATGAAATCAAATTCTATTGAAGGAAACATGTGGAGAAGCAGCATCAGTCAATTGGTTTTAAACGGTTATTTTAAAAGAAGAATTTGATATGAGTTGATATTTGGATAAAGATTGCAAAGAATTTCACTTGGTCAGCATCAAGTTACTTTTTTGGCTTAGCTTAGTTGTGGCACAAAGCGGATAGAGTAGTATTGCCAATGAGAATCAAACTCACTAACAAAGATTTGCTAATCCAGCTTGTTAACCATTACATCATGTGAGGTGACCAGCATAACAAAAGATCTGAGTTTGTGATTGGATTGAAATGACTTCTTTTTTATTCTGTCAATGAAGTGAAAACTGAAAGTCAAGTGAGAATGACAAGTAACTTTCTGGAATTGACATCACTCATTTGTTAATGTGTCCTGCATCAGACACAAAACAGCATCTGGTAGTGAGGCTCCAGTTCTGGAATAGCAGGGAATGTTCAGTCACATGAAAACGTTGGCTCTTAAAACATTGATATCGAAACTAAATATGACACGTCTATGTGGATAAATTTATTGCCAACCATATTTAATAGCCTTACTCAAAGTCATAAAAATCTTATAAATTATTAATGTTAGATAAGAATAGTAAATTGAAAATAAATAATTGTTATCAAATAATTATCAAATAGGAATAGAAAATTATTTGTATTAAGAATCATTACTTGAAGCTATAATTGTTAATTATCATCATTAAATAGGAACAGTTACTTGGAAGTATAAAATTGCTTAAAAAAACAAACTTCAGTATTAAATAATCCAAAAAGGAATGACATCTATAAAACCAACCAACCTACATTATTTCTTTCTGACAAGAGATACTGAATCATGTACAGGGGAGTAGCAGAATATTCTCTCACATTTGGAACATAAATAAAAGGGTGAAAGATTTATATAAAATTCAATTTTACTAAAAGAAAAATCAATATTTACGACTTTGTTTTGGTTTTGATATTACTTTGTTTGAAAGATTGTACCATCTAAATTCTCCCCCCCCCACAACTAGCTGTACATTCCCGAAGATTGTACCATCAAAATTCTTGCCTCCAACAACTTGCTGTACATTCCCGAAGATTGTCCCATCAAAATTCAAGCCCCCAACAACTAGCTGTACATTCCAGAAGATTGTACCATCAAAATTCTTGCCCCAAACTAACAGTATATTCCAGAAGCTTCACCCTGGATTTCTGTAGCAATTGCCTAGTGATGGCTTTTGGTATTGCAGCTCATGACAAAATCTTTTATTTCAGTAGTCATCTCCAGTCTGCGTTAAAAGACTTGACTCTTCAGGTAATGCCGTTTTTCCAGTCAGGAACTCTTCTGTGTCTGTCAACTCTTAAACACTAATGGAATAATGACTGTGCTGTATTAACAAAGTCACTATTTTTTAAACAAGGTTTATGATTCCATGCCATAATCTAAAATGGTAAGGCTGCTGCACAAAGACATAACGTCCATCCTATAAAATATTGTGCAGTAGCCAAGTTGGCCACCCACTTCCTTCAATGTAATACACCTTTGACCATTACAAACATGCTTATATGAAAGATTTACATTTCCTATATTGATTGGTCGATTGATGTATAATGTAATAATGATAAAAATTTAAACTTGTGGAGACAGACAATAAGAAAAGAATTTAGGAATTCAATTTAAATTGTAGTTTAAAATTATGAAGTTTAAAATTGATGAAAAGCTGAAAGGAAAAAAAATCTGAAAAACATTGATTAACTTCGATATTTATCTCTTACTCTCTCTTTCCCTACAAAATATGAAAGAATATTAAACTAAGGTGTTTATTCTTCATGAAAATATAAAAACATTGAAAAAATAAGTGTTTATCCTTCTTTTCAAATTGCAAAATCCTTTATGATCTCTTTAATATCAAGTGATTTTGCTATATTCTCTTTCAATTGGTTTCTCTGTTTCATAGCATATCAACCTTTGTGGGTTATCTAATGCCAAAGCCAAAATTATAGAAGAACAGTTGTAGTGTTATCTAATCCATAGCTGGATTCTTTCAATAGAAAGAACAGTTAAATTTGTGATCCTACACTTGCTCATAGTTAAGTTAAAATCACAAGAAAGTAATAAAAATATTGTATTGGTTGTTCTGTAAAGTCTTTACACCCCATACTATGCAAATGCTCTCACCTTCTCACAAGCACCTGTATATACCTGTCATAAGACAGTTAAACTTACATAGGCAGGTATCTAATATGAACGGTGTGAGTGCCAGTTTATCAGCTTTTTATAAAGAGAGAAGCGAAAGAACAAGTGTTGTCACTTACTAAGCTTTGCTTAATTTGGGACAAATTCGAAAATCATACCCGCTAACAATAGTCTACTAGCCCAGTATTATGTAATAGCATGGTGGATACTTGTGTTATTGAGTGCAGATCAGGGGTCACACCTACGAGAAGCTAGGAGAGATAACAAGGATTCATATCAAAAAGTTCAAGTCGTGATACCAAAGCTACAAGAACTAATCAGTGAGAAAGAAGGATTTGTAAAGTAGGCAGCTGTATGTTCATTGGTTGATAAGTATCATGTGATCAGAAAAAGAGAAAATAAAGTCCTGAGGCTGTCAGAGTTGAAACAATCATTGGGCTGGTTGTGTTTAACTGGTCTTGAGGGTAAAATCCAAGCTAGAGTGAAGACTTAAGAGATGAAAAAGAATTGTAGTTAGAATTTAAACCGGATTCCTTTTTCAGTCCAATGATGGTCAGAAAATTCACATGGTCTGAACTAATAAAGCAGTTAATTAATGATTAACAATGTATTAGTCCACTTCTTTGGTCATCGGGCAATGAAAACAACATTTGTGTCTTGTTGATGATGAAATCACAAACTTCACAACACAACAGTTGCTCATTAACTATTAAATCAAGTGAGAAAGCAAATAACAGAAGTTGCCTATTTGTTGTGCTTATAAAAGATCATTGTTGATATTGTTGAATATATCATAAAGATCTTCGCTGATTATTTAAAAATATTTTCCACCATTAAAAGCCAAGATGATTTGTATGAACTTCAGATAGATAGGAGCAATCTTGTGAATTGGTCTGATAAGTGGCACATCAAGCTGAACACATCTAAATCTAAGGTACTCCATATTGGAAAAAAACAATATAAAAGACAAATTTTCAGTAAGAAAATGTTATTTTAATCCGAAAGAATTGCTTAAAACAAAAGAACTGGAAAAAGATCTGTGTGTATATGTAGACTCAGAACCCAAATCTTCCCAACATTATTGAAATTAAAGTCAATAAAGCCAATAAAATACTAAGACTGATATGTAGGTAATATGACCACATGGATGGCGAGTGATCGAAAAATTGGTTTATTGCTTTGGTAAGCTCCCCACCAAGAATTCAGCAATATTGTTTGTTCTTTAAAACTTATTAAGAACAGAGAGCTCATTGTATATGAGTATAAAAAAGAGTTATTAAATTGATTGCTGAATTCAAGAACATACCATATGAAAAAGACAGAGAAAAATTCAAGTGCCAAGTTTGTATCATTTGTTGAGCCCTTGAAGATAGGATTGAAGTTTATAAATATACTCATGGGGTATTTACTCGACAATTCCCAACTTACTACCCATCAATTAAGGAAATATTAATAGGGGACATGAAGTAAGACTTTCAAAAAGATAAGACAACCGATTGATGATAGAGTTTTTGTGATTGGGTGGTTGATCCTTGGCACGATCTATCATCAGTAGTGGTAAATGCCACCTCATCAAACCTTTTTATGTCTTGGTGGGATAAAGTACTGAATGATCATAAATTCTCAATAGAGATGCAAATAACACTTCCATTTCAAGATGTGCAAAAAAAAACAAGTGACAACAATGATGACTGGCTGAAGAAGATGTGCTTTTCCTACCAGCTCGAACTGATGATTTTTCATTGGAGTCTGTGTGACAGCAAGTCTTCTCGGGTCTCCAGGACTTTTATCAGTATCTTAGACAATTTTAGGAGTGCTGTGGTCTGGATGGTTTTAATTCTTTCTCTAATCTCCTGCTCATTCAGGTTCTTAGAAATTGTTTCAAGGGCCCTGACTTTGATTGGTATTACTGTCTCTTTCATGTTGCATAACTTTTTCAGCTTTTGGGCCCCTCTGGTAGTGTAATGATAAGCAAGATAGACAAGCAAACCTACAAAAGTGAGTATGAGTCTTACTGGGTGCCCAATCCATATGACCTTGTGCCACATCTAAGCAAAAAGCTTTGCAAATTACAACTTTTTCAACTCATTAGCAAGGTCCTGATATTTATCCAGTTTTCACCTTTGCTCTTTGAGTTAAATAATTGATTGGCCAAATATTTTATTGGCATGTGGGGTAGATTATTTAAAGAGAATCAAACTGTTGTACTCGGACAGTGATTTGATAAATAAGTTAAGGTCAACTCAGTGTGATTGACATGTAGTAACCTCTGAGGTCAGTTGACAGCAAGGATTTCACTGGAGGATTTTAAAGTTATATGACTATGAATATTAGAAGTTAGATTTTAACTGTGAGTTAGCTCAAAGCAATTGGATCTCATGGACGAGTAAAAATCGCGCTGCCATAACTTCCATCAATGTTTTAAAGTGCTAGCTCCAGGTTTTATACAACCAATAATGAAGAAGACATCTGAAGTGAATATAGGAATATGTGCACGCAAAAGATGACTTTGTATTTATTCTTTCCGTGTATGAAGAAGATAGAACAGCATGGAGAGGCAAAGAAGAATTGACATTTGTCAGAAAAAGAACATTAAAGAGAATAGATGGTTATCGAACATCTCATCTGCTGCCACAGAAAGATTCACTGCATGATAGTTTTTAGAGTTTTTTTTTTTTTGCTAATTAAATCTAGGTCTGGTTTTCTAGCCAGGACTGGGCAATCTATTTGAATCTTCAAGTCCCTGAATCTGGTTCATATATATATATATATATATATATACATGTACCATTTATTAGTAAAGTGAAATTTCAGTTTCTTGCACAATTCCCTAGGAATCTCCTTTCTCACCCAGTCATACTAGGGCTTGCATTCCTTTTGTGCTTGTATGAGGCTTTCACTTACTATGTGATAAATTGTTTCATCTTGATCACCACAGCCAACACTTACTTTACTCTGGTGTATTTGCAATTATTATCATTTTACTTTTTGTGAAGTTTTCAATTTTGGTTTCTTTGTTTGATGGCATATCAACCTTCATGGGTTATTTAGAGCCAAAATTATCCTTGTAGAAGGACAGTTGTGCTGCTATTTAACCTATAAGTGGTGGGGGGATAAGGAAGTTCATACCATTTACTAGGGTATCAGTCCGAAAGTGAATGTAACAGTGTGAATAAAGTTCAAACTGCCTACTATATTGCTCTGCTGTCCAACATGTTAACCTCTACACCACAGAGACTCACTCCATTGTGAGTTTTTCTCACCAATTTCAACTGGTGGTCTCTAACTAGAGGCTTAGTGACAGCAAGTCTCCTCTGGTCTCAAGGACTTTTCTGAGTAATATAGTTGATCTTGGCAGTGTGATTCTTCCCCTGATTTCCATTTCCCCCATTTTTTTCCCTAGCTCTTGGAGATCATTCCAAGCATATGAGTTACGACTGGGATCACCGTTACTCTCCCTAGTTTTTATTTTTTGCTCTCTGTCATGATCCAAGTATTGTTTTGTTGTTTCGCTTCCCATTATTTTCATTCTGTAGTTCACTGAAAACAGCAAATTCCAGAAGATGACAAGTACTTTTTCTTTATGAATTTCGGCTTTGATTTGGCATTATCATTATTACTTTTAGTTTTTGTTATCATTATTACAATTATAAATACAAAATTGAGAAAAATGTCCTCTATGACCCCTGAAATCCCCTTTTCTTAAACTGTTAGATTTTCTTTGTATTACCGAAATGTGTTATTTCCTACATGAAGTTCCATTGTAATAATGGAACAGTAATGAAACATGAAAAAAAAACCAAAAAACAATTAAAGACACCTCCTTTCTAAGAATCAGAAATATTTACTTCCATCTTTTTTACTCTTTTGAGGTCATGTTAATGAAAGAGACAAAGAAATTAATGGTCTCTATGGCAACTAGATATTAGAATGATATCATATCTCTTTGTCACGTCAAAGAAAGTAAAAGAGTTTCATGTATTTAATAGCCTCCTCCATCTAATCAAATAACAGAATAAAAGAGATCTTTTTATGACCAGGAAAATAACACCTGCAAAAAACAGAATTGGTTTTTACCGGAAAATGATTCTTTCTTAATTACCATAGAAAATCCAAGTGCTCACAGTTGTTGAGATCTATTTTAAATCTATGGAACCAATACTGTGACAAGTTTTTTTTTAAGCATTGGAAAATATTGAATAATTTCTCAGTTCCTCAGTCTTTGCCATAAGCATGAGAATATACTCTTTATTCTTCTTAGTGCAATGGGAATTTACTGTTTGGGTTATGGAATACTGGTCAGCAGGTTACAATTATTATCCTTTGTTTGGGTTGACTGGTTGGCGTTTTTGACAGTCTGTCATCACTTTGCATTATTTAATGCCAAAGTCAGTCCATCAATTATGGTTTCTGAATATATGTTGCACAAAAATTTATCTTTTCAATCATATTAAACAGGTAAACAATTATCAAAAAGAACTGTTTATCTTATTGATGGGACATTAACAGAAGTTACCTCTTTTGGTCAAAGTTGACTGCCAAATAATGGCAACAAGATGGTGACTTCATTTTCCCTTAAGCTTTAAAATTGGAGCCTTACCTCCGGATACAGTTTTTGTACCAACATTTTATATATTTCTTTGTTGGTTTTGTCTGTTGACATTTTTAGGCTTCATTAGATATGGTTGGTTGGTTTTGTGGCATGTCAATGCTTGTAGGGTTATTTAATGTTGAATGTTTTTTCATGTAAATGTATGATTTCAATTAACTAATAGTAAACCTTAGTGATAATTATTACTTCAACAAACTATTCTTAAAACTAATCATTCATACAAAATTATTTGGTTTCAAGTAAGTATTCCAATTAAATAATAATTTGCTTGCACACAGTTTTATGTCTTCAAGTATTCCTATCTATTAGTAAATTATTACAAATAATTTCCAAAGAAATTGGATTTTTCTGACTTCCCACCAAGTCAGAATTGACATGAAGTCATTTTATGGTGGTGGGTATGTACATATTGAGTCTCATGTGTGGTTATCATAAACATTCTTGTTCCTTTCAGAATTTCCCTCTGGGCGTGTGTCAGGTGCTAAGCCATTAAGTCATCCCTGCCAATTTTTCTCAAGGGGGCAAATCCAGGCTCTCTGGGTCTATGTGATCAACTTTAAATCACCCACTGGCATGTATGCTAAGCTCTAGTTGACTCTTGATGAAACCCTATCAGTTAATACTCCATGTCAGAGGGGGCCTGGGAGTAATGCCAATGAAAAGAGGGATTCAGCATAAAGTTCCAAAACAGAAGCCTCACCATTAGATGCAGTTTAGTCATACCCAGTACAACCCTTTCTTTGAGGGGGCGGTTTATCCCTTTGTAGGTGATATAGAGGATGTATAAGTCTTAGTAGTGCACTATCCTCCCAGTCTCTCTTATCACCTCTAAGATATCTTCTCACTCCTACCCTGTATTCAGCTTATCTCATGTGGACATACTGATCTCAAACAACATAGAAAGAAAGAAAAAGTGTCTCACAGAACCTTTCATCGTTTATATCCATATACAACCAAATTCAAAATTTGCATATCAACATTGGTTCCACGAAATTTTATGAGACCACTATCTATATATTTTCATGTTGATAGCAACCACGTTTCATTTTCAAAGATATTCTGCATGCAAAGTGTGCGTATTACATTTTCACCATAATAATTAATGCATTCAGGTAAAAAAAAAAAAAAAATGGGGGTGTCCTCATGGTGTAATGGTTAAAGCGATGGACTGCAGAATCGTAGTACGTGAGTTCGTACTCTAGTCGCGCTATTACGTTCAGTTTCGGGTAAATACCCTTGGGAAAGGTATGAACCCTCTTATCCTCCAGCTATGGGTTAAATAGTACCACTACTGTTCTTCTAGGAGAATGGCTTCAGCATTAAATAACCTAAAAAGAGTTGATATGCCATTAAACAAAGAAACCAAACCAAACCAAACCGAAAAAAAATGGTTCTTCAAATACTAGCACTAACTAATGCAGACAGCTTAGCAGATTGTTTGGTTTGATTTCTTTGTTTAATAGCATATCAATTTTTGTGGGTTATTTAATGCCATCAGTGTTGATAGTAGTGGTTCTATATAACCCATCATTGCGGAGGTGATAAGAAAGTTCATACCTTTCCCAAGGGTATCAGTCCAAAAGTTTACAAAATAGAACAACTGAAGTTTTAACTCATTGACTGCAATGTTACAGTTCTGCACATTGAACCCTAAGCCACGAGTACTACCCCAATTATTTGAGAGTATATAATATCATGGAATAAGAACATTAATTATTGAAAACAGAAATAAAACAAGCATGTATTTCTGCTGTCGATAGTGTTTTATATCCTTCCAATTCAAGTCCAAAACATCAGTGTCCATCTAACCCTGATGAATATAAGTTTTTGCTGGTTGGATAACACATGTGTCAATGTGTATGAGTCTATTAGATAATGCTGCAAATAAGTTCATCCTTACTTGTCCAGCATGTCTTGTTCATCTTATTTGGATGCTTTGTGAGATGAAACGGAGCTGGCTGCACAGCTGCTGTTTTGTAGGATTCTGTCTGCTTCAAGAATTTGTTGAGAACAGTATGCAGTAATCCTTATTTAGTTCTTATATAGTCTTTTTCTTCAGTTGTTTTGTTAAAGTTCAAGTAGTACACCATAGTAGTAGTGAAACAGCAACAGTTTGGAAGAATTCCTATTTTATCAGAGAGATTAAATTACCATGTAATCATTAACCTGTCAATCAGTATACTAATGTATATGTTGATATTGCTTTCAGTAGATGAGATATTGTTGCCAAGATATACAAAGTGGTATATTAATTTCAGAGGTTTGATGTGGAGATGGCATCATCCTAATTAAAACATATTAACTCTGTTTTATTAGAGTTTAAGTTGAGACTGATGTTTCTTGCTGCCTGCTTCTGATTAGGCAGCAGACATTTGGCTTGAGCAGGTGTATTTGTAAGAAGCATGTACTCTATTGATTTCATGCCTTCTGCAATAGAATCTATCTGAAATAACCTATTAATAATTGTAGTGGTAATCAAAATTTACTTTTGGCATGAAAGTATTGGCCAAAAGCACTCTGTAAGATTAATCCATTTGCTAAACTCCAACTGTCTTCCAGAACAATCACGTTATATGACAGGAAAGAATAACCAATTCATGTTGAGTGGTTTATCCATCACTTGACCTCTGACCACAGCATCATGAAGGACAGAGACCGGCAGTAGATAATCGGGGAACCGTGTTATAGAATTGGCATGACATTTGTGACCCAAGTAAGATGTTGACAGAGCAATTTGTACATATATATCTATAATTTCATTAATTCGTTTATTCTAGATATGCAGTTTTTCATATATTTTTAGTTCAGCTGAAGTTTATACCAAGACTAAAAAGACACAAAAATGAAAATATAAAATGATGAATCATGCATAAAAATATATGAAATGATATGGTAACTTCAACGTTAAAATCAGGATGTCCTGAGGGTAAACATTCCTGTGCTTAATTTATAGTTGACTGAAATATCCTTTGCTCTTGTTATTTTATTCAGAGCCACTGAAAGTTTTTAAATTTCATTGTAGGGAGGCAATAAATGTCTTCCTTTGGATCATGGGTGTATTTTTGGACATCACTTGTTTGTTGGTCATGTGAGATTTTGGAGCATTTTATCATCCTCTTTTGGTCTATGTTCTTTGAACAGGCAAAACCTCTTTCACACCTACTCCTTGAGTAAAGTTTATCTCTTTTCATTGCACAGAACAGAGAATTTGTCTCCAATCCGGACAATAGTCTTTTGCTGCAGCATTTAAATCTAAAGCTACATGGTTAAACAATAGATGACAAGTAAGACTTTCACTATTTTTAACTTCTTTTATGCACTGTTTGTACATGTATCAGAGAGTGCACATTTCATCAGTTTGGAGAATGTTTGTGAAATATTCATATGAATGGTTTGGGAGGACATGTGGCATAACCGATATAGGCATTGCTAAATGAACTTCTAAGTGAAATAATCTGGGGGTTATGGGTTTAATCTGCTTTAGTCTGAATTCTCTAAATTGTAAAAGCTGAATAAATCCAATGTTATCAGAGGAAAGCTGTAGGATACGAGGCTGAAACTTTATTAAGAAAATATAGATGAGAAAAATAGTTCAATTAACAAAAATCATGCATGAAAAATTTGTCGGATAAAATGTTCATAAGAATTAAGCCATTCATTGATGTTTGGCTGAAATATCCTGCAAACTTAAAACCTAAATAAAAATGGTGATCTTTTATTATTTTCTTTTCATGATTTCTTGATAGGATGGATGTACTTGAATATGTCAAAGCTTCAATTAATTACTACTTCTTTAGAGTAAAGGAGCAAATGGACTTTAAGAACCAATCTACCATCTAAGAGTTTATCTTGCTATCTTGAATAGAACTTGCATCATTATAAAGTAGCTCTCTATTTATTACCAGCAAAGTACCAGGTTTATATTTGTATTATAAATCAAGAAAGCATTTTTTTTTCTTTCTAGTCTCTTCAAACCTTCAATTTCTATGCATCTTGTTACTCTACTGATTAAAAGTAATTGTCTTTCCGTAAATTTTATTTAGATAAAATTTCTGTCTTTTGCCACTTTTAAAATTTGATATTTCATCTTCCAAAGATACCATAGAATAATTTGCCTTTTTTATGACCAAAGATCTTCAATATTTTGTACTTTTACTTCTTGTAAAAGAATGCTGAGAAGAGAGATATAAAATTATTTAAAACTGATAAAAACAACATCATTATTACATTTGCTATTTTTATGTGAATAAATAAAGAAAAAAGTGGAATATTGTTAATGTAATTTATACTGTATTTTCACATTTTATTACCATAACTTACAATGAGTATAATCTATGAAAATCCCATATTTTATGAATAAGATATTAACAACCAAGAGATCTCTACATATGCAGTTGGAAGAGTATCATACACGAGAGGAATAATACTAAGTCTTGTAAAATAGCACTTAATTTTTGGCAATTATAACTGGATTTGGTTTCTTTGTTTAATGGCACATCAACTTTCATGAGTTGTTTAATGCCAAAGCCATTCTTGTTGTATAGAATTGATACTATTTTACTTTTAACTAGAGGATAAGGGGGTTCATACTTTTCTCATGGGCATTAGTCTAAAAATGAATGTCATAGCATGACTATAATTATAATTCCTATAAAAATATATGTACAAATGATGCAATATAAGAAATAACAAAAGTAATTAAATGATAATTTAACATCTAAACTTCTGTTTCTAAATATACTCACTTTTATACAAACAGGCAAAAATAATAAATAATGAATTATTTAAAATCAAGAATATGGTATGAATTCCTTTAAAACAGTTTTGAAGTAGCCCCTTAGCTGTTAGGTGCATTGGCATCAAATACATTTCCACAAATCTGGCATAAATGCTAAAGAACATACTCTGCATTCTTTGCATCTTTGAACTTTAGAAACATGATACTTAAAATTACAAATAATATGTTGGTAATTTCATTGACAACAGCTACAGTAAATTAATATGTCAAAGATTTTTCCTCTATGTCTGAAAATGAGAATGTATTTACCTAACCCTTCCACCATGGGCATGATGTGATACAAGGTCAATATTTCTAATGGAGTACAGTTGGTTTGAATTCTAGACCAGTTTCCTCACTGAGGCTAAAGAACCTAGTCCATCCTACTTTTTACCTACTGCTGGGATTGAAGAAATAAATTCATTCATTATTAGATGTATAATTCATAAAGTTTTGTGTTGTTTCTAATGTTCTGGCATGCAAAAAGTGCAAAGTAGGGGTTTTTAGTCAACATTCTGGGTTACTAGGGTACATTTGGTGCCAATACACCCAGTAGATATTTGAACAAATTTATAGCATATTTTTTATATTAAAAATAATCAAAACAAAACACCAAGAAACAATTATGAAAAAACAAAAAATCTCAACCACCTAAAAAACAAAAGAAAACAAAAAAAAAAAAAAACTGTAGAGAGATAATAAATGATTGTCCTCCTTTGGATTATAAGCATATCCATTGGTTATGTGAGATTCAGAATCTTTTTTCAAGCTCTTTTATCCTTATTCTGAGAGTGAAGTAGATATGCTTTCTAATAGCTGTTTGTTGAATAGAAGAGTCTTTATCTTCAACCCTGGTGACAGACTTTGTCTTGCCTCATCACTGAAATGTAAGGCTCACAAGGCTAAACCAGCCAGCTCTAGGCAGATTTTTACTGTTTTTTTACCCCTTTCTTATATGCCTTGTGCATATTTTACATGTTAGGATATGTTTGTGTATGTATATTAAATATGTATTAAATGTTCCTATGTGTGCAAATAAACTTTTCTTCCATTTGTTCTGTGTTAGTATATCATTGGATATATTCAATTATTAGATTTTGGTGAGTGGGACATGGCTAAAAATCTTCCCTAGTACTAGTCACTGATATAAGCAGATTAAAACTGACCAATTTAGTTGACCTACTAACCTGCATTTTTGAACTTCTTATATTCTTTATTATTTTACTTATATCTTTGTATACTACATAGACATTTAATTCTTGGACAATCAAAAACCTCTTGTTGATTCTTGATGTCATTAGGTGTGTGTTCAAAGAAAATGTGAAGATTCTTTATAAAGATACAAAAAAATTGCATATGAATGCTACAAGATATTTTAAAGAAAAGGCAATGTTGACAATGTGGAATTGCTATAGAAAAGCAAGACGTCTACAGCTGTGGAAATGGTAATACAAGTTATTACCATATCAACAGTGTAGCCAAGTTGTTCAAATGATCTTATATCTAATGGCCACCAAAAAGTACCTTGGCTGTTTAGTGGTTTCATGTGCTTATAAAAATGATTGTTTATAAATTATTAGTATTACATAGGAATACTTGACAGTGTTGCATAGCCCTGAAAAGTACTTCTGCTGCTTTAAATAGCTTCCAACTGTACAATTAAAACAAACAATCATTTATTCACAAGGAATACTTTTGAGAATTCTGGTATCATTTCTTAAAATGGAGAAAATTTTCTGTCTTTAATGAGTTGAAGTTGAAATGCTTTTTAAGTCAGTTGGACAGTTATTTGTTGACACTGATAAAAAAACGATGAATTTAGTCTTTTGTTTTTGAGAAATGAGAAAAGAAAATTCACTACTCCATCATTAAGAGGTCAAGTTACATTGTGAAATTTTTTTGTGCATGAAATTTAAGAAAAATATCTTTTGAAGATCCATTGATGAAAAACTCCACCTTCTGAAATTTTATAATAATAGTAACTGCCGTAAATTGCTATCCTGTCATCTCTGCAGATCATTACACACAACGTTAATATCTTGAAAAAGAATGATAATCAGATAAAAGAAAAAGATGGTTGAAGTAGAATATTCATGACAGTTATCAAGAAATGCTTCAAGTGTACAAACACATGCACAAATACATACATATATGAGCATACACTAAAAAATAAATGCATATATATATATATATATATATATATATATATATATATATATATATATATATATATATATTCATGCACACCCAAATACTAATATACATATGCACCAATGTTCTCAAGCACAAAAACACATACACTTAAACACAAACCTACTTATATACACACGCACTCAAACATACATGCAAAAACACAAGCATATATATACGCTCAAATAAAAAAACACACATATACACTAAGATACAAATACTCATATATACAAATACACTCAAGCAGACATATATACAAATACACTCAAGTACAAACCCATGTGAATTCATACATGTGTAAACACAAAAACACATACTTGCATTCAGATACAAACACACACACATGCACACTCAAACATTTATCCAAATACACTCAAGCAGAAATATACACATCAATGGATGCATATAAATATACACATGTATTCAAACACAAATTCACGTACACATACATACACTCAATCACAAACATACATGCAGCCTGACACAAACACACACATATATACACATAAATACACACCAATAAACAGATGCATATACTCAAGTACAAACACACACATATGCACTCAAACACAAACCCACATACGCTCAAACTTTAATGTGCATATACAAACATACAAATGTACTCAAATGGAAACACAGACAAATACACTCAAATGCAAACTCATAAACATGTACTCATGGATTAACACATGCATACTTGGAAACATAAAGACAATTTTAAACATACTTTTTTTCTTTCATGATTAATTTAGTCCGTTTATTAAGCTGTACAAATATTAATAATTGATGTTATCAAACGTTTTCTATTTTCTGAAAAGACTTATGAAGAAAAAAAACCCATATGAGGGCACTTCTGTGAATGAGATGAGGTATTAACCTCTCTGTGAATTAAGCTTTCTTGTAGAGGCAAAGGATATTTAAAAGTTGACATCTTACTGAGGCTGGGAATCAAAAAGTCACTAAGAATAATGACAGCTTAAAACAAGTCACAGCCTGGTCAGATTAAAATGTTCTTTTAAAGCTAAATTATGCAAATCAGCAAAGGTGTCTTATGAGTCATTATAACCGTTTTATTCATGTAATGCTGGGCGAGGAGAAAGCGAAGAACAACTGACTTGATCATGAATATCAAACTACCTTCGAGATAGCTGAGGGTAGAAAAAGATTTGGTAAGAAACCATAATAGAACCTACAAATAATGTGAAATCTAGAAATGAAATATAGAGATATGTACAAGAAGATTATTTCTTTTTTATAGGGACAGAAAGATTACAAAGAAGCAAAGTTGCCAAATGTCAGTTCCAGAATAGTCGAGTTCTCAGTTGGCATTTAAGGATAAACTGTCATATTGTTTGCTGTTCTTAAGGTAAAGTTGAGGCAAACTGGCTTGGTCCCAAAATGATATGTTCTGAGTATTATCTGTGCTGGCTATTTAGGTGAGTGAGAGAATGACTGTGTGTTGAAGACAAGTGAGTGGACTGGCCAATTGTGGACTGCAAGAATGTCAACTGGCCAATTGTGGAATATGGGGTAGTACTTACATGTTTTTGATAAGATCAGGAAGTATCCACAGCCTCAATCTGTGGTGCCCTTCAGTTGGTCTACAAAGATTAGATTCTTTATCAAATACACCACTACATCCACAGTAGTTCAAGCAGTCACTTTTAACAGCCAATGAGATTTGAGAGTAACATAACTGAGTATTGGGTTTGCTTCTCACTGGTTTCCCTGTATAAAAATCCCACATAACCTCAGCTAGTTTAGTTGCTCAAATTTCTGAGATGAAGCGTGATGATTTTTATCATTAAGGGTTTTCGGACTATTGTCTTCATCTTTATTGTTATTTCTACACTGTTTCAGCTGATATGTCCTCCAGCCTTCAGGTGTTTGTCAAACTCGGGAACCTACACGGAACTTTGAACTACGTCCTTTATTGAATTCACGGGGCTCACCTGTTCTGATTCTTTTTGCCATAACCAGGTACAAGTGTTAAGTATTGTGTATTCCTGTATTGTTACTTGCCTGCAGTCAGGATTGAACCTGCAACCTCCAGATGATTGCTTCCTTAGAAGCTTAGGGAATCAATGCCTATAACCATTAGGCTACGTGTCCTGCTAGATAGTTTAGAGTGAATTTTTGGGACTTATAAACTAAATGTTCTTACTTGACAAGGATTACTACTATTATGTATGATTTTTTACCTGTGCTCATATTCAGAATTTTTTTTTTTTTCATCTAGCCTTTTTAATTATCAGTTCCCATATTGTATTCAACTCTATGCTTGGTCTACTCAGCAGGTCATTGTAGCCCAACATATATGGTGATTCTTTAAGGCGTCTAATCCTCTAATGTTCAACCCAATCAATTATTTCAACTTCATCCCATAAGGGCAGATGGTTTCCTTTTTCCTTCCATATATGGTCTGCCATATTCGACTTTTCAATCTCACCTCATACTACTGCCTTCCGATGTTCTTCTAGCCTTACTTTTAGTGGGCGACCTGTCTCACCTTTGTATATTTTACCACAAATTCGAAGGATGGAGTAAACACAGTTCTTGATCATGTTGATATCCGTTGGTGGCTTGACCTGGAAGAGATATCTCCAGAGACTTGAACCACTCATAAATACTGTCCTGATGTCATATGGACGACATGTCTTTTGGATCCTTTCGGCTAGTCCTTTGACATAAGGCAGACATACTGTGGTGAGTTTTTGGGTATTGTCCTCTATCTAGGTTTCTTGGAGATGATGTTATGCGCTCTGGGTAGTTGTTACGATGGAGCCTGTATCTCAAACTAATCATTTCTTCTTGATATGCATCGGTATCACTACTTATGGTTTTTGCTCAATGTTGTAAGCAATGGACTATTCCTTTATTTACTGTATATGGATGATGGGAGTTGAAATTGAGGTGCTGTCCGGTGACGAGTCCGACAAATACCTGAAGAAGGCCAGAGGGCATATCAGCCAAAACATTGTGGAAATAACTATAAAGATGAAGACAATAGTCCGAAAACCCTCAGCTGTTTGTTATAATCCATAAGTTGGAGAGCCCCCATGGCATAATGTCATTGAAGGAAATGAGTTCAATCCCCAGTCATGCTATTATATTCATTTTCGGAATAATACTCTTTGGAAAGGTATGAA
Organism: Sepioteuthis lessoniana; assembly: GCA_963585895.1. NCBI lineage: Eukaryota > Metazoa > Mollusca > Cephalopoda > Myopsida > Loliginidae > Sepioteuthis > Sepioteuthis lessoniana. Next base: position 1,146,425 of record OY757938.1, read on the forward strand.
CCCCTTAATCTCTCCAGCTATTTAGAAGAATGGCTTTGACATTAAATAACCCATGAAAGTAGATATGCCATCAAACAAATAAACTAAATAATCTTCTCTTAGAAAAATAAATTACATATTTTTGACAATTTATTATGAAATATAAAGAGAGAAACACTCCTGATAGGGAAATGTAAATTATCATGTGTTTGTTTCTTACCAGGTGCTCTAAAAATATAGCAAAGGGATTAATGTTGGATAATGACTTGAAGACTCCTTTTGACATTTGTCGATACAGCTGCAGAAGTCAGACAGTGGGAACAAAACTAATAGGAAATGCACCTGGCACCTAAAGTAAACAGGACATAGGTGTTCTCAACGGTAATGTTGTGTAAATTGTATAGGTGACATTCTAGAAGGAAGCATGGTCATGTGGATTGAGTAGGTGGCAAGCTGGAGGTGCGACCACAAGAATTTGTGTGGGTGGCATGCTAGGAGGCATGTCACATGCAATGAGTTGGCAATAGGCAGGAGGTGTGACCACAAGAATTTGCATGGAAATCAACAATGCTCCATAATCAGGAAAAATTTGATCTAAACCAGAAGAGGTTTCACTGAAGATTCATACCTCAGCCGCTGTGCGTGCATCTCAGTGATTTTTAACTTTCTCTAACTCTACCCATACATACATATATTTTGGGTCATAAAAGGAAAAAAAAAGAAGTAGATTATTTCTTATATATCAGTGTTGTTGTCTTAAGTACTTAAGGTAAATGCATGAAGATAGTTCACTCCCTTTCAGTTCTGCATACCACGAAGAAAAGATTTCCAGTTGCCCTTGAAGAAGTCTCCTCTCCCGGGCCAATCACTATACACAGCACTAAAAGCTTCCATATATTACAAACCTGTCTATCACAAGAATAACTAAAGGGGACTTTAATGAGTAGTTAAACAATTTTGTCTTTATGTCTTTTTCATACATATATTTATCCCTTTTAGTATCCTCTTACCAGTCTGACTCTCCTACCAATAAAAGTTTGCTCAGTCATATAAATTCTTAATTTGATCCTTAGACAAACTGGTATTTCTTATTTCATATCTCTTACAAAATAATAACCTTGATATTTCTTGGTTTAATGAGACAATTACAAAACATTAAGATGAACAAAATGTTGCAACAGAAGATATGATCCAAAGTCTATGTTCTCCAATTTCATGAAGAAAATTCTTAAATATATTGATAGAATCAGTAAATCTGTGTAAAAATATGCTGTGAGTTTCTTTAGATTATAATTGTTTTTTGGCAACAATTAGACACTTTTCATACCATAAATCCAGCACTAAATATCCAGGGTTATCATATACTTTGACTTTATTTTCTGTTTAGATTCAAATTTTTTTTTGCACATTGACTAATTGAATACAAATAATCTATAGCTACACAGCATAAAGTATTTCTATCAAATCCAAATAATTTTTAAACTGATCAATATCACTCATAGATAAAACCCTAACATGTACTACCACTCTGAATCAAAGTTGGCCTGGGAGTAATGGCAATGAAGGGGTACTCAACCCTCCTGAGAATTGGAGCCCTACCATCATATTAAGTTTAGTGTCATAATCTGAACAACCTTTTTGGGGTGTTCATACACCACTGCAGGGAATACAGTCAATAAATTGGAAGTCTCAAACCTAGAGTAAATTTAGGGTTGAAGTTCATTTTTTTTTCTGATTAGTAAGGTTAAGGTTAGGAATGGGTTAGATTTTCTTTATTGAGGTTTGCAGTCAGTGTAGTGCTATAAAAAGGGAGGAAATAAAAGATTTCTTTCTTTAGTAAGAATAGCAATTTGTAAGGCAAAGTAAGCATCTACTTGATTAGTTTGGCTAATTTGAGGGTACCAACTGATAAAAAGAAATGGATTTTTAGTGGTATATAATGAGAAAATGCCAGAATCATTACTTTCATTTAGATTTGTAAAAAGTACACCAGTAATATTATTGGATTTCTTTTTCAAGTTTTTTTTATCAATTTCATTTTTGACAAATCATTTGCAAGGTTCTCTCTGATATATTTTTTTTATCCATACTCCTTAGTCAAAAAACAAACCCAAAATGTGTGTCAGGGCCTCTAAAATACACTGAGACTAACGAAGAAACTTTTCCTCAAAAAGTGGAAGTCAAGAAACTTTGTGTTTTCACTACTTCACTCCAGCAACCTTAGGCCAGTGGCCTACAAAGCCTATTGGTAAATTTGTCTCAGTATCTCTTTGTTATATGCAGGGATATAATGTACAAGTTCTTCCTTTGAAACATATCTTGTGCTGGTTGGATTCTCTGTTTAATTTTCATACATTATTTGCCATATTGTAAATGTGAATGTGTTCATTTGGGGATGATGAATGTCAATTCCTTCATCAGAAAAAATACACATGAATTACTGCTTTTATATATGTGTGTGTGTGTGTGTGTGTGTGTGTACGTGTGTGTTTAATTAAAGAGAACAGACATAAAGTGTCTGTTCTATTCTGTTTTTGATCCATTCAATTCAACAAATGAGTCTTTTGACTTTGGGATGAAATGAATTTAGGAAGGCACCATACATTTCCCAAGTACTTTCAGTCCCATCTGGAGCCATCTTTGGGGAAGCAAATGATCTAATGACATATACAATTGTTATATTTTGACCCTCGCCCCGGCCTAAAAATGCTATTCCAAGGTGATACACCGGAAGGAAGTGACACATTCCAACGGCCAGTAATCGAAAGAGATCGCATGGGCGGATTAAGGCTTATGATATGGGACAAGGTGAAGGTCCCATTCTGCCATTACAGTCATGCACCGGAAGAGAGTAACCTCTGAACTGCATGACAGTTATTTCCGCTTGATGACGATTAAACATTCGATTTCAAAGATCCAGTAGGCGATCGTGTGGGCGTTGAGTTATTATTTAACTCAGTTGAGTTTGGGTCCCAGGGCAGTTGCCAGCAGACTCCCAGAGGGTTAGAGACGAGATGTGGTAGGGAAGGCCACACCCGACCGAGGGGGACCTCGGAAACCCCCGATGCAGTTGCCAGCAGAATTCCAGACAGCTAGAGACCAGATGTAGTAGGAAAGGCCACACCCGACCGAGGGGGCCCTCGGAAAAGCCCTGATGGAGTGGACCCCAAGGCCTCTGGTTGAACATCAGGTGAACAATAAAGACACAACGTGATGGTCATAACAGTAGGGTCAAAATATGAAGTTTACGTTCGGTCTCCGGCATCCTCTCACATGCAACCCTTCAACAACCCTTTCGAACCCTTGCAATAAAGTGAGAGGTAAATATGTTGTAAAGAAGCTTCCTGCGTTTTCCTTCACGTGTCTTCCTTCATGCGTCTTTATCATGCATCCTTCATTCCTGCGTCTGTCTTTGATATTGTGTCGTTGTGATGCAGAATGAACGTGTAAATAACTATATAACACAATGATGAGTCATATCTATATACCTATAAAAGTGGAAGGAAGTTTATGGAAGATTAGAATTTTTATTAGAGGTATGAGGACTGGTGGGGAGTAGAATTGGTGAAAAAGTGTTATAGGCACTTGGAAAATATACGATAGCTTCCTAACTTCATTCCATCCCAAAGTGTAAGTGACTTGAATGGATCAAGGACAAAATAGGTTGACACAAAGTATCTGTGCTATTAAATCAAACATGTTTAAAGGAAAAAATACTACCTATATATATATATATATATATATATATATATATATATATATTTCTTCTCTAAAGCCAACCAATTCAATCTTATAAATCTTATAAACAGGACCATGAATAACAATGAATTAAATTACTGTCAACTTAAAAACTTATGATAAAACTACAAAGCAAGCCATTAACTTTCTGTTTTATGTCTGTAGAAGACAATAGTTTTTCTGTACTTGTCATTCAGTTTGATGATCTGGCATTGATTATTATCGCTTAATTTCACATTTAAACTTCTATCAATATTTGTTTCCAGATTTTCATAGTGAAATCATTTTGTCTTATCTTATACCTTTTCTTAAAATTATTTAAACAAAAGAAAATTCACAATTGATTCAAGAACTTATTTATCAACAATTACTCACAATATGTACTCATACAATTTGTCTTAAATAATTATTCCTATCAAACAAAATGTCTCTTTAAATACGCAAATGTCTCAAACAATGTTGAACAGTAATATTTCTTTCACATAAATTATTCTATCAAACTGTTATGACCGATTATCAAGGGTCAATAAATAAATAACTCAACACAGTGCCACACAAATGTATCCAAGTTTCTGAGGAGGGTTTCCTTGTTTCAACATACAGGAAGACAGGCAAGGTGCTTATTATTATTATTTGTTCCATGCCCCACCGAACATGAAAGTGTGGCACAAGGCCTTTTTATTGGTGGGTTCGGGCGCAGGGCCGTAGCTGTCACGCGCCCGGCATTTCCCAAAAATGCCTACGGCCCGGTCGGCATTCCCCTTATTAGGGGCACCTCAGGCGCCGGGCGATTAACCCAACCTCTCCGAAGGGAGTAAAAGCCTGGTGGGAAGGCCCCCTGAGGCCGAAGGAAATTATCCATCTGCCAAGACACACTCGGCCAGATCCGTGCCAGCAGCAAGCACGGCCGGCCAAAATGCGACTCAACAACTGGAGAAGCACAGTGTTATTACAGCTGCTGCGGTATTTGTTGCGTGCCCCACCCAACGGGCAAATGTGGCACAAGGCCTTTTTTAAGGTGGGTCCGGGTGCAGGGCCGTAGCCCACACGCGCCCAGCATTTCCCAAAAATGCCTACGGCCCCGTCGGCATTCCCCTTATTAGGGGCGCCTCAGGCGCCGGGCGATGAACCCAACCTCCCCGAAGGGAGTAAAAGCCTGGGGGGAAGGCCCCCTGAGGCCGAAGGAAATTATCCATCTGCCAAGACACACTCAGCCAGATCCGTGCCAGCAGCAAGCACGGCCGGTCAAAATGCGACTCAACAACTGGAGAAGCACAGTGTTATTACAGCTGCTGCTCACTCTACCAGCTTAGTTCTTGATTAATATACCCTTTGGGTAAGTCCATTACTCTGGTCATAGGTGAGTCACCTACAACACAAGCATTTCCGACTCTCATCTGTAAGCAAATTCATGAAAAATATTTTACCTGCTTGTACATGTAATTTTTGTGGTTACATTTTTAATTCATCTTCTTTTCAATGAATCTTTTTTTACATTTCACTTTTACATGTCAATAAACAAATGTGGGAATGTTCATTGATGGAAATGCTATGTATGTATTAACCCGAACCTCCAACATGAGCAGGATGTGATACAAGGTCAATTTTCAAGTAGAGTTTAACAGGTTTGAATTTAGACCAGTTGCCATACCAATGTAAAAGAGCACAGTCTGCCCTACTATCTATTCATAACTGGATGGAGAATACCTGGATTCATACTTTTCCCAAGGGTATTAGTGTAATAGGTTAGGGTTAGGGTTGTTTTAAAGCTGATCTGATTTTGATTTGTTCTGACTTTATTGGCATGATGGTTAGAGTGTTTGCCAAGGGCCCGGGAGGCCTAGGTTCAGTCCCAGGTCGAGTCATACCAAGGACTCAAACAATGGTACTTGATGCCTCCTTGCTTAACACTCAGCATTATAAGGTAGGGATTAAGGGTAAAGTAGATCAATCCAAGGAAAGGAGTAGCGCCCTTCCCTACACCTTGGTGTTGTTGCTATTGAAAAGGGAGCCTTCGAGTTGCCCTTGACTACAGTCACCAACTTTACGACTTTTATGTCAAGAACAATGTGATAAAATACAAGAATTGTATGAATGCTTACAATTTTTGAGATATTTAAATTCAATAAAGAAACCAAATGTCGACAACTTCTAATGTCAAAATGTCCTGCATAGGAATATTTACAAAACAGCAATTGTTTGGCCAGTTACCTCCTATCTTGCAAACTAGACAAGTAAAACATGGTTGGCACTGCTGGAAAAGCAAGAATAAACTCATAAGCAATATGATCTGATGGACTACTACATATGGACACACCAGTGTTGGCTGACCAGCAAAAATTTATATTCATCAGCTCTGTGTAAACACTGGGTACCATTCAGATGACTTACCAAAAACAATGGGTGCTAAGGAAGGAAATCCATGTTGTCAACTTATAATGATGAAATTAAAAACAGAAAATAAGAAAATTAGCTCATTAAATATGCCAGAAAAAATTTTAATGATTAGGTTAGGTTTAACGGCATATCAACCTTTGTGGATTATTTAATACCAAAGCTAATCTTGTAGAAGACTGCCCAATTGGCTGGGGTTGTAGAATTTACCAACTGCATCTTTGCAGAGGAGTAAGACCCCCCCAATAAGTGTCCTGGATATGACACTAAGCAATCTGATGGTGATGTTCCAGGAATGTGGAAAACTCCTTCATTACCATCGCTCCTAGTTCCACTTTGGCTTGGAGTGGTAGTACCTGATAGGGTCCTATCTATGGGCCAAATAGAACTAAACAGTGTACTTACGCTAAACTGCATTGTTTGGAATAGAACTGTTTTTGTATGCTAAACTGAATTGCTTGAAATAGAACAGTTTTGACATTGAAACTGTACTTATGCTAAACTGAATTGTTTGAAATAGAACTATTTTGACATTTAACTGAGTGTAAACAAAAACTATACTTATGCTAAACAGAATTTTTTGAATTAGAACTGTTTGACTAAACTGAATAGCTTGAAATAGAAATATTTTTGACAATTTAACTGTGTACTTATGCTGAACTGACTATTTGTATAAAAATAGATTTGGCATTAAATAACCTACAAAGGTTGATATGCCATAAAACCCAACCAAACAAACTTGTAGAAGAACAGTAGTGGTACTACATAATTCATAGCTCGGTGGGGGATAAGAGGATTCATATTTTTCCTGAAGGCATTAGTCTGAAAGTGAATGTAATAGCAATGACAGGAGTTTGATCTCACTTAGTATGATGTTACAATCCAGCTTGTTATCCATAACACTATGAGGACTCCCCTCTTCTAATAATAAGAATTTGTCTTGGACTCTTCCATCACAACAAACAATATAGACTATTGTTAGCACTTGGTTGTTTACACACGAGCTGTGAAAAATTGAAGCTTTTATTGTATATGATGTCATTTGTTACTTTATGGATATACAAGCTAACATAATAAATCACAAAGAATAAACAATCACCCGAAGCAACACCCTTAGATGTTGATACAGTGATGTTAAAGTGTACATTATCATTGTATTGGTTTAAACTAATGACAATATTTGCGTTGGTAAAGCACAGGCAGTTATTGATTGTATGGAAATCTGATTTCTCTGATAAAATAGAACTGGAATTCTTCTCAGCTGTGGCCATGTCAGCATTATCCTAAGGTGGCACTGCTTGAATTTTGATGAAATGTCAGGAGAAAAAGCTAGATGGGAACTACACAAGGATGCTATATGCTGATTTGAGCAAATCTAGGAAGCAGCACCCTACAAAAAAGCAGCACTGCAGTTACTTACCTTTCATCTCACAAACTATCCAAGCAAGACATGCCGGAGAAGTTAAGATGAAGTCATAAGCAATGTTTTCCCATGGACTTCTACACAAGTACACAGCAATGTTGACCAACCAGTAAAAACATTCATCGATGCTGTGTAGAGGACTTGCCAAGAGTGATGGTTGATAGGGATGGATGGCAAAAGATATTCAAGAAATCTATGCTATTGACATGCCTTGATAGTGAAGAGTTTATAAATTTTTTGAAGAGAATTTCTGGTGACATCGGCAAGTCACTACTTAAATGACCTATCAAGTCTGGTGACCAAGCATATTTTGCTACACCTAGTCTACTGGATTAGATGTGGAAATTGAATTTTTATTAGGTTCATTTTCATCCTAAGTGGTCAGCCGAAACATGTCATCAAGACTACCAAATCCAATTTATTGAAAGTAGTGAATTTGTAATGAATAATCTTGTCACCAATTTATACCCATTAAGCCCTGGTCTACTCGGAAGTGGTAGTACCTGTTATGGTACAAACTCTGGAACAGATAAATCTGTTTAAAATTATTTGTATTTGATCGGAATACATGATACCATATAAGTGTGTACAAATTATTTATATTAAGAATAGTTACTTGAAGCTATACTTTTTTTTACTAAGTTTCATTTTTGGTTACTTTATATCCATAGAATTGCTTGCAAGTAATTGATATAAGACGGGAATACTTGAACTGTGTACAAAAAACATGGTTATTCTTATAAAATAGAATTGGTTACTTTAAACAATATAATTGTACAGGAATTATCTATATCAGAGGAATACTTGAAACAATATTACTGAATACAAATTATTAGTATTGCATTGGAATACTTGAAACCATACTACTGTGTGCCAAGAAATTATTTACAAATACAAGTATGATTTTTAAAAAATCATTTCTAATGACATATCAAACTTTGTGGGTTATTTTATTCCTAAGCCATACTTATAGAACAATAATAGTGGTGTTATTTGACCCATAACTAGGGTAAGAGAGTTCATAATTTTAACAAGGGTATTAGTCCAAAAGAGAATGCGTTAATGTAACTACAATGTTGCAGTTCAGCACTTTTACCAATTTGATATGAGGGAGGACTCACCTTTTAAAAAATGCAATGGAACGCTGAAAATATTGTTATGATTATAATCAAATATTTACAAATTAATCAAATTTTTCCAATAAATAACCTGTATATATGTGTGTGCACTGATGTGTTTGTGTGTCTATCTTTGTGAATGGTTCCAGAGAAATTTAAAGTGAATAAGCCAACCAAATTGTCCTGACTAGGTGACATGCTCTTTATATAATCCTGTCTAAGGTGACAAAACATTAGCCAACTGTCATCTCTGTGTAATGAAAAGTAACCAGACAAAAATGGAATTACACTGATGTAGCACATTGTAAACAACTGTCATAACGTTTGCCTAAATGTCTCAGTCTTCTGAAGAGAAATAAAGTCAAAGATAACACATACTAAAGTGTCCTTTGCATATCAATACTGCATGTACAGTTATATAACACTGTCATATATTTTTCCCACACTAGTGTCCATAGATAAGTTCTCCTATAACAATTTTTAAAATGAAAATTTAATTTTTCTTGGAAACCAAAGATACCATGATATTATTTCTTGCAGAACAGTACACAGTCAAGATGAATATAATCAAGCGTTTTTATTGCTTGGAATATTTGGACTCTTGTCTCCATCTTCATTGTAATACCCACATATATATATGCTCTGAATTTCTTCAGGTTTTTCATCTTGAACTCAAGAGCCTACACAAGACATGGCACAGGAGATAAGGTATTTGTTTGAAAAGTGCTTCCGAGTGAAATCATCTGGAGGTTGCAGGTTCAATCCCAACTACTGGTAAGAATAACAAAGAATACTTACTTTAACACTTGCACCTGGTCAGGGTTAATGGAATTAGAATAATCTACCCCTGCAGATTAAAGAAAGTGTTCAGTCCAAGATTCTGAGTAGGCTCTTGTGTTTGTCATGAAATACCTGAAGGACATATTGGTCAAAACATTGTGAGTATTACAGTGAAGATGAAGACAATAGCCTGAATATTCTATGCGATAAAAATCATCAAGCTTCATCTCAGAAATTTTGGCAAATCATAGGATTAAGTGCTATTCATTTTTAAGTAACATATAAAAGGTACTTAGTGTAATTCTTTGCCGAGAAAGATAAGACGTTTTAGAAAGATAGAATGATGAAGTTGTCTGCAAGATGGAAGGCAATGATAAATATAAAAACTAAGCAAACATTTTGGCCAACATAATTTTCTTATTGAATCTGGTGTAACTTTTTTTTCTCTTTTTACATATAAACTGACTCACAAGGGATTATTTCTATTTTTGTTATTTTAAACCAATGATCAGTATCTCTGTGGTTTTCTGATTTCTGAAAAAAGTTTTGCTTCATTTACAAATTAGAATATTTCATCGTCATGATTTGTGGTTAAGCCTCTCTTAAAGCACTCATTTGATTACCAAAGTTAAGTTGGTTGATTGTTTGGAAACCAAAGCAATCAATGGAGTCCTCAAGGCTTAGGCGCTAAAATGCTGGACTATAATATCATATCAAGTGAGTTCAAACTTGATTCATACTATTACGTTCACTTTCAAACTAATACCCTGGGGTAAGGTATGAACCCCTGTTATCCCCCCAGCTGTGGGTTGAATAGTACTACTGCTGTTTTTCTATGCAGATATCTTTGCATGAAATAACCCACAAAAGTTGATATACTTTTAATCAAAGAAACAAAACCGATCCATTAGTAATCTGAGTCTTGATCATCATTGAAATGTACAAAAATTATTCTGTTAATATTACGACAAAAAAATGCCCACTACTAAATGAATAAAATGGAAATAAGAAACATTTAAAAAGATTTATGTCTTGAGGAATATTATTTCCTTTTTAATTAATTTCCAATAAAATTTAAACACAAGACTATTTCATGTATAAAGGAAGCTAAACCAATAAACTTTCATATTTATATTACTCCTGCATAAAGAGTAATAGTATAATTTTAAATCCTGGATGTGGTTGTTTGCATTTCCCATAATGTTAATACTCTTCAGAAAGGTATGTATCCTGTTATTCTCCTCCCAACTATAGCTAAATAGCAGGGCAGACTAGGCTTTTTCACCTTGGTATGGCAACTGGTCTAGGAGAAGGGCAATTCCGAATTTAAACCTGTTAATTTCACTTAAAAAATTGATCAGCAGTGGAATTGGATAAATACTTATATGAATGTCGCCCATAAATAACTGGTCATGTGCCAGACTAACCTTTATAAATCTAATGCTGATAAACTCATAAGCACACCTCTAACATTTTTTTTTATAAAAAGCCAAATTAATTATTATAATGTTTTATCCCCTGCAACAGAAATACATATTTTATTGGCTTTTTTTCTGATAGCTCATAACTGGAATTTTATATCTTTTGATGATTAGAAATCATTTATTTCAGCTGTTGTTTTTATTTGCATAAAATTATAAGAAACAAATTTGATATAGAAAAAAAAAGGAAAGTGAAAAATAAAGTAGATTGACAATGTGTAACAATCATCAGTCAGTTCCATGAATTTACCGAATCTCAAGGAGTAGGATGTGACACAAGGTCAAATTTGGAGTGGAATGAAGCTAGTTGGAATTCAGAGTTTTCCTTCTTTTAGACTGGTTGCCAAACCAAAGCAAAAGAACCAAGTCTGTCTATTTTCCCCATAGTTGAAGAGAGAGAAAAGATGATTTAATGCCTTTCCCCAAGGGCATAAGTGCAAAGGGAAATGCAAACAGTCTCATCTAGGACTTGAACTCTCATCTCAGGTCCCATTTCTGATAATCCAAGGCATACTTAGCACTTTCCGTTATAGCAAGTAATGAGTTCTGACTCAAGTGAGTGAGGCTGCAGTGTAATGAATCCATTTAGAGGAAAACATCAGAATAATGCACATTCTCTCTGCTGGTGTCCAATATGCACAAGCAGCAACTAGCGGCACTCACCATTCTCTCTGTTAGTTTCCAGAAACTACTATTTTTCTGTATGCATGCACCAAAGTCCCCACAGATTATTATTACCTATCACACAAACCAACTAAATAATAAAACCCCATTTAATATTTCGAAAAAGAAAAAAAAAACACTTAAGAATCATAAATCTAATCTTACAAGGCTAACAATTTCAAAACAATAAAAAATCCCTGAGAATGTTTTTCAACTAATGAAGCTTTTATCTTATTTTAATGAATATTATTTGTCTATCTCTTACCAAAAGGACATCATAATTCTCTTTGTTTGCATTTTTATTGATATCTCAATTATTCATAAAAACATTTATTATCATTAAGACTGTTGGCCAACATACTAATAATATGCAACTGTATTTATATATACAGGCAAATAGCAGGTAACAGTGTGAATGGGAAGATTAATTTGTGTTTTGATCTTAAAAATTTGATTTCAATAAATATTTGTTTAGTATTAATGATTTTTAATTGTTTGTTTTTATTTTAATAAATATGAACAAAAGTCCTGTCAACAAATCTTAAAAGAAATGGATTAATAAAAAGAAATAACGGTAATTTCATTCTTTGCTATCAAATTTAGTGAGTTGTTAAATTAGGGAAAATTTAGCTGTGAAAGTTAGGAGTATTGCAATTTTATTTCGTCAACAAAATTGGACACTAGTAGCTATAATAATATTACAAAAAAATATGAAGGCAAAAATAAAATAAGGGGGAGAGAGATCCTTGTTTAAAGTTCAAAGTAGTTTATTTTGACAAAAGGAAGGTCACTCCAGTTAGTTGCATATGTGTCCTAATGCAAATATGACAAGAAACACATAAATATGAAAAAGAAATAAAACAACTATTATAAAATCTTTCACCTGCTGATACACTCACCAAACAGGGAAAGAAGTCATTACTTCTTCCCTCCAGTTAAACAAGGGTTCACATGTGTTTTTTCTTTTTTTCTTAAATTCCAAGTCCCTGAAAATCTCCTTTTTTTTCTTTTCTTTTGATAAAAAGCCACTGTCTGTCTTACTTTCTTCTGCGAGACAAAGTCTCTAATAATGTTCTTTTTTTCTTCTTTTTCTTTTAATTGTCTGTCATCTTTTTGCTCGATAGAGCAGTTAACGGCATCTTGTGAAGTTATTGGAGTCAACTGAAGTTGTTACTTCTTTTTTCTTTGAGAAATAATTCCTCTAAAATATAAATTTATATTGTAGAAATCCTTTTTTGGGGTTTTTTACTTAATTTCTTTTCTCTTTTTTTTAGCTTGTACTGTAGAAACCTATTTTCTTTGGTTTCTTTCTTCTTTTATCTTATTTTTAGCTTGTGCTAACTTTGAATTCCATTCTGGAATTCAGAATGTAATACAAAAACCTTCTGATGGATTGAAATTCTTCTCATTTCTTTTCTTTCTTTTTGGCTTTCAAGCCTTCCTTGAATTCCCTTCTCGAATTCTGAATGAAAGATTTCATTTTTCAAGTGGTCTTAATTCTTTTTACTCAGCTCAATTTGAGTTGTGGAGTAAAAAACAGCCTTATTCTAAGGCCTCCTGTTTTCAACTGACTAAGGTTGATTTCAGCTGTAAAAGCCGGGGGCAACAGAACCCCCACTCCAGAGACTTCTACCAATCATATTAAAGCTCCTCTATCATGCACAGATTTTCACTGAACACAAAAGCTAACCAGCAGTAAAAAACGACAATATAAAATAGTTCCTGAATTGACCCAGAAATGTTGGCCCTCCATTTAATAAACCGATTTACCAATAAAATTTCCACAGGAGTAATGGGCAGAGGTAGCATCCAGGCTCTTTCATTCCTTGATTATACCCATCTATTTCAAATAATTTTAATGTGATAATTTTATTTTAAATAATATTAAATGCAAATTTTATTTAATAATTTTTTTTGTTTTGCCCAATATTAATATTTTTAATATTAACACACACATAAAAAAGTATAGGCTTTCTAATTTAACTTAATATCTTATTAAAATCCATACATAAAACCTTAAATACTTATGGCTGGAAAGTGCACATTTTTATTCGTCAATATAAAGTTTGTATGAGGTCACAGTCATATCATAGATATGTGCATAATCCTGTTTCTTTTTTGTTATACTAAATTTACAGCTGAAAAGTTCATGCTGTTAAGTATGTTATCCAAACCAAATCATCTTTTGAAATAACACTTATTTCAAATAAAGTGAAAAAATCCTCAAAAATTTCTTGCATGCAAAGTTTTTTCAAAATTGTCAAACAAACTGTTTTATTCATCCTCTATTCAGTTCACACCTGTGTAATTTTCTGATGTTCTTTTCATCAAATAACCATCAGGACAATTTTAATACGCACTTCAGTTCTTAAATCAGCTATAATTAGAGTAATTAGATACTTGATTGGTATGGGACAGATAAAAATCATTATAAAGATATCTAGCTCATTGTTTTTGTAATATAAAATACACTTTAGATTGTGATGTGGGCCCTTAGGCAAAAAGGAGTTATTATTCCTAATGGATGCTTGGTGAGAGAGAAGATAATTAGTTGAATCCTCACTTTCCAATGATCAATATTAGCATTAGTATATCCGTGATATACTAACACTGAACACAACCGGAACAAAGACCAGATAAACTCATTTGTATACAATGAGAAGTGTTTGTAATTTTATATGCCCCATATATCTACAAATGATAATCAAAGTAAATAATATACTACTAAAGCTATGCTCATATTGTTTCATGAAAAAACAGTATGTAGAAGGGGTACATTATAGAAAAGGGTTTAAAAGATATAATGATAAAAGCATAATTAAGATAGCCATGTAGCTTTACCATTCCTTTGCAGAGGTCAGAGACAATGTCACTAATGTTCAAAGACTAGAGGCTAAAACCAATTGAGAATGGGTTTTTGGAACTGTCATATGGTTCCTTACGTGGACCCCTATGAACATTCAAATTATCTTTGGGAAATAATTATCATGTCCTGACAATCCTTCAATCCATTCCACTCTATCATCCATTCCATACAGATATCTACAGTCTTAATGATTGCTTTGTGTCTCAAAAGATATAGAAAAATCTACGTAGGTGTTTATTTCTAGGGCGACAGAAAAGAATAATAAATGTGACTATCAGACTTAATTAATAAAATCGCAGAAATTAACAGTGTTAAAATGCATTTGCTGAAACACAGTTGATTAATTTGGGGTCAGTTTGAAGATTTTTGCCATTAAACATTTGCACTGGCAACTTCTCTAAGAAGTTTATGAATCTGATATTTATCTACACGCCAGATATTTGCGTCCAAGTGTTCAAAACAGGCTTTTAGAGATAAAGAGATAGATAGAAAAAGACAGATAAATAAATATAAAGAGACAAAAATAGGTAGATATGAAATACTTAGATATACCCTATAAGAATTAAAATGCTTAGAAATGATATTAAAAGGGTAAAAAAGAGAAAGACATTTAAAAAGAAAGAGGAATAGGA
The DNA here is from genome assembly GCA_963585895.1 of Sepioteuthis lessoniana. NCBI lineage: Eukaryota > Metazoa > Mollusca > Cephalopoda > Myopsida > Loliginidae > Sepioteuthis > Sepioteuthis lessoniana. The sequence continues at coordinate 1,161,499 of OY757938.1, forward strand.
AAAAAGAAAAAAGCAAAGTAAAAAGAAAACAATGAAAATGTAAAAAGGAAAGAAAATGATAAGTGACAATGAATGATATTAAAAATAAAAAAGGTTGCAAGTTGTAATACAGAAATGGTTTTTAAATGAAATGATCAGTTTCTTTAAAAAATATTTTCTGATTTTATCTCTGATATTGACAATAAAATTTGTATCCAATCATCTACATTGTGGAAGTTTATCAAAAAAATTCCTGAAAGTTAAATTTCAGGGGAGAGAAATTTCATGAAACGTTCATAAATAGCATAAAAAAGTATAGTAAATAAAGTTATAATTTTAAAAATATTTCAGATAAAAAATTATCTAAAATTTGAAAATGAGTCCTTATTGATTATCATTAATGATTTTGCCTTGTATTATCCTTTATCTTCCAAATTCTAGTAGCTTTTTTAGAGTACATCTCACTGGGAGTTCAATCTTCATTCTTGTTTGCTGCAAAAGAATGACAACCTGAGGAAATATCAATAAAAAGCAACTTGGATTATGAACATGAAAGATAATAATAATCAAAATTAGTAATAAAAATAACTGACAAAGCAACGAGAATTAAGAATATGAAAGATAATACAAGTCAAAAATATTAATAATATTTACTGATGAAGCAACTATAATTAGGAAGATGAAGGATAATACTAATCAAAATTATGAATTATAATGACTTACAGAACTTTATGTAAAAAATAACAGACCTACTCCTTATCACCTGGGATACCAGAAATGATTATCAAATAAATTTCATAGACCTTGTTTAGAGGTTTAGTTTCCATGAAAGTTTGGTTTTATGGCATATCAATCCTTGTTGGTTATTTAATGCCATAACCTGTTTTTACATATATATCAAATACATGATTTGAAAACACATTTTGCAGATATACATGGTTAAATGATCAAACAGTTCTATTTCTAACGATTCAATTTTGCTAAGGTCATTTGTTTGCACACAGTTTAAACGTCAGTTTGATTTGACCCATCGATAGAACTCTGTCAGGTGCTACCTCTCCAGGAGAAAGTGGAACTGGGAGTGATGGCAGTGAAGAAGTACTCTGTATTTCCCAATGCTCCAACATTACTGGAGCCTCACCATCTGATTGTTTAGAGTCATTATCAGGACAATCATTCGAGGGGGGGTTTACTCTTCTGCAGAGATGCAGTTGGTGTATTCTACAGCCCCAGCCAAGTGAGCTAAGTTCCCAATAAGTCCTCCAGGCTTCTGACATTATGCCTCAACTAAACTAATCTACTTTTTAAAGCCTATTTAGATGAATGAAATTTTGACTATTTAAAAAACATATCCTTAGAACTGTTAGGTACTAACATTAAGTTCATTCATTTCTATTCATAATATAATTTTCATATTAAAATGAGTATGATATCTTAATTCAGAGTTTTTTATAACTTCAATCACACCATTGACATATCATAGAAACATTGAATTCAGATTACATATTTGAATATTATGATCACCAGATGCTTTCTTAATAGTTAATAGGAGGTTACTACTTGTCATTTTTTGGTTACTTGTTTCTTTACTGACTTGTAATTCCCTCAATGGACAACCGTAAGAGATTTGTCAAAATATGACTGTTAGCTTAAAAAATAAAATGAAAATGAGTTGAGAGGATAACAAGTTTATGCACTTTTGTTGTCTTAAGAGAAATGACTGTCAAACAAAGGAATAGATATGTCAGGAATATTACTGACCAATATTCTGAGGAGTTGTTGGTTTTGGGGTTTTCAAATCAGTTGTAAGGAGAGAATATTTACAAAATGAAAAACTTTTCTGTGTGTGTGAACCAAAGTCATAGAAGACTATTATTCTCGAGTAAGTCTCAAGTTTTGCAATGGTTGGATTTTATGGCATATTAACCTTTGTTGGTTATTTAATGCCAAGTCCTGTTCATACATAATTATTAAATGCATATATGATTTGTAAACACATTTTGTAGTTAACATGTTTTAAACAAATCTGAGTTCATTTTTTTTTTGCACACAGTTAAATGGTTTCAAGTATTGGGATATAAGAGACACAATTTAACTTCTGTCATTTGTTTGCATACAATTTGTTGGTAATTTCATTTTTAAATGAGTTATAACTAATTTGTTTCTACTCTAATATTGTTATTATATCTTCACAGTTAAATGGTTTCAATTATTGCCATCAAATACTAAGAATTTTATTCAATATTAATCATTTGTTAGCAGAAAGTGAAGTGGTTATAAGTATTACCATCTAACGCTTATAATTCAATTCAGCACTATTCATTCATTTGCATATAGTTAAATGTTTGTTGCCTGGTTCAGTTTTATGGTATATCAACCATTGTAAATTATTTAATGCCAAATCCTCTTTAAACATATATATTGAATATACTTTGTGAACACATTTTGTTGAAAACATTTTGAAATGAGCCTTAGCTCATTTGTTTGCACATAGTTAAGTGGTTTCAAGTATTGCAATGTAACTAACAATTTAGCATCTGTCATTTGTTTGCATTCATTTAAATAGATATACATATATCACAGATTAGTTTGTCAGTAATTTCATTTTTAAATAAGTTAGTACTAATTTTTTTGCATATTATTATTGTTATTGTTTCTTCACTTAAATGGTTTCACTTATTGCTATTTAACATAAATAATTCTATTCAACATTAGTCATTCAATTGCACAGAGCTAAATGGTTCCAAATACTGCTATGTATCATGAACAATTCAATAAAACATCAGTCATTTATTTACACATAGTTAAATGATCAAACAGTTCTATTTCAAACAATTCAGTTTAGCATAAGTCATTTGTTTTTGTTCAGTTCAAATGTCAAACAGTTTGATAGATAAAACTCTATCAGGTGTGAATACTCTCAGCCAAAGTGGACCTTGGAGCAATGAAGGGGTACTCCGTATTCCTCAAAACTCCTGCATTTTCTGGAGCTTCACCATCAGATTGTTTAGTGTCATATCAGGACACTCATTGGGGGGATTCTTACTCCTCCGCAAAGATGCAGTCGGCGTATTCTACAGCCCCAGCCAACTAGACTTGCCATATTTTAGTACATACTAGTTTGTATTGCATATATTATTTGACCAAACCAGTTCAAGCTGAGTAGGTGGTCGATAGTATAGTGATAGTTGGTACACCGACACATTTATTGCTTCACTTTGTGTATGATTTGAAAACTGCAAGAATCCTGTGCAACAAAGTCTAATTTGTGAAGCTAAGCTTTACAAGTTGGAACTTGACCTTAATATCTCAGAAACATCCAAAAATATTTGTTATGTGAAAGTTGAAAGTGATGTGGATTACAGTAAATGGATGGTTCAAGAAATTTTGCTCAAATTGTAAGAACTTTGACTATCAGAGAAGACGAAAAGCATGAATTCTGAGGCAATGCTTGAAGCCATAGAATCTAATCATTAGCATTCAGAGAGTATTACATGACCTTGGTACCTCACTGTCTAGTATAGTCTGTCACATTCATACCCTTGACAAAAGCATCTGGAGTTGTTGAACTGTACCTCATGCAACCAAAATCCTGCAAAACTTTTATGTCACCCAAATCAACAGAACAATAATATTGATAATATGTATTTCCTTTTGTGAAGGACCAATTTTAGCAAAGATAATGCAAAGAGTTACCATGTTATTGAAAACCAGCCGAAATATTGTAAAATCTTTTGGATTTATTCTGCCATTCCTCTTAAAGGTTTAATGTTGCTAGATTATTGCCAACTTCAAAGTTCCTATTCTCTCATTTAGAATTAATACAGTAAAGATCATTTTTACTCTGATAGATTCAGCTTATATGCTTTCATTTATCTAAACTCATAGCCAATAACCTCTCTTCATCATTGAAAGCAATAAAAAAAAAAATCTCTTTTTTTAATACTGAAGAAATGTTTTGAATTAAAATTGAAATATAATCTCATGTATGTCTATTTTCTATATACACAAATGTTTAAACCACTCTCTGTTCTGATTACTAAATTATCTTAAAAAAGGGTTGGACTTTTTTTTATTCACTTTTCTTTTTTACCATAAACAGTTAAGTAGGAAAGATATCTACAAGATGAAGTAGTTACAAAAAAAGGAATATACATACAAACAAAAAATCCGATGGGATCATTTCACCAGGCTTTCATATAACGATTCAATACTCAGCTCTGTGTGAAATGAAATAATCTCAACTATACAGTGGAAACTTTATAGCTTACATGAAAAAGAAAAAAAGGAATGGAAGACATTGACCTTTAACTCAGTTCATTAAATGCCCTATAGGATAAGTTATCTGCACATTGTTCACTATCATGAATCAGCAAATAGATCTTGTCAATGTCTCGACTAAGTACATCAGTGGGGTTCTAGTTTCATTGCTTGTTTCTGGTTTTCCAACATCAGATAAACTTTGTTGGTGTCCCAGACTTACATCCAAGACACAGGCATCTTCCTTCTCGACTGTAATGTGCTATGTTCTTTAATAACATGCTTCCGTTTGAAGTTATTGCTTGACATTTTATAAGTTCATACAGTTTATGATAGTTTATAACCAAATATCATTACAAGATTTTGTCCTATGTGTTATATCAATGACTGACTGTTACTTTTCCTGCATAAATTAGATTTTTATAGTAATAAATTCTAACTGGCTTCTTCATATCTTTGAATCAATATCAAAATCAAATTATTCATTAACTTTACTTGCATGTAATAAACTCACTAAAAGTTGGCCCAACAGTACATCTTACTTTGACATTTCATTATTTTATATTGAATCTAGGATATTTCAATTTTAGTTGTAAGAGGCTATTGTATTATGTTATCTACGACATTATTTCTACAGTAGCATGTGGTCATTCTAGTTTACACCTACTTTGAAAGAGTTATCTCTCTTTGGATTTACCCTTCATCCTCCATATTAATGTAAAGTTATTAATTGAAGTGCTAGTATGTGTTAATTCTAGTTTATTAAATTGTATCATCTCATGGATTTGACTATTTTACACTTGCTAATGAAAAAGTTTCATGATTCCCACTCTTCTGTTTAACGCATTACACATGATTTGAAAGAGTTATCTTTCCTTGGATTTACCTGCCATCCTCCATCTTGTAGTAAGTTGTTAATTGAAATTCTAGTAAGCGCTAATTTTAGTTTATTAGATTATGTCATCTCATGGATGAATCAATTAGTCATTAATTAATTAATCTCATTTCATGGATAGATGTATTATTGAAAAGCAAAGTGAATTCAACATTCTTAGTTAGGGCCCTGCTAAAGGCAGAGAATAGCACTTGTTTATTTGATATCTTTCTTGACTGTAGTGGCAGAAGTTTTTTAGACATATTTTCAACCCATGGAATTTAGCTTGAGAGAGGGAGAGTGAGAGAAAGAGTCTCTGAATTTTCATGCCTTCATATTTAAGCAAACCAGAGCCCTCTGCTGTTAAAAGAAAGGAACAGATATTATCATAGGAATTAGACTTAATGAATTGGATTCTAATACTTTATGCAAACGCTCTTGCAAAAGGCATGAATCCATCTACTTTCCTCAAAGCTAAGGGTAAAATAGTCGGTAAAGCTGGGTTCTTGAGCCTTCATAGAACAACTATTTTAGAAGAAGGGAAACTTTGAATTCAATTCAGCTGCACTCTCTAAAAAAATTGATCTTGTGTCACATCCTGCTCGTGGAGGAGCAGTTGGGTAAATACATACTCAAAAACTAACATGTATTTTGCTATAAAGTATATCAGAGCAACATAAAAAGTTTGTAATTTCTGATTTGGAGATGCATATGGCAGAGATGTTGGGTAAATAGAAAAGAAAAAAAGGAGATAATTCTTCCTCTCTAAAGTAGATTATCATATGAGAACAAAAAGAAGCAAAGGGTAAACTTAAAAAGAAAAAAGCATTATAAGAGGAACAGGCACTAACAGGGCCAACCTTAGGAGGTGTGGGGCCCAATTGGGAACAAATTGCAGTGGAAGTGCTTGGTATACAATAGATACAGTGACCTGAGTTCCAATCTTAGAGTGCTAATACCCTTGGGAAAGGAATGAATCCAATTATCCTCCCTCTAGCTATGGGTAAATAGTAGGGCAGTCTGACTCTTTAACTTTGGTATGACAACTGGTCAAGGAAAAGGAAAACTTTAAATTCAAACCTGTTGAACTTTGCTTAAAAATAATTGACCTTGTGTTGCATCCTGTTTATGTGGAGAGCTTAGGTTTATATATATATATATATATATACACTGAAATGTGTTGTTGTGTGTACTTGAGATACTGATAGTTGATTACACTCAACAATAGGGTCCACTTACTTTAAGGCAGGTCTTGGCATATCCATGTCTCAAGAATGCGGAATGTAAGATGGAAAGATTGAAACTAAGAAAGGAAATAAACTATTGTAATATTTTCAAACTAACAACATTATAGTGATTTGAGGAGAAATGTTATTTTCCCGAACACTATATTTTTAAGGCAACGCAAATGAATTACGAAACTATTCTTTAACACACACAACAATGAAAGTTCTTTATTTGCAGTTTTGAACATGGTTTGTTTTTGTGCTGCAAGACTTGTGGTGTTTCGGCTTGTTCGATGTTTGAGACGAAACGGCTTAGCGGGCTGTTGAGATGACAGCGTTGTGTTGGACATGTGAGGGAAGTATTCAAAGTCACCGTGTAGTTTTGTGTGTCGAGAGCGGAGTGACGCTCGGATCGACATAGTCAATTTTTGGGGTGACAAGAAGTGGTGCCTGTGGAAGGCATGCGTATGTTTCTAATTTATGTTCCACTGGGATTCCTCGTAAAGAATCCATAAATTAGATGGTTCCCTCGTTGAGTGTCCATGTTGCTGCTGCTAGTGTTAAAGCCACAGTGAGATGTCCACACTGGGTGGCTTGTCTAGTTAAAAAGCATCGCTAAGCAGGGACGACCAGAGGCACGTCTGTTCTGGTCGCCGTCTCACACTGAAGAGGGAGGTTTTGGCCGCTCACCCGTTTTGCTAGCCGGAAATGAAGGTCTGGGCTGAATAGGATAAGTCATCCTGATTGGGTGAAATTCAGTGTTGAATTAAATAGCGCGCCAAAACAAAAAACGAGATTTTTCTCTTCTCTACAACATCACCAAATTGAATAATCTAATATACAAAAGAGCAAAGATGATTCATTATAAATTTGATATCAAGGACAGTCATTAGTGTCCATTACCAGGTACAAATGAAATGTTTGCATGCCATCGCATTCTGGGTTTCTTATGCAGATTTTGTTTGAAAGTTGAAACCTTATAGAAGCTGGAAATCAAGGGGTCATTTTAAATTGTGATAATTTCAGATTCATAAATGAATCACTCATCATGGCCCTTTGGGTGGTTTAATGGCTAATAAGCTAACAAATCTACATGAGTGAATTTGAGTCTCATTTGGTACTCCATGCTTACAGCCTTGTGCAGCATCTAAGCATAAAGCTTTGTAAATTACAACTTAATCACTCATTATTTGACAGACTGAAATCTTCCTTTTAAGCTAGATGATACTAGTCAGCAAGCTTCTCTCTGATACCATTATGACTTGATATTCAGTGGGGGCTCTATATAAAAAACCCACAGTAAACTCAGCCATGTGACATAATCTGGACTCATAGGGAGGTGGATAATTATTCCCTTCTTTAAAGGAAGATTATTTATCATGCTATAAGGTTTTCAGTGAAGATATATTCCAAAAATATACATATATATATAAATACGTGTGTGTGTGTGTGTGTGTATATATATATATATATATATATACCATCCCAGTAGATGTGTATATATATATATATATATATATCATCCCAATAGATGTGTATATATATATATATATATATATATATACATATACCATCCCAGTAGATATGTGTGTGTTTCATGGTATAAAACTTAATCATATCAACAAACAGACCCAAGAATTTATTCATAAATAAATAAAAGATTTTTAAAAAATGACAGATGAGCTAAACAGTTACGATCCTTACTCAACAGAGCAAAATTGAGTATAAAATTGAATAAAAACAAATCTAACAAAGAGAAATATGTTGGGTGGAGAAAAAATGGTGTATTGGAGACTTTATTGAAATAATATTAAGTCAGAATTAAATAATGTGTCCCTACAAAAATACAAAATTTTAATGTTGACTTGATGGATAATCTTAAGAATATATATAGGTCTTTAATTGCAGAATAGCTTATAAAAAACCATAACTATGCCTAGAAATTTAGTGTTGATTTGTTTTCGATACTAACCAAATCATACTCTTCATTCCATTTAAAAGTATTAGAGACAATTCATATTTTGTCTGGCAGGCTATCTCTCTTTAGAGAGAATGTCTGCAAGGACTTAATATTATTTTGATATAGTCTCCAATACAGTTTTTTTTTTTTTTATCTTTTTACATCAGAGCAGGTTTTACTTTCATAATCCAGTCAGGATGTTTGTTCTAGTCTCCAATGTTTCGTTTGTGGTGTAATAATTAACATTTGGGATTGAATCACTTGACCAGAAAATTATCAGGAAACTCAGTGAGTTCAAATTATCTTGGCAAAATGGAAATTGTTAAAGATTAAAGAAACACAGCAAAGAAAAGTTCAGAGTGACAAAGGAAATATTAGAAACTAAAATCAGTAACAAACATTTGATAAAAGAAATAAATACTCAATTGGTCTGTATATCGGAGAAGATCAGAACCCTTTTTGAATGAGAGAAGAAAAAACCCGAAAAAGTTGTATTTCAAAACAAGAAATACATAAAGCCTTATATGTATATACACAAACCGTCCAAACAAGCAGAATTTGACACAAGGTCAATTATCTAAGTGGAATTTAATGGGTGTGAATTTAAAGTTTCCTTTTCCTTTTCCTAGACTGGTTACCATACTAAGGTTAAAAAGCCTTGTTTGCCTTACTATTTTATTATAGATGTCAAGTGAGTAGTTGGACTGACATATTTCTCAAGTGCAATGAGAAATGCAAACAGCCTCATTCAGGATTTGAACTCTAGTTGCCGTGTTCATTTCTTTGACACCATGAATTTCTTGATGAAGACTTATACACTTGAACTCATGTTGGTAGATGATGAAAAGGAAAGAGTGAAAAAAATGCTCTTCAGCATTGAAGATTGAATAAAATGAAAAAAATCAATGATGATAAAGAACACGGCTTTACACTCCAGAGATGATGGGAAAACAGTGTTTTGAGTTTGGAGGATAGCTTCCTCAACAAAGCATTCAAATTCATTGGGAGATCGTCTTTCTCAATACACCTAGGAAAGTACTTTCTCTAAATTTTCGACCTTAAGTCAAAGCCTAATTTTTTTCCTGGTAGCTTTCAATCTTTTTCAGCTGATTATAAACATGCTTTTGCAAGTTCTCATTATCTATCTTAAATTCTTCAATTGTTTGTCATCCTCGGGAAGTTTTGACATGTTTGAGCTAGCAGTTCCTTTGATACAGCCCACAAAACAGCAGGGGAGCTTTTAATTGAATACTTGATGAACAATTTTATAATATAAGGAACTGAATCAGAGTGTCAATTTCCTTGATAATGTGATGATAAATTAATGCTCTTAGAACACATCCGAGGAGCTGGGCGCTGCCCTGGCAACAGTACTATGTGACATTTTTCCCTTTTTTCCATTCATCTGATTGAACTTGTTTTCCTTTTAATCTTATGATGTCTTTCTGTCGGAAATGGTGTTTATGTTGAAGTTGCAAAGAATCTTTGGCCTAGTTAAAAGAAGCTTTCACCATCCAAGATATAATCTGCAGCTTGTTTATGACAGGAAATAGCTTCTTCCTATTTGCCTGATTTCACATAAAGATCAGCTTGATGAGTTCATTGATGTGCTGTTTATATGACAATATGTCAGAGGAAAGTGACACTTCCTTGAAAAGCATGGAATAAAAAAGCAGAATGAGATAAAATTTTGTTCCAAGAAAAGGACAAAAATATAAAAATAAATGAATAAAATAAAAATGAAGAATGTTATTATTTCAGGATTCTACATTTCATAGTTAATGTCACCATTGTTTTTTGTTTGTTTGTTTTAAGAGGGGAAGGCAACTACTTTTCTGAGACTTAAGACTGATTTTATTCAATCTGAATCATTCCTGAGAGATAGAGACCTTTTAAAAATCTCTTGTATAGTTTTCATAAGATTTGCTCAGAAGGTCATTATAGATATTTCCCTCCTGGCAAGTTTTTCACATCAGTGTCACCTGGTAGTATTTCACTGTAGTCACAGTGACAGTAAGTCTCATCTTGCCAATCTTAAAAATACTGTGGTCTGGATAGTTTCAACTTTTCCTCTCATTTCCAATTCCTCATTTTTTTTTCTAAGCTTTTGGGGATTGTTCCTGGTGCACCAACTACAATTGGTATCACTATCACCCTCATGTTTCACAGTTTTTTTAGTTCTCTGGCAAGATCCAAGTGTTTGTCTATCTTTCTATTTTCTTTCATTTTTTTTTTATCTGCCATCTATAACATTGGAACTTTTTCAGAATTGCACCATCAGGGGGTGAAGTGTTAAAAATATTGCCCCTTTTTAAATTCTGTTCATGAAGTTTGCATGCTTGCACAAAAAGAGGTGTTTACATACATTGTTAACATTGAGTTCATGCCTGTTTTCTCTTTAAAGTCAATACATTTTTGCTTAATGTGTGTGTATATTCAAATTAAATTTTTTCTCTTCATTACAATAATGTTAAGGGTTGCCTATGATGGCAATACTGAAATGAATTAAAGAGAGAAACAAAATCTTTTTTAATAGCTGCCCATAAGAACTAATTTTGTAAAAGCTGAAATAGATAAGACCCAAGAGGATAGCAAATGTAGATTATGTGGAGAGAGAACTGAAACCGTAAATCTCAGGACAAATGCAGCAAAATCTCTGGTTCAGAAGTCCAAAGAGCTGTCACAAGTGGGAGGGGAAAGGTGACCCATTGGGAATTGTGCAATCGATTAAAATTAGATCATGCAAATTGTATATGCTGGACCAGAATCTCTCCTGGAGAAGAGATGCATAAAGTTTCTGGGATTTTAAGATAGAAACAGATTACCCAATCCAGATCAGAAGATTAGACCTAGTTGTAATCAACAGGAAGACATGAATATGTCAACAAGTGAACTTTTCTGTTCCAGCAGTTCATAGAGTTGAAATAAAGTGAAAAACCTGATAAATATATAAGTGTCAGTTAAAAAGTTCATAAGCTGACCAAGATACTCTCATGGAAAATGCCTAAATGAGGTTTATTTTTTAACATAGCCCTCCTCTTCCTTACGGTCCACACACTTCTTCTATCGGTGTTGCAGATCTTCGATCCTCTTGGTAAAAATAGTCATCAACTGCTGATAACTCATTCGAACTTTGCAGCTCATCGCTGTTTCTAGGACCTTGCCTGAGAGCAAAAAAAGTTGCAAACATTAAGGTGACAGTGATATTAATCTCTATTGGAAAAGAGGGAGAACTAGAAATCTGAGAAAGAATTGAAATTGTTCGGATCCCAGTATTGCAGAAACTGGCAAGAATAATTAGACAAAAAAATCGACAAAGTTGAGGAGACTTGCTGTCACGTAAAACACTGTGATAAACACCAATTTGAACTGCCGTGGAAAAAATCTCACAAGGAATAAACTAATAATAATCATAATATGCTTATAATAAGCTAATAATATAATGATCAGGAAAAAGAGACGCACAAACTTCTCAGGCATTTTGAATTACAAACGGATCGCATAATTTCGGTCAGACAACCAGACATCATGATAGTCAACAACAAAAAAAAAGGAATTTGACAAACTGTGTACTTTGTCATTCCAGCAGACCACAGAGTAAAATTGAGAGAAAGAAAAAGGGAGATAAGTACCAAGACCTTGCTCGGGAACTGAAAAAACTTCGGAACATAAAAGTGGCAGTCATAGCGATTATAATCGTTGTGCTCCGTACAGTCACCAAAGGATTGATAAAGGGACTTGAGGAATTAGAAATAAGAGAATGAGGGGAGACCATCCAAACTATAGTATTATGATGATTGGTGAGAATACAGAAAAGAGTCGAGGAAACTTGCTGTCACTCAAATTCCAGTAGAATACCATTAACTAATTTGGATGTAAAAAAAAACTCTCAATAAAAACTTTCAGTAAAATAACAATTTTGAACGTCCTTTTTGTTGATAAGAAAAGAGAGAAATGTGTGCATCTAAAATTTGGTATTCAAAAATGATTGAATTATGCTTTTAAAAGATGACTTAAATGGCAAATTATTCAGTTAAAAAATTCTAAAATGGAAATATACTCTTGAACATTTGTATGTATATATATTTACTGAACCCCTCCACATGAACAGGATGTGACATAGGTCAATTTTTAAGTGGAGTTTAACAGGTTTGAATACAGAATTTTCCTTTTTTCTAGATTGGTTGCCTAACCAAGGTTAAAGAGATGAGTCAGAATGATTATCTATCAATAGCTGGAGGGAGAATAATTTGTTTGGCTTGGTTTTATGGCATTAGAACCATTGTTGATTATTTAATAACAAATCCTTTGTATACATATATATTGAATATGTATATGATTTGTAAACACATTTTATAGGTAACATTTTTAAATGAGCCTGAACTCTTTTTTGCACACAGTTAAATAGTTTCAAGTATTGTTTGATAACAGTCACAATTTAACATCCATCATAAATTTGCACACATTTGTTCTATTTGACCCAGAAATAGGACCTTATCAGGTGCTATGACTATGGGTCAGAGCGGACCAGGGAGCAATGGTAATGAAGGGGTATTCCACATTCCCCAAATCTCCTGCCATCAGATTGTTTAATGTCATATAAATAACACTCGTTTGGTTGAACTTACCCCTCTGCAGAGACGCAGTCAGACTATTCTACAGCCCCAGCCAACTGGGCTGAGGATAGGTGGGTTCATATCTTTCTGAATTGTATTAGCGCTATGCGAAATACAAACAGCCTCATCCAGGAATTGAACTTGGGGTGCTGTGTCCATTTCCTATGATAGTAACTATTACTTTAAAGGCACCTCTATTTGTATGTATATGCAGAATTAGAAATAAAAATATTTACAGATATAATTTTAGGATCTTGGTGTGAATTGCAAATTCAAACAGAGAATGAAATTGAAAACATTTTAAAAGCCAATCCTTACTTAAGTAGTTTCTAAATATTTTTACATGTTGTTGTCAGTTTCATTGACCTCATATAAAAAAGAAGTCAACAAAAAATGACTCGCTAAAAGCAATATATAGATGTGTGCATGTATTTGCATGTATATGTATATATATCATCATCATCATATCGCGCTGGTAGTGCAGGTGTTTTGTTAAAATATGTAGAGAAAAACTTGATGGGAACTACACCAGAATGCTTTGGGCTATTTTGAGCAAATCCTGGTGACAACATCCCACAAAACAACAGTTGTACGGCCACTTACCTCACATCTTAAAAACCATCAAAGTAAGATGAACAAGACATGAGGGACACTGCTGAAGAAGCAATGATGAACTCACAAGTGATATTCTTTTATGAATTCCTACACATGAATATGCCAGTGGTGCCCAACTGGACCCTACACATGGATATGCCAGTGTTGGCCAACTGAACCCTACACATGGATATGCCAGTGTTTCCCAACTGGACCCTCCACATGAATATGCCAGTGTTTCCCAACTGGACCCTACACGTGGATATGCCAGTATTGGCCAAACAGCAAGAACTTATTTACATTGCTCTGTTTAGACAGGATATAATTTTTTTATATATATTATATCTTTAAATGTTATACTTGGCAATTAAAAATTAAAGTTTTCAATACTCTATTAGTAGAGTAATATGCAATAAATATTATCAAAACTTATCCATCTGTTTACATATGTAGTCAAAATTTACCACTAAAACTAGTTTAAATTAATAAAATTCAGTTCTTTGTGCACCAAAACACAAAACAAAATCATGATAGATCAATTATAAAATCAAATAAAATAGAGTAAAAACTCACGACTGTGAGTTTCAAGTGACTGATCTTCTGGAGATAAGTCTAAAGTTGGTTTAATTCAGTTGAATAACTATCTTTCCTGAAGGTAATATTTAAGTCACATGACTATCACATGGCTAACTTACTAAATCACATGACTCAATCAGGTAATTATTGACAAAGTAAATATTTACCTGCATGCCAACATTTAATTCTGGAGATTAAATGAAAATGAATGCAAACTATTAATCAAAATCAATTAATCAAAAATTTTTGAAAATATAACCCTTTAGCATAACAGTTTCATGATGTGAAAATCAATTGTCAGATATTTGTTTTTAAAGTTTTTTAAAAGCAATTTTAATTGCTGGTAGACATTTGACTTTATTGTAGCTGTGTCTCTGATATTGAGTACAGTAAAAGAATTAACACAAGTTGTGTTTATTGTTTACATTGCAAATAGTATATATATATATATATATATATATATATATATATAATAGTAATGTAGATTGGGCTTTCCAGCTTTGATAGGGCAACTGGTTTAGGAAAAGGAAAAACTTTGAATTTAAAACCTGAGGAGTTTTGTTCTGGAGAATCTGTCACTCAATGGTGCACCATTCTTCAGTTATTAGCTTAACAAAAAAGTGTGACTGGTTCTACATAAACTTTTATCACTTTAAACAAATCATCTGTATAGGTAGTTCAACACTTCATATCTTTCACTGAACTGTTATCAAGAGAGAAAAGAGTGTCCATCATATATATAAATATATATGCAGCTAGTATGATTACCTTCTTATTTACCTATGTCCTAGTTAAAAAGTCTCTTCATATGCCAATTAATAATGTCATTCAAATATTTTCCTGTTTACTTTTTTTTATGGTGCTGTAATTTAGATTTGGGTATTGTCATTAAGATACTTTGAGAGGAATTAACGAGTTTTTATCTTTTATTTCTTCCTTTTGTTTTTACATCTTTCAATCCTTTTTCTTGCAGATGTTTTTTTTTTTAATTTGTTAAATGACCAACATTTCAACATGCAGGCAAAAATAGACATTTTCTAAGAAAGTAGAAATTTAATCTTTATATATAAAGATATATGCCAGTGACCAACTGAAGAAATGCATATGTCTATGTTCATATACATCTATTTCACTCTGTATATATATATATATATATATGTATTTTTTTTTTTTTTTTTTTTTACAGTGGCAACATGTGAATACACTATTTACTAAACACTCCAGGGAAAGTTTGGATGACACTAGCAAAGACTAATCAGGACTGGGAAAGACCATCCAATTGCTACAATGTCACAAAGAAATTAGATATGCACATAAGATGTGAGGGTAGAATAGCATTGTCACATCAGAAAATAATGCCGTGCCACCTCAATTAAATTGGTTGGCTGTCTTGATAACTCAGATTGTAAATCTCTTGAAGGGAGTCAGGAGTTCCGTGCAGTACACAGGATTCCTTGAGTTACCAGTCCAGGTGACCAGTTTTTTAAAAAAGGTCATTTAGACTCATATTATGGAGAATATTGTCTCAACTTTCCATTGAATTTGTTGTCATAATCTGGTCATATAATTCAAATGAACATCATTGAATTAAGGACTTATTACTGAGATCTTGTACATTGCACATATAAATTTCATGGGAATTCTATTCCCATTTACATTCAGTGTATTGACATGTCATCTAGTCACTTAATTCAAATATTACATAATTGAATTAAAGCACGATTGCCGGAAAGTTCTGAATACACAAAAGGAAATGGCTGTATCTTGATCTGTAATTCTGGCACTCTTGATTAATAGTAATGATGCATTGGCTCCAAAAAGATACCTGACAACAGAGTCAACATTTGATGGAAGTTTTGGTGGCCACACAGCTGGTTTTTTGTGAGGTAAAGGTTGCAATAAATGTACATTATATTATGATGATTTTACAAAATGTTTTTTGTGTGTACGCATGAATGTAATGAAAACATGCAAAACAGCAATATTATTTATCAGAGCTATTTGCTCAAAATACTTTAACATAGAGAACAAGACAATTTCAAGTTTTAATTGTCAGTTGAGGTTTAATTTTGTAAAGTACGTGTTTGCAATGAATATCTCTTTTAATCATCCTAATATACCTGAAAATAATTATAAAGTGCTTATTAAAATTCTCCTTCACAGGTAATTTTTGTGCACCCCAAGGTATGAGGCCTTTTTTATATTTTGGATACCAGGCACTGGACTGTAACCTACACATGCCAGGCTGTTCCAAAAATGCCTTGACCCCTGTTGGGATTCCCCTAAAAAGAGGCACCTCAGGCACCAGGTGATAAACCTGGTCCTTCCCGAAAGGGTTAGAGCCGAAGAGAATGATCCGCTGAAGCTCAAGGATACCAATGTCAGCCACAATACATGAATGTTTGACCTTCCTGGCACTTGCGCCAGGCAGTCTCAACCGACTGCCACCAACCCAACCAGTATAGCTGTGAACACGGCCAGTTGAAGAGTGTCCCGGCCCAGTGGGCTAGGACTGAAAGACGTGTAGTAACCGTGCTCCAAGTGAGATACAAATTTTGTAGAAAAGCATTCAACATTTTAAGAATTTCTGTTAACCTTAATAAGTATTGAATTGCAAAATTTCATCTGAAATATCTCATCAATAGTTTGACAATGATCTTTAATGGTTTTATCGTGAAATTTAAAATTTTTTATCATTTTCACTTCTTGAACATCAACTAGATCACCATTGATCTTCACAAGACACTTTCTTACAAGTGAAAATGGGAATAGTTCATGTATATTTATGTTTTATTCAAATTTTTAGGTGTCTGAATTTTTGAGACAAAGCTTGAACGATAAAAATCAAAGTTTCAGCCTGAAAAGTTTCTGTTTTAAAATTTCTGCTCAAAAAGTTTTTGTCTAAAAAATCTCTGCCTTAAGTTTCTGCTTTAAATATTTCTGCCTTAAAAGCTTCTCAAAGCTTTAAACAATTCCCAAAAAAGTTTGCATAAAAGAAAGCAACTTTATACAAACTGTTTTTTTTTATCAGCTATCATGAAAATTCTCAAACATTCTGCTTTTGAACTTCAGAAAAAAGCCAGAATCTTTCAAGAATCACAACACCCAGCTGACTGGCTAAGAAAAATAAAGATTTATGTCATATTTGTATTCTGTTTTTTGGGAGGGTAACCCCTCATTAACACATACACACACACATACACACACACACATATATATATATATATATATTATCCGAGTTGTATTTAAATTAGTTGTTCTGTGCCACTAAGGCAGGTGACACAGTCTCCTGATTTCCATGGGGAGGGGATGTATTAAATGCTGTGAATGATCTGACAAGTGAAGCAATGAAAATGAAACAATTACATTTGCAGTGGAAATAAAATCTTTATAGCAAGATATATATGAATATATGTACATATTCATGAATTGTGTGTCAGAACTAATGTAAGTATACATCATCATCATCTTGTCATGCCATCAGCAGGGATACTTTGCATATATTTTGATGAGTATCGTATCCTGACCAAAATATAAAAATATATCATTTTACTAATACATATGGGCATGCATACAGTAATATACATTATATATATATATATATATATATATACATAAACAGATTGAGAGACTCACACATACTCACATGCAGGTATATTGTGAGAATATTGAACAACCATAATTGAAAAATCTCCTAGGTAATATGGACATTTTTATGATACAACTTCTTGTTGAGAGAAATATAACTTGTTAAAAAATGTCTACCTTGCATTTAATATGTCTTGAGGCTCAGGAATATTTTTACACATTTATATTCATGTTATTTAATTCCCCTATTTCATTCCCTCAGTTCATTTCTGTCCAGAATACCAGAAACTTCTTTTTAATAAAAAGATTTGAAGAAACTGTCTGTGTCTGTCTAGCAATTAAAGAAGAAATTTCATTATCAATTTAATTATTTATTAAATTACACTTAGTCACAAAATAGGGTTAAAGCATGCATTTTAGAATAAATCAAAGATGTTCATTCCAAATCTGCTCTGAGAATTAAATGAACACCTCTTAGATTTAGTGCCATGTACAGCATATATGCAAGTTTTGAGTTGATAAAATGTCTTCTTTCTACCCCTTTATACCAAAATTAGCCTTCTTAAGAGCTTTATGAAAGCAATATTACGTACTGGTTGAGGATTCCCATAACAAAAAGTAAAATTATTTTAGAATAAATAGAATACATTGATTTCAAATCTGCTCTGAGAATTATTTGAGCACCTGTAGATTTAGTGCCACATATAAAATATGCCAATGTTCGACTAACAAAGAGTCTTCTGTCCACTCGAATTAACCTTGTGAAGAACTTGATAAAAATATACCACACAATGGCCATAGATTACTGCACCAAAAAGTGAAATTTAGCACAGAGAAAAGTGATGCAAAACTGATAGCAGATATTTTTATTGCACTTGATATCAATAAATTGATAGCAAGTCCAGAGGCAAACTGAATCAACTTGAGTTGGCAGTATGGAATACATTCATGGCATTGGTACAAAATTTTCTTGAGTCTTACAGACCTGAAAACTAAGCTGATTTAATAAAAATGATAATAGCTAAGATTTGCATATTCAGTCTCTTCAAATGCTCTTATTGCATTCCTTTCTTGATTCTTTTTTCACTAACAGACCTGGAGGGGGTGGTCATAAGTAATCGCAATAGTAAGGTTCCACCTGGACATATACAAGAGAGAAACAAAGTATACCAGAGCAACCCAAACATCAATGAAACTACTATTCATCCTTTGAATGAGAAACTAGTTTGATGCAAAAGTGCAGAAGTGTTTCAAATATTGCTTACCATATCAAAAAGTATTTATGTTTGTTTATTTCATTGAACATAAATCAACCTCTATGGGTCATTTAATGCCAAAATATGTTTTGTTTTCTCGGTGGGATTCTGGGTTTAGAGTATCGGCTTTTATGATTGTATTTGATTATACTTGGTCCCATTTTGGTGAAAAGGTTGGGGTTTTTTTTAAGAATACTCAAGATGTCTTCTGGTTCGGTGTTTTTGGAAAGGTTGTTTTGGGTGCTTGTTTAGTCATAGTACTTTGGGTGAGTTTGTCTAAAACTGTCACAGTTTAAATGAATGTGTTTGACTGTGAGGGATACTTTTCACATTGAATGCATTGAGGTGTCTTCTCTCTTTAGAAGGTGAGAGTGGGTGATGTGGTTGTGTCCAATGAAAAGTCTGGAAAGTACCCCCTCTTCCTTTCTGTCTCTTCTGTAACCTGCCAACCACTCATCAATGGTATCTTGTATATGATGGAGCTTTGTTGTGTATTTGACCATTCCATGATCTTTGCTATTTGTCATGTACGAATTTGTTCATGGTTGGTTGTAGATCAGTGTACGGGATTTTGTATTGGATATGTCTGTCCAGAGGGCTTTTTTTGCAGCTTTGTCTGCTCTTTCATTTCCATATATACCATTACTTGGAAGAGTTCTAACTTTGTTTTATCAGAGACAGTGGATTTTCTTATGGTTGATAACCTGTCAATAGCAATACATCCTTCGCTTATGTGAATGTTAACATCCCTTTCTGTAGATGAGATGTTGCTTCCAAAGGATGCAAAATAGTCTATTCATTTCAAAGGCTTCTCTTTTAGTGTGGAGAGGGCACCATCTTATTAACAATACATAAACTCTGTTTTATCTGAGTTCATACTGATACCACTGTCTTTTGCTATGAAGAAGACATTTGGTTTGTCCTGGTGTATTTACAAAACACTAGTGTAAACCCACTCAAAGCCACATCAAAATAATATAGGCCATACAAAAATATTGTAGGCCATATCAAAAATAATTTAGGTCATACAAAAATAATGCAGGCCATACCAAAAATAAATTAAGTACAAGTTAGAAAGATAACAACTTTTTTGTTTATATCATTTGTTTTAGCTATTCCCATTATGGCCCTTGTTGAGTGACACTGAAATTTGTAACCCAGTTGTAAATGGTCTAGTAGTAAGCCAAGTCTGGCACAAGGTCTTGGATTCGATATTGCAACTAAGTATGAAGTATTTACCAGTTTAAAATATTTGTAAACTTTATTGACAAGTTGGCTCTTGAAGGATTGATATTGTAAGTATGAAGTATTTACTTGCTTAAAATGATAATGATGTTTATTAATAGATTGGCTCTTAAAACATTGATATTAAAACCAGGCCATTGGTCCAGGAGACTGGAGTTCAATCCCAGGTCGAGTCATACAAAGACTCAAAAAATGATACTTGATGCCACCTTGCTTAACACTCAGCATCATAAGGTACGGATCAAGGAGCAATCCCCCTACACCTTGGTGTAGTAGCTACTGAAAAGAGAGCCTTTGGGTCATCCTCAACTAAAAACTAAGTATGAAGTGTTTAAAATGATAGTCAAATTGGCATAATGGTTAGAGTGTTCACTAATGGCCTGGGAGACCTGGGTTCAAACCCAGGTCGAGTCATACCAAAGACTTTAAAAATGGTACTTGATGCCTGCTTGCTTAACACTCAGCATTATAAGGTACAGATCAAGGGTAAAATAGAGAAATCCATGGAAAGGAGTAGCACCCTCCTCTACACCTTGGTGTAGCAGCTATCGAAAAGGAAGCCTTCGGGTCACCTTCGACTATGGTCGCCAACTTTACTTTATAACAACATAAAATAACAAAACAAGTGCTGAAAAGTCACAAAACCAACCCACCAACCAATCATTAAGTGACTTGTAAAGATGATTTGTTTATCTAAAAAATATATGAAAAACTTTTACTTAAATGTCATTTTGTCTGGCTAGGGCTGTTGAATACAGAGACTCTACCTCTGCGGAGGAGTAAGACTGCCCGATCCCCGCTACAAGTGTCTTGGATATGAAACTAAACTACATCTGATAGTGAGACTGTAGTCCTGGAGTTTTGTTAAATTTGGAGTACTCCTTTATTATCACTACTCCTACCCAGAATGTTAGTATCTGTTAGGGTCTTCTCTATAGTTTAGATAGAAATATTCAATAATTTTGGATAATTGAAACCATTTAACTGTGGGCAAACAAATGACTGATGTTGAATTAAATTATTAGTGTTAAACAGAAATACTTGAAACTATTTTACTATGTGCAACTAAATGAGGTCTGCCTCATTTAAAAATGTTACTTTCAAACTATTTGTTTATAAATCATTAAAAAGCAGGGTTGATAGGGCATAAAATATATTCAAAATGCCTAAAAGGTCATTGCTGCACAGATTATATGAAGAGGAAACAATCAGAGAAAAAATAACAAGAAAACTGGACCTGTTTTAAGGTACCCATCAACAATTATGACTTAAAGACTGCAACTCCATCTAGTTCCCAAGTGCTTTTGAAAATAAAGTAAAAAAAAAAACAACAGTGATCCAAAATTGGAACCCATCTGGTGATGCCAACAGAAATTATCTATAGAACTTTTTCAAGAATTTTCCAACTGAGCCTTATGATACACCTTTTTAACCAAAGTGAATTTCTTGATCAACAAACAAAGAGAACAAAGTACTAGATAGCTATCTTCATGACTTGTTAAAAAATACTTGTAGCTGAAAACATTACAAATAAAAGAAAATCTATTTCTGTTCAGTCAAATTTCTTTCCACTGGATATATATGAGTATATATATATATATACACATATACAAGGAACAGGAAGCACTGTTTACTGTTGTACCTTTTTTAAACTCAATTGTCATGGATCCTTTCATGTCTCAGAAAACTGTTTGCATGACCTTCTTTACTGACCACTGAGTCCAGAACTTTTTCCTTACCAGTGAGTCAGTGAGTTTCCACCCTATGAACTGACTTTTTGACTCAGGCTAATGTTTAGCCTATTTGTGAACATTTTTCTGGCTTAAACATGTTTTTTCTATATGCATCACACTTTCTTCTGTAAAAAATTTCATGTTGGTTGGTTAGAGTTGACAGCATATCAACCATTGTAGGTTATTTAATGGCAAATCCTGTTTTTATATATATATATATATATATATATATATATATATATATATATATATGTGTGTGTGTGTGTGTGTGTGTTAAATTATATGATTTGTAAATAAATTGTTTGCTGGTAAGATTATTTTTATGTGCCATAGCTGATTTGTTTGTACACAACTAAACTGTTTCAAGTATTGCTCAAAATCTAATTCATCATTAGTCATTTGTATGTACACAGTTAAATGGTTAAACAGTTCTATTTAACCCATAGATGGGACCCTATCAGGTACTACCACTTTTGGTCAGCGTGTACCTGGAAGACATGGCAATGAAGAATTCCAGGAGTAAAGCCTCACCATCAGATACTTTAGTTTCATATCTAGAACACTTGTTTGTGGGGGTCTTACCCCTCTGCAGAAATGTTGTTGGCATATTCTACAGCTACAACCAACTAGGCTTAAGTAGACTTTAATTGAAAAATTTTATATATATATATATATATATATATATATATAGAGAGAGAGAGAGAGAGAGAGAGAGAATGACAGTTGAAGGTGCATCTGCAGTAGTATAGCTAATAAAGTATTTATCAGGTAATTCCCCTGGAGTGAGCATTGTTTCAATAGTTAATGGAACAACATTAAAACTAACCAAAACTTCTCAAAGCATTTCCCAATACCACTGTAGTCTTGCAAATAAAATATTCCAGTTTTGTAGCTTCAGCTAAGTTTACCTCATTCAATTAGATGAAGTTGGTACTTGGTTCTATAACGTTGTTATGTATTTTCTTCATAGTTATTTAAATAATTATTCATGAACTCATACAAAAATCGTGACTCCTTCATAGATGTGAACAAAGTGTGATATATAGATAGATCAGAACAGATTTAATTGATAGATATAGACAGATGGAGGTAGATAAATAGATAGGAATGGACTTAGATATAAACAAATTTTGATTGACAAAGAAAGGTAAATATGAATAGACTATGATAGATAAATAGATATGAACAGAATGAGATTGATTGATATGAATAGATTGGAATAGATCATAGATAGATATAAAAAGACTGAGATAGACAGAAACTGATGACATTGCTAATAATGAGAAGTAATCAAGGAAACAGAGAATAGCAAAATATTGAATATTAGAGTATGGCAATATCACAAATAATAATGGGGATTAATAGTCATAATAATACGACAGTGATACCAATCATAGTTGAAGTACTTGGAATGAAACCCAAGATCATAGAAAGGGTACTGGGTAAATTGGATAATACTGGGAAGGTTTGAAATGTTAAAGAGAGCAGTTCTGTTTTGTTTGCCTTTAATCATATTTGGAGCTCTAGGGACAATCTTAAAGAGCCTGAAAGAAATACCCAGTGGACTGGAGATCCGTGGAAGTACTGAAATCATTTTGGTCACAGCTCTATTAAGGTTGACAAGAATACTAAGGAGGGAGTGGGAAAGTTGAGACGACTTGCTGTCACTTGGACTTCAGTAAGCATTACTCCTGGTTTGAGAAACTTGTTGAGACAAATAATAATCATGATATGTAATGCCGAGAGGAGAGAAAGAAGATCAGTGAGAAGAGAAAAAGAGGCAGAAGAGGAGTAAAAAAAGAATAGAAATAGAGAAAAGAAAAGAAAGATGAGAAGAAAAAAATAAGATTAAAATGAATATACAATTCTTATAAGTTGATAAGCTCAATGATTATGGGGTTGGAGTTGAAGATAAGAGGACACAGAATTGTAAAATATAAATGTGTTGCCAATAATAAAAAGATCTGAAAAAAAAAAAAAGTCGTGATATGCTCTCAAATCTTCAGTGTGTGATGAATATGCCAAGATCTTCAGTTCATCCTCAGGAAGATTTCAGGATAGGTTCTTAAGATCCTCAATGGGAAATTGGTTCTATATTAAATCAATACCTGAGAGAAGTGGGACCTCAACTAGATTTTCTGGAGTGTTCTTCTACGAATACTGTCAGTGCCAAAAATACAGACCAATTTTTTAGGCATTTTTCTGGCCAACAATTGGCAATGTTCAACAGTTCATCTTTCTATTATTGCTAAATTCTGCTTGGGAATTTTTACCCTTTCTTATTTAATGCTTCTTTAACTATTGAAATTATGATCTGTAAAGAATTTCAATATTTTTCTCTGGCTTTTCTATTAACTGTTGATGAACTGATATCATTATCTGTTGTAGATAGATTGATAGATCTGAGATAGTTGTGAACAGACATGTTGATCGACAGAGATAAGTAGATCAGAACAGACATATAGATAGTCTGAGAGAGATAGACGTCAACAGACAAATAAATAAATGGAGATAGATGTTGATAGACTTGGATAGATCTGAACAAACCAATAGATAGACTGAGATAGATAGATATGAAAAACATAGATATATATGAATATATGAATAAAATATCTAACAGAAAGAAAAAGAAAGAAGGTATGAAAACTAATTTGATCCCCCAGTTGGGGGACATATAATACACTAAATGTAATCCCTCCAAAGGGGCAAGACCCACCCCCATGAAAAAGGGGTGTCCAGAGTATGACACTAAAGTTAAGAGTTTCCATTTCTAGAGGTATAGAGAGTGTGGAGTACTTTTCATTGCCACTACGTCCAGATCCATTCTAACCTGAAGTGGTAGTTTCTGTTAGGGTATGATCTATGGGTCAAATTGAGATGTTTGGAAATTATGAATATTAGATAATGTGTGAAACCATATATCTGTGCATAAACAAATAACTATTATTAAATAGAATTATTAATGCTTGAAAAACTTGAGAACTAAGGATTATTATTAGTTACTTGAAACCATATAATTGCTTGCAAATTACTGATGTTTGAAAAGAATACCTGAAATAAAATTTTTAAAAACAAACAAATGATTATTATGAATTAGGACTTAGAATATGCTGAGTGCATGTGAGTAAGACTATCCCTGGAAAGTTTGTACGAGGTGTGACCCTAAACTGCATCTAGTGGCAAAGTTCCTGTTCTAGGACTCTGCAGAGTATAGAGTACCCAGTTATTGCCATTACTTCCTGGTAGACTGACCCAGAGTGGTAGTACCTGTCAGGGATCCATTTATGAGTCATATGGTTGCTGGAAAATTATTTTGACTTGATGGAAACACTTGATATGATACAAGTTGGTGAGGTGCAGTAATGATTGTTGTCATTGGAAATGGACATGGCAATCCAAGTTCAAATCCTGGACATGGCTGTCTTCACATCTCTTAGCACTAATAACCAAGGGAAAGGTATGAATGCAGCTATTCTCCCTCAAGCTATGGGTAAATACTAGAGCAGACTAGTCTCTTTAACTTTGGTATGGCAACTGATCAAGAAGAAGGAAAACTCTGAATTATTCAAACCTGTTAACCTCTGCTTAAAATCATTCTCCTTGCATCATATCCTCCTTGTACAAAGAGGTTGGTAAATACATGCTTGATACCATATAACTGTTGACTATTTCTATTAAGAATAGGTACTTGAAACTACAATTTTTAACTTAGGATTATCATTAGTTATTTGGATCTATATGACTATGTGCAAATAAATGATTATTACTAATAGAAATAATTAATTTAAACTTTGTAATTGTGCATGAAGTATTAGTATTACAAAAGAATACTTGAAACTATAAAACTGTGTGCTAATTATTTGTTTTAGATAGGAATACTCGATATCATAGAACTGTGTGCAAATTTTTTATATTAGATAGGAATACTTGATCTCATAGGACTGTGTGCAAATCATTAGTATAAGATAGGATTACTCGAAATCATACCTCTGTGTGACAATTATTTGGATTAGATTGGAATACTTAAAACCATACAACTGAGTGAAAATTATTTGTAGTGGATAGGAATACTTGAAAGCATACAACTGTGTGAAAATTATTTGTATTAAATAGGATTACTTGAAACCATACAACTGTGAGCAAATTATTTGTCTTTTATATGAATACTTGAAACCATAAAACTGTGTGCAAATTATTTGTATTAGATAAGAATACTTGATAGCATATAACTATGTGTGAAAAAAACTCTTAAGAAACAACTACACAAGAAATATAAATATAAACATACAATGAACATGAATCCCTAACCTTTACGCATAAAATAACCCGAGATGGATTGATATACCATCAAAATTAACCAATCATAATATGGTGGAGTGTTTAATATTCATTATAATAATTTGACCAGCATAAATTTCATCAGATTTGGAAATTTGTTTAAATTTTCAGAAAACAATTCAGTTGGTGTTTTCCTATTTTATGTTTTTGGGTTTCTCTGTTTTGTGACCTATTAATGGATAAGGATATCAATGCCTTTTCCCAAGAGTGTAATTCCAAAAGTAAACAAAATATTATGACTGGATGTTGAAGTTCAGTATGTTAACCCCTATGTCATGGGAACTCTCTCTTCTGTTTTATTGTTAACAAATTAAAGCCTTGTTTAAATTATTTAACAAATATCTTTGAAAGGATGCATTTTAGAAATCAACAGTGTATAAAAGGAGAGTGAAATTATATAGTCAAATATATTTTCAAGAATTATTGTTTGTTTTAGTTTCTTAAACCAATTAAAGAATCTGAATGAAAGGTTTTCAAATTAACTTAAAATGTAAACTTGTAAGCATTTTCTTCCTGTTCCATAAAATAAAGGCAAATACTGTGTGTGAAAGTCAAAACTTTGAATCGGAATAATATATCAAGGAATAAAACATTCAAATATTATTAAAATTATTGTTTTTCTCAGTATCATTATCCATTATTTTGTCCCTTAAGTATTAGGTTTTATTGAAGAGTATTTTTGTAAAAGTTGAAGTCATTTTCCAATTGATTTATGTAGATAAAGTTTCTCTGCTTTCTGATCAATAAAAAATAATTATTGATTCCTAGTAATTGATATTTAGTTGATAATTGGGAAAAATCTTTGATAACTTTAATAAGTGCCATATTAAAATTTTCCCTATAATTATATTTGGTTGTTTGGAAAATGTCTCATTTTAGAA
Organism: Sepioteuthis lessoniana; assembly: GCA_963585895.1. Taxonomy (NCBI): domain Eukaryota; kingdom Metazoa; phylum Mollusca; class Cephalopoda; order Myopsida; family Loliginidae; genus Sepioteuthis; species Sepioteuthis lessoniana. The sequence continues at coordinate 1,188,625 of OY757938.1, forward strand.
GGAAGTTATATTTCTGAAATAACGAAATTAAAAAGTGTTTTTATCAGTCAATTACCCACAAAGGTTCAGATACAAATCAATAAAGAAACTAAACCTAACAAAATGATAGGTTAATAGTTCCTCTATAGTTCTTGTACAAGAATAGCTTTGGCATTAAATAGCCCAGAAAGTTTGATATGTCCTTATGCAAAGAAACCAACCCAAAACTTTGGTTGAAATTGATTTTCTCAAATGATTTTTATGAAACTCTTTCAAATACTTTTAAATAAAAACCAGTTATAGAGAGATTAAATAAAAAGGAACCAACCAAAGAAAAATATATGAGTAATATTTAAAAGTGATGATATGCAGAAGCTACAGGAAATAATGGATATCATTTCAAATTATACGGCAAAAAAGTTATTAGATGTAAGCTTTGCTAAGTCTTACTTGGTAACTTTAATATAATCTTTGTCAATTGGAAATTTGTCACAATTGTTTATAAGCACAATGTCATATTCAGTTTGAATTTTCCATTATTTTTGAAAAAGAAATTTGGATAGATATTTGCAAATGTTATAAGGTTATTTGGAAATAATGTCCAATTTTAGAATGAACTTTTATTCTTAAATTAAAGAAATTAATCAGTCCAAATATAATCCATGAACATCGATGTATTTCTGCTATCAAATAACAACCCTGTACCAAAAAACTCTGGAAGTTTCAATGCTAAGAAATTTTTAGATGCAATTCCAATTTCTCCTTTGGAACAGAATGTTCACTGGCATAAAAAAAAGTGTCCAGCTGAGTGATTGGGAGAAGTCTGTGAGTTTCTACAGTGTCATCCTGGAACCAAGTGGCAGAGCAGTGTCATCCTGGCAACATGTAGCTGACTGTTTTCATGAAGCAAAATTATGACCCAGCTTGAAAAGTATAGGCATCACTTCTTTTTTCAGGTTCAAGATTAGGGGAATATAACCTTTAAAATCAAATTCTGAAAAAAGTGAAAGAAAATTAAGGGTACTTCTTAATCATTAGGAATTTGATTTTTTTGTATCAAAATTTATCAAAATAATGTTAGAATAGAATTTAAACAGTTTATACTAAAATCAAACAGTATTTCCAAACAACTTAATATGTTTGTAGTAACTTAAGCCACTGTAGACTTGCCTCCAGTCAAAGACTATGCCTGCATAACTGCTAGGCATTTACTTGCTATAGCCTTAAGATATCATCATAACATCATTGAATTTCACTGTTTAACATTCCCTTTTGTTTTTACAGATGATATTGTAAATGTTTACTTTTTAAAAAATAAGCTGAAAAATTATTATTCTCTTCACATTATGGAAGACTATACTCATCTTGATTGCTCTATGTACAACATTTCTGCTGCTGTACTCTATGGCCTTCTTTAAGAGCCTTTTGCCATACTTTGTAACTTTCCTGGAATTCTAAACTTTCAGGATTTCAAATTTAGAAGAGAGAGACAAAAAGACAATAGAGAGAATGGGAGAAAGGTTTCTTTAGTTAATTTGTTTAATGTCATATTAATTCCCCAATACAAAAATCTGATTTATTTAAATCATAGAGGTAGACTATTCTCATTCTACTGTCCATGCCTTAGGGGTATCTTGCATCAGCCACCTTTTGCTTTTTTAACAGCAATTAAAGCCAGGAATGAGGATTGAACTTACAACCTCCAGGTTGTTGTCTGCTTGGATATTTGATGACATCTTACCAAATTCAACAAAAGACTCCTGAAGAAGGTTACAGAGTACAGTAGCCGAAACATTGTGAGTATAGCAACCAAGATGAGTATAGCAGTCTGCAACGTGTAGAGAATAATAATAATAATGACGATTGGGGACCATCCAAATTACAACATTGTTGAGAACGGCCAGAATACTGAGAAGAGTCCTGGAGATTTGAGGAGACTTGCTGTCACTCAAGCTCCAGTGAAAGACCATCAGCTAACGCTGATGTGAAAAACTCTCAAAGAGTAAACAATAACAATGATAATATCACCACCTCATCTCAGAAATAAAGACAAGTTAAAAATATTGAAAATTGAATCACTGAATAAAAAATGAGATGTGATAAATATGAATGTTTTGGGAGCAAATGTAGTTCAAAATCATTTTCAATATCATCACAAACAGATCAACTTGATCTGTAGATGTGATTACGTCTTTACTTACCATTGTGGCAAGGATGTAACACAATGTCAAACCTGTTAAACTCCACATAAAAATTTACGTTGTGTCTCATTCTGTTTGAATTGGTGGCATTGGACAAATACACAAAAGTGCACATTTTGATCAAAAAGTATTTTTGTAATTGACCTTTTATCTCAGCTTGTTTGTGATGGACGCTTTTGAGTTGATACATAGAGCATTAACTGTTTTGGTTTATTTAACCTCACTCTCTAACGGTTTATCAGAGGTGAATTAATTAATTTTTTTCCAAAGGTTAAGTATCAAAGCTGGGGAAAAATTTTGAGATTTGTCAAATAATGTGAAATTTTTAAACTTGTTTAATTGTGAAACTGTCTAAAGGAAGAGGAATGCTGTAGTCAGTCGACACATTTGCCTGGCTTCACAAGCAATTGGTACACACACATTAAAAGTAATTAAAGAAAAATATGGGAAATCGAAAAATACAGATTTTCTTTTTATCAGAAAGGGCACAAAGTAGGTCACTGAGTGAGGAGCATAGTCCTGATAGTAATCAGGATATGCAAGGCTTTTTGATTACTGTTCAAAAGTTTGGTGCACCAGATAGATATGAATTTACTGATGGATAGATATTAACAGATTTAGATTGATATGAATATACTGAGAAATATATATATATATATATATATATTAACTGATGAAGATAAATAGATATGATTACCCCAAGACAACGGGATATGAATAGACTTAAATTGATATATATATATATATATATATCCATTTTAGTCTATTCATATATATATATATATATATATATATATTAACAGACTAAGACAGATATGAATTCACTCAGATAAATAGATATTAACTGACTAAAATAAATAGATAATAAAGAGACTAATATAGCTAGATTATGAATATGCTGATATATATATATATATATATATTGACAGACTGAGATAGGTCGATATTAACAAAGGTAAATAGATAGATATTAATGAAGATAGATATTAACAGAATGAAACAGTCTCCTAATATCTATCTATAAATCTAAGATGAATATTAATACACCAAGATAGATGCATATTAATACACAGAGATAGCAGTGTTATATTTTGAATTTATTGATCTCTGCCATTCTTTGCTCACTGATAGCAGACTAACCATAGAATCTTGTACAAGTATCTGCATCTTCGGTTGATTTAAGCCCTAATACGAATATTAGACATCTGAACTGATTTTCTGTCAATTCCTTTAACTTAAATCTTTCATAGTCTCTATTGACCAGACTTGCATATGTGATGAAGTTGTCATTTACATTTTTCCTAAGTTGCAAGCATCAATATCTTCCACAGAAAAGAGACATTTCCACAAATATTTTGGCCGATTATTGAATGGTGGTTTCCATGGTAAAGTTGATCCACTCAGTTCCTTAATTAGTTTGGTTCAAGGCCAAACATGCAGGAACCATGTGAGAATCTTGCTCACTAACAATAGTCCACTAGTCATGCTCATTAATCAGTACACTACAGGAAACATCCTCCCCAGTTTGTAAGAATGAAGCTGCATAATTTTGTATTTTGCAACATTCTAACAACAATTTTTCATCAGGCAAGTCTTTATGAAAACTTCCTTCATGCCAATCGTACCAGACTTTTGAAATCATTCCATTTTCAAAATCATACTTAAATTCCCTGATTAATTCTACAATCAAATCCACTGGTTATAAAGTATTTGATACTTTTTCTATAACATCCAAAAACACATTTTTTGGTTTGTTTGTTTTTTATGTTTTTTTTCTTTATTCTCATTCATTTGATTTTCATTTCACTTATTTCTATTTGATGTACTTAACATCCAAATCTTATTTTATTTCTTCTTCATCCTCTTTCATTTTTGTTCTTTTCATTTCCCTCATTTCACTAAATATTCAGTGATGGATTTTATGATTATATCCATTGGTTATAAATTGTTTGATACTTTCTCTCATGCCAATAAACTGCATCTGGTGGTGAGGCTCCTGTTCTTGAGCGCTGGGGATGGTGGTGAGGCTCCTGTTCTTGAGCGCTGGGGATGGTGGTGAGGCTCCTGTTCTTGAGCACTGGGGATGGTGGTGAGGCCCCTGTTCTTGAGCGCTGGAGATTGCTGGCATCACCACTTCATTTTTATTTCTTTATTGTTCACTCTGATTGGGAGTAGTAGTAGTAGTAGTAGTAGCTGTTAGGGTTCCTTCTCTGCATCAAATAAATCTGTATAAGATAATGTTCAAAAGGATGCTAAACTAATGCATCAGTTCTTAAAACTTTGACATTTCAACTATGTGAAACCCTATAATTGTGCATGAATTAGTCGTATTAGAGATGACTAATTACTCAGATCCATAAAAAGACTTATGAGTTATTAGTATGAGAAATAGTTGATAAAAGATATTTGATTGATTGCAAATTATTATTATTGAAATCAAACACTTGAAACCATATAATTGTGCACAAATTATTTGTACTAATAAGAAATAGAGGGTGACCTGAAGGCTCCTTTTTGATAGCTACTACACCAAGGTGTAGAGGAGAGCACAACTCCTTTCCCGGAATTGCTCCACTTTACCCTTGATCCATACCTTATAATGCTGAGTGTTAAGCAAGGAGGCATCAAGTACCATTTTTTGAATCTTTGATATGACTCGACCTGGGATTGAACCCAAGTCTTCTGAGCCATTGGAGAACACTTTAACCATCACACCAATGTCCAGTTTAACTATAATTGTTTAGAAATGGTTATTAATCGGAATAGTTTCTTGAAAACACAAAGATTATTGAACTAAAAAACTATCAGCATTAATTAACCCAACACAGGTTGTGATTCGGGAAAACCAACTAACCAACTACCATTTTGTTTGCTATTGTCAATTGTGAAGAAGCTACTGCTCTAATGTGCAGGAGAAAATAAACATTGCTTACTGGCTTGGCTGGCATCTGGCTAACAGACAAAAATATGTCGATGAACGGGCCAGTATATATGTCCGCTAGCATAGCCACTCCTGGGCGGGCAGCCAATCACAACGCACGGAATGGATTAGACCATCTGCACATTGTGGAATGCGCCGATGTGCATTAGATCTTCCCTTCCTCATGCTCAAGTGAGTATTCACCTTGTCACATAATTCAACATATGAACTACACTCAAATACAAGATACAACAGAACTTTGGCAAATTATTAGTGCTTCCATTTTGTTATTTCAAAACACCATATGAGTGTCGAGTGTTTTCATACATAACTTCAATTCTGAAGATTTGTATTCTATTTTTCCTGGTTGCTAATATTAGCATAATACTGATTAGCTGATTGTTTTTTTTGTGTCCTTTAGTTACATGAAGTAACAAAGAATAATCAAGTTTCAGTGAAATCAACATTTCCTTGAAGATCACCAAAGTTCAGTCTACTCATTCATTTGATGAGGAATCACTTAAGAATAGCAGGTGTACTTGACTAAGTTAAGCTTAGTAAATAGCAAGTAATAAAAGAACTTCCTAGATTTCATTTCACTATGCATTTTTCCCATGAACAACTCACATCTCTCACTTCTGTTTGCAATGACTAGAACGCTGCTTCCAGAAAGATCTGTTAGTAGGACCTAGAATATGCCATCTGCATCCTCTACAGAAGGCTAAGAGTAATCTCCTCCAAAAGGGCGTCTTGAGTATGACAATCAACTATATCTGGTGGTGAGGCTCTAGTTCCAGAAATCTGGGGAATATGGAGATACCTCTTCATTGTCATTACTCCAGGTCCAATCTGAACTTGACTCAGTTGATAATTTTAGGGTTCTATCTATGGGTCAACTAGATCTGTTTGAAAATCATTCATATAAGATAGAAATATTTGATATCATAACTGTGTGCAAACAAATAATCAGAGATGAATAAAAGAGGGATAAGAAGGTTCATGCCTTTCCTAATAAAAGAGCTTTTTTTCAATACAATGGAACATTTGGTTGATTTAGTTTCTTTATTTAATGGCATATCAACCTTCATGGGTTATTTGATGCCAAAGCCATCGTTATAGAAGAACAGTCATAATATTATTTAAACCATAGCTAGAGGGATAAGGAAGTTGATGCCTATCCCAATGTTAATAGTCTAAAAGCAAATGTGGCTGGAGTTTGAAGTTGCTTACTATTATGATGAGGTTATTTAAGAACAAATTCTGTTTATTCATATATATCAAATATATATATGATTTATAAACACATTTTGTCAATAACATTCTTAAACAAGCTTGAGCTCTTTTGTGCACACAGTTAAATGATTCCAATTATTGTAGTATTACAGTCACAATTTAACATCGGTCATTAGTTTGCACACACAGTTTGTTCTATTTGACCCATAGATAGGAACATTACGGGCACAACTACTGTGAATCAGAGTGGATCTGGGAGTAATGCCAATGTAGAGGTACTCCACATTTCTCAAATCGCCAATGTCATATTCAGGACCCTCATTGAGGTGGGGTCCAACCCCTCTGCAGAGATGCTGTCAGAGTTTTCTACGGCCTCAGCCAACTGGGCTGAACAAGACGAAAAGAACTTTTCATTAAGTGGATTTAGCTATTGCAGTCGACCACAGAGTAGAAATAAAAGAAAGCAAAAAAATAGACAAATATTTGGATTTTAAGAGAAAGCTGAAAAATTTTGGAACATAATAGTGATTCCAATAATAGAGTACAAGAAGCAATCTTGAAAAACCTGTAAAAGAAGTTGGGGAAACAGAAGATCAGAGGTAGAATGAAGACTACACTGACTACAGTGCAGTTGAAACTGACTTGGATACTTAGGAAAGTTCTGGAGGTCTGAGGAAACTTGCAGTCATTCAGACTTCAGTTAGAAATGGAGAGAAAAAATTGCATTGAGTGAAATAATTATATTAATAATATACTTCAGCAAAAAAACCCAAAAAAATACCCAGTTAAGACTGGTGGGAAAAACTCACAAGAGGAAAAATAATCATTATATACTATAACCACCATTAAATACTATTGTTTTTCTCCCGAGATGTTATACGAGTGCTATATCTCATTATATACTGTTTTCCAATGTAGACAAAACTGGTAATTTTTTAAGCTCTATCCTGATGTTAAAACACACATACACACACTGACTATATATATATATATATAAGAATCCATCAAAAATCAAAAACCTGATTGACTTCAATGAGATGTAATTGAATCTCACACTGTTTTCTTAATATTTGTATTTTGTTTTATACTTTCTTTCATTTCTAAAATTTCTTTTTTCTTCCTGAAATGTCAAATAATGATTTATTGACTCTGGCATTGAAAATACCATTTGCTAAGATCACTTGGTAAGCTTTATTAGGATCTTTCTTTTTTTTCATTAGGTACTGACAAATGATAGTTGCCAAATGATGGCCTAGTGTTTAATACGTATAGTCTATTGACTGTAAAGTCAACTGTGCAGTTTCTGGCAAATTCACTCGTATTTTTATTTCAAGGGAAAAAAAAATAATTCCAGAAATTATGTTTATATTACATTTTTTTTTAGTTTCATCATAAAAAGCAGAGTTATTTATCTTGTAAATTATTTCCTTTTTTTTAAATTTTTAGCAGCTTGAAAAGCCATCCATCATGGTTGAATGAAATACTTGGAATAAAATAATAATCATTTTTATTCACCTCCTGATCAGCTGGAGTGAGAAACATATTTTTGATATGTTTCTCTTAAGGAACTGGCCCAAAAAGGCCAGTTCCTTAAGAGCCAATTAGGAAATACATGAGACATTAAAATTTATTGTAAATAAGTAAGTAAAGTAAAGTTAGCAACCATAATTGAGGGTGACCAGAAGGCTCCCTTTTCTATTGCTACTATACTGAAGTGTAGGGGATGGTGCTACTCTTTCCCCTGGATTGCTCCACGTTACCCTTGATACATACCTTATAATCCTGACAGTTAAGCAAGGAGGTATCAAGTACCATTTTTTAAGTCTTTAGTATGATGCGACCTGGGACTGAACCGCAGTCTCCCAGGCCATTGGCAAACACTATACCCACTAAGAAAATGCAGGAATAAAACTGATATTCAAATATTTGTAGTGATTTATTTGTGTAACTTGTCAATAGTCCTGAATATCTTACAAATGAAAGTTTAAAAATGATGAGAGAAATATATTACTTTGTTAGGACTGTCTTTATAATAATATTTTTTTCAAATGGATTGATTAGACTGAAAAACTATCAAATGGTCTTCATTGTTATCCCATGTAATTTCTATATATTTCTCTTAAGTACTTCTAATTATACCTTGGTTTATCCTACCAAGACATAAAATAGTTTAATAAGGGGTCATTTGCTACTGCCAACAGTTGTTTGGTTCCAAAACCAACCTCTCTATTGCTAAAAAACCTTTGTCTATTGCTTGTCTAGCCATCTCTTTTTGAAAGTCTTTGTTCTTGTCTCCTAGTAATACTTCCTTAATTAATAGGTTGTGCGATGAGATTTGTGGACCATGTCTATATTCATAGACTTCAATCATATCTCCACTGACTCAATGATAATACATACAAAGTTACTTGATCTTCCTAAGTCTTTCTTCATAGGACGTATTCCTCAGTTTGGATATCAATTTATTGGCTTTTTTTTGCGCTCCTTCAATGAGCTTCCTATCCTTTATGAAGTTTTGAGACTAAACTAAATTACTGAATTCGTCTTCCCAAAGCAATAAAAGTTTTTAAAAAATCATCCATATATTCATGTGTGAGTGTTTGTATGTATGTGTGACAGCATTAACTCAATGTAGGTTAAGCTCACTTCACATGTAGCATTCATATGTTAACTTCTCAGGGATTGGTGTTCTAAGGCGGTCCCCAGACACATTCATTTGTCTGTGACTGTTCAATGATCCTGAAAACGAGGACTTTTCACAGTTGCCCAACTTATCAATTAGAACTTTTCTGATTGCACTCAGAGATGCTTGGATAGGGTTGTCACGTAGTGGCTTGCTGCAGAGTATTCATAGACACAGAGGCCAGTGCCACCAGAATCTGCTGCCTACAGTTCTGGATATATTCATATGACCTATGAATCAATCCTAGTATCTTATTTGCTATATGAACTTGAATTTCAATACATCTGAAAATTTCATGAACATGCAAATGTAAACAAATACTCTTTTGCATAATGGCATTGAAAAAAAAAAGATTATGGTTCCTTGGTATTGACCAAAAATAGCTGAGTAGGGAATTGTTGTCAGAGAGAGAGAGAGAGAGAGAGACTCCTACGAAGAGCCAAACTAATGCTAATTGGTATCATCAGGATTTGAATGATGAATTCTGTCTTTGTAAATGGTCAACTAATTCTGGAAACTTTTTCCAGGAAAACAACAACTATTTTTGGTAAAATATTTCTAAAAGCTTAAAAAAACTATCATCACTTATGTTGTCCATGTTTATATCTACAAAAAGATGCAAATATTTTGGCTTTATATGATGAATTTAAATTCATTCTTTTCTTCTGATGAAAAAATTCTAATGTTATTCACCTGTTTAAGATGAAAATTTAGAACACGTTTTCAGTTTATGGACTTTGTAAGAGTTTATCCAACTCGTCTGTCATGGGTAGGATGTGACACAAGGTCAGTTTTTAAAGAGAGAACAGCTGATTTGAATTCAGAGTTTACCTTCTCCTATACTGCTTGCCGAACCAAAGCAAAGAACCTAATCTGCCCTTCTAATTACCAATAACTGGAGGGAGAACAGATGGATTCATGCCTTTCCCAGGGGCATTAACAGTAAGCAAAATGCAGTCTTGTTTGGCTCAAAGATTCTGTTTCTTTCTGCAATAACCATTACTCTAAATGTGTCTCCTATAGTCTGTATCTTAGATTACAATCCGCAAACCATCAGGATTTTTCAATTAGGAGTTTAGAACTAATAATCTCTGTCCTTTATACAAATAATATAAAAGTAATATAACTGCAGCCAGATTAACTGACTGAGAGAAAGACAAAAAGAGAGAGAAATGTCATCCAATCAGATTAACTCATAGAGAGGGAGTGAAAGTGAGAGAGAGAGAAGTTATCCAATCAGATTAATTCAAAGATAGAGAGAGAGAAATGTCATCCTATCAGATTGAGAGAGAGAGAGATTAAGTGAGAGAGAGAAAGAAGTCATCCAATCAGATTAACAGAGAGAGAGAAAGAGAGAGACAAAGATAGAAATGTCATCTTATATCTTTATCACATTTTAAAAGCCCTGTCAGCTGGGGCTATAGAATATGCTTACTTTGTGGCTGCAGTCTAGGTCTTTAGCCATTATACGAAAGGTACTTCTGCCAGAATTTGGCATCAAATAACCCACAGGAGTTGAAATGTCATTACACAGCAACCAACCATTTTTAACTGGTACACTCTTATGTTTTGACATAAAGCTATTGTCAGTTGTAAATTATTATATGATCAGCTCTCAATTGACACCAGGTGTAAAACCCACTTTGTCCCCGTGTCAACTGATGCAGAGGAAGGTCAGAAATAACAGCAAAAGGATGTAAATATCAATTTTGACCAAAATCAACATGATCTTTAGTGAGTCACACTGAGGCCAAATTACTGAATGCTTCAACAGTGAGGTCATCTTTTCAACTCGATTGAAATATCTACACCTTTTATGTGATCAAGTCATAGAGAAATCTTATTACACCCATGTCAACCTGCATCATTATAAACAAAGAAAACATCAGAGTTTTGAATAAACATGAAAACCTGTCAACCAAAATAATTCTTGCATATGCATCTATACACTGTGTGTCTAAAAGATACCTTGGCCTGCTTTATAAAGGATTCTCAAATTAATGTCTAGGTTTGGTTTGGTTTCTTTGTTTAATGGCATATCAAACTTTGTGGGTTATTCAATGCCAAAGCCATCCCTGTAGAAGAAGAGCAGTGATACCATTTAATACCCGATAGCTGGTGGGGATAAAGTTATCCATTTCTTTCCAATGGATATTAGTCCAAAAGGGAATATTAATAGTGTGACTGAAATTCAAATTCACTTATTGCAATGTTACAGTATAGCATTTTAACCCTCGTGCCACAGGGACTCCTCTGACAATTTATGTTGAAATTAGTACCATCATTATCTGTGTATAAGACACAATGTTTTTCCAGATGTTTATACTCAAAAATCAGAGGTGCATATTATACACAAGAATGACATAATTAACTTTTTTTCTAGCCACATGTCTCACCATATTTGGAATGAGAAGACCAAAAGTAAGTTATATTTTTTATCCAAACTAAAATGTTTTACACTCTGATAGAAAGATATTCACTGGAATACATATTTGTTTATCATTTTATTTCTCTTAATGTGAACTTATTTTTAAGGCGAGCTTGTTGCATTTTTGTTTGTTTTTAATACTGGGCAAATTTTCTGTTTTAAGACAATATGTAAACTATATAAATTCTTATTTTTAGGCTGATAAAATGTTGAACAAATGGTAAATTTTGATTAAATCTACCATAAATTCTATAGAGTGAGTACACTACAATATCTTTTTTCAGAATTTCATAGTTCAAAGTTTGGGATGCATACAAATAATTATGATAATTCAAATAGAAGTCTTCTTGTCTTCTAAAGGCATGCTATCCAAAACACTTTCATATCACATTATGAAGTTGATTAAGTTCATTTCTTAGAAGCATTGCAATAATCTTTCAAATTTTATATCTCTTGTTTTCTTCACATATTTTATTATATGTTAAAGTATTATGTTGATAGACAATTTGTTTGATTCCTTTCTTTTCGGTAATAACATCATGCATTCAAAATTTAAGTGAAGATATTGATTTCTGATGATAGTACTTGGGAGAGTCAAAGGTTTTTCAATATTTTGGTACACACTAGTTGGTACCATATAAATCATATGACCAAAGCAGTCCAAGCCAGGAAAATTACCCACTATGATTGGTAGTACCATGGTAGTTGGTGTGCTGACAAGTTGTGCATTCTTTCACTATGTATGTGATTTGAAAGCTGCACAGATGAATGTGAAACAGAAACTAAATTAGGAACTTGTGCTTTATGAATTTGAACTGGACCCTAACACTGTGGAAGCAACCAAAAATATGTGTGAAATGTAAAGGTACATTTGGTCACAATACAGTAAACAAAGACCTTCAGAAATTTTGCTCGGGTTGCAAAAGCTTTGATAAATAGACAAGGTCAGATAAGTCTAAAACAAAAGATTCTGAAGCTGCGTTCCAAATCAGAGAGGGAGAGTATCAGGCAAGCTAGGCATCTCACAGTCCAATGTGATTTGTCCTCTTTATAACCTTGGCAAAAGCAACCGGAGCTGCTAAATTATAGCTTTTTTGCCACCTTGAAAGAATTTTTAGTTTTTAATGGCTTAAGTTACAAAAATATTGAAAAACTTTTGGCTCATCTTATATTGCTAAACAACCTATTTCATTCCTTCCTTTTTGGTTATAACTTCATGTATTCAAATTTATTCAAATAGAATTCTACCCTTTGAGATCAAAGAACTAATCTACGTAACTCTAAAATTCATATCATATGGAAAATAAACTTGGCCACTCAAGTTCAAATTCTCGATGAGGTTATTTGCATTTCAATTCATGCTAATGCTCCTAGAAAAGGCATGAACTCATCAGTGATAGGATGTGACACAAAGTCAATATTTGAGTGCAGTAAAGCCAGTTTGAATTTAGAGTTTTGCTTCATCTAGATAAGTTGCTATAGCAAAGTTAAAGAATCCAGTCTGACCTACTATTTACCAAAAGCTGAGGAGAGAACTTATAGGTTCTTGCCTTTCCCAGAAGCGGTGAGGTAAAGCAAAACATTCTGGATTTAAAGTCCACTTGCCAATTCCATTTCCTACAATTATAACCATTACAATAGGTACCCCACAAAAAGGCATTCATCTATAATGCTCTCAAAATCAGGGTGTAATGGCAAATATATTGGTCTACGACACAATAAATGAATATGAACTCCAGTTGTGCTATCATATTCACTTTAGACAATTACTTTTTGAAAAAGTATAAAGCCTCTTGTCCTCACAGCCTTAGTTTAAATAATTTCACAACTGTTTTTTACAAGGATAGATTTGACATTAAATAACCCATCAAAATTGATGACATTAAACAAAGAAACCTAATCTTAGTCAGAGTTTTTCTTCAAATCCTAAAATATAATTCCCTTCTCCTAGAAAAAAACCCAAGTCTATCATTATTTCTTGGGATAATTTTTCTCTGCTTTGGCATCAAAATATGGTGGGTTTGGGACCAGCTATTCCTTGCTTAGAGAGTCAAAGTCCAGAATTCATAGAGAACCAGCCTAAAATTTTACTGTTACTCCAACTGCTGAACCAAAATATCAGTTCCAAATTTCATGAATGATAAAATTTAATCCTCAAAAGAACTGAGGACTAATACTGAAGTTGAGGACGACCTGAAGGCTTCCTTTTCAATAGCTACCACACTGAAGTGTAGGGGATGGCACTACTCCATCTCCTGGATTGCTCCACGTTACCCTTGATCCGTACCTTATAATGCTGAGTGTTAAGCAAGGTGGCATCAAGTACCATTTTTAGAGTCTTTGGTATGGTTCAACCTGGGATTGAACCCTGGTCTCATGGACTACTGGCAAACACTCTACCCACTGGCCAATGGCCCAAAGCAATGCAAAAAAAGAATAACTAAAAACAAATATGTACACTGTGCACATAAAAATACACATATGGAAACATATTTGTAAATTATTGATCATTACCAAAATTAAATAAATACATAAGACATCTGTTCAACTCAACCTCCTGTTATTTGTTTTCTATTTGCATGCTTTCTTCATAATTTATTTCAGCACTGACCTTTTAAGGGTTTTGTCAGTGAAAACTTCTCTACTGCCATATTAATCATCATTTTCTTACAGTAACTTGTTATACTAATTTACAACACACTCTGTCATCATAAAAAATTCCATCTCTTCACCTTTCATCTATAAATAATAAAATAGGTTGGACTCTCTAGTCTTACTAAACACAATTTGACTATGAGAAAGAAAACTGAATTCAAACCTTCCACCTGTTTCAGTGGAATGGTAAAACCAGGAGCTAGAATCCTTAAAGCAGTCTTATGCAGTATTCCACCTCATTCTTGCTATTCCTGTAGTACTATTAATGTGAAGTTGTATTACACTTTACCTTTCCTTCAGATAATCATCAATTTTGTGAAGAAAGGTGACCTGTTGTATTATCAACAGTTGGTCATCCATACATCCTTGTTCCAGCTTATGCCAGGATGCACATGCAGACCCTTAGTCTTTCAAGGCAGATAAATGCCACAAAAAAACCTATAATTTAATCCTAGTTTTGTATTTTTGTTATAATATTGATCAGAGTTTGATATTTTTCAACCTTTAATTACCTACAATCCTGAAATATAACTTCAAATGTTAACTGACCCACAAAGCCAACTGTTTCTAGCAAAAATTGAAATCAAGACATTTAATATGATTTACATTAGGGAGATTCACCATGATTTTTAGCTTCAGGGGTGAGGAATTTAGCAAGAGTTTTAAAAGCAATCTCAAAACTGGTATTGAATTTTCATCGACCATCCATTTCTGTGTATGAGTTTGGATCACAAAGTAATTCCTTCCAAAATTGGTAATTTACTTTTCTTAAAGATGGAACGGCCCAGTAATGGAGGATTACTGGGAAATGAACCATTGGATGTTGTAAGGCTTCACTGTCTCAGGATTCTGTTAGTTCTGCAGAAAGTGCAATTGCATTAAATTATATTGACAAAGGGAATAACTTCATAATTTAGAAAAAAGGTTTGTCAAAGAAATTGTCAAAATGGCATCAGTAAAGAATATTTGTTTCACAAAAAGAAAATTAATATCGATTTGGTAATAGCTGGGAATTAAAGCAATCTGAGAATTATCTTCATTGTATTAACTTTTTCATACAATTAAAATATTCCTTTTTTAGTGATTAAAATTAGATTTTTAAAAATCTTGATCAAAATATAATTAATATATTTGATGAAATAAATAATATTATTTTACTGCTTGTGAGTTTTTCATACCAACATTAGCTGATGGTCTTTCACTGGAGTCTGAGAGATAACAAGTCTCCCCAAGTTTCCAGGACTCTTCTCAGTATTCTGGCTGATCTTAACAATGTTGTAATTTGGAGGATCTTGGCTCGTCCTTCAATTTCCAACTCTTTCAGCTCCTTCACCAAGCCCTTGGGAATTGTTCCAAGTGCACCAATTACAATTGGCATCACTGTCACCTTAATGTTCCATAGCTTTTTCGGTTCTCTTGTAAGGTCCAAGTACTTGTGTCTCTTTTTATTTTCTTTGATTTTTACTCTGTGGTTAACTGGAATGGCAAAGTTTACTATTCCACAGGTTCTCTTTTTTTTGTTAACCATTACGAGGTCTAGTCTTCTGGCTGAGGTAGTATGGTCAAATTTCAATTTCTCACACAATTGCCTGTGGATAAAACCTTCCTCACCAAGTCATGTCGAGTCTTGTACTCTTTTTGTGCTAGATTGTTGCATTTGCTTATTAGGTGATTTATCATTTCTCTATCCCCACATAACCTACACTTACTATTCTGTTGTATATGATTGATTTTTACATTAACATAGTTGGTCCTTATGGCATTGTTTTGTGCTATTATTAGAAGAGATTCAGTTTCTTTCTTAAAGTTTCCCCTTTTATAGCTTTGTAAAGGTCTTTTTATGAGATTTTGACAATTTGTTACTTAAAACATCCATACAGTTGTTTTTCTCTTTGCTTAATTTTCACTCTACTAGTAATTGGTGGTTTTCCCTGAAGCTCTAGTAACAGCAAGTTTCCACCAGTCTCTAGGACTCTTCCAAGTATTCTAGAGGATCTTAGCTGTATTTAAGTTTGGATGGTATCAATTCTTCCTTTGATTTGTAGTAATTTATCCAATCTCTTTAACAGATTATTTAGGACTATTCCAAGCTCTCCAACTATGATTGGTATAACCTCTATTTTCCATAACTTCTTCAGCTTTCTGGCAAGGTCCAGGTATTTGTTCATTTTTTTTTTGTTTTCTTTTATTTTCACTCATTGATCTGCTGCAACAGTAAAATCTACCTATTGACAAGTTCTTTTCTTCTTCACACCTCATCTAATCTTTTAACCTGGATTCGGTGATCCCTTTATATTTTAAAGTCCCAGAGAATTCTTTGTGTCAGATTTTCTAGGATGGATTCTGGTTTGTAGATATACCATTTGTCAGTATGGCTAAACTTAAGTCTCTTTCACAATTTCTTGTGGATTATCTTTGCTGCTCAGTCATCCTTGCTATTGTATTCATTTTTTGCCAGCTTACTGCATTCCTATACACTGTAGAATAGGTTATCTGTGATTCATATTTAATCTTAAGAGTAGGAATATCTTTTAATGGAAATTGAAGAATTTAATTTTTTTCTAAAATTAATCCAATGAGGATTAATTAATGTTTTGAATAAGAAAATTTGAAATACATTATAAACTAAAACTAAAATTCTTTGTTTACAAGTTTTTATGATTAATTTTGTGATATTTTCTTGCAATTAAAACCAAAATACAAACTTAAAGTATTATATTTTCTAAAAACTTTTCCTTTTTATTCTTTTTTTTTTTTATATATTGTCAATTTAAAATATGCAAATTGAAAATATCGCCTTATTTTTTGCTTGTTTTATGTCAACACAAGTTATTCTTTAGATTCTCTTGTAATTAAAACTGAAATTACATTATTGTAATAAGTTTGAAGATTTTTAATGAAAAGTCTGTAGTTTTTTGTGATTTCCTATCCAACTTCTTTCCTTGTTTATGTATCCCTACTTACATTTCAATGATGATATTCACAGTTGTGCTACTTTGTATATTTTTTGTATCATATGATTTGCACACATGTACAAGTCCTTAATATTACTATCACTTATGAATATACATACGTTATTGTGTACCATTGGACTAATGAGAAGAGTATTCGCCAATGGTCAGGGAGACTGAGATTCAATCCCAGGTTACGTCATACCAAAGACACAAAAAATAGTACTTAATGCTGCCTTACTTAACACTCAGCACTATAATGTAAGCATCAAGGGTCAAGTGAAGCAATCCAGGGAATGGAGTAGCGTCCTCTCCCTACATCTCGGTGTGGTAGCTATTGAAAAGGGAGCCTTTGGGTCATCCTTGACTAAGGTCGTCATCTTTACTTACTATTGTGATTGTCAGGACTCCAATGTAACAGAAAGAATTCTTAAGTCAATGGCTGTTAGAAGGAGAACCAGAGTGACACTTGATTGTAGCATATAGAGTAGATCTTTGTGAGAGGAAATGAACATTGTCATTGTAAGAAGCAGAGTTAATCATCAAGAAGGATGAGTGCTATCTGTCAGTTCGTGTACATGAGAAATAAGTCTCTTGGCATCTTTCATCACATATTACTTAAATTAAACAATCAGAATTATTCATCATTGCATTTCAAACTTGTAAAATGTTAAGTTTTACGCATACCACGGAAAAGAAGCCACAAACTTACAATGTCCTCTGCCAAGTGCATACATGTTGTGAGCGATGCAGAAATAGATGAGAAGTTATAGGAAAGGCTGCAAGATTATGTAGACACAGTGAAAACAATACTTGGTTTAAATCATTATTGTTTTCATCATCATCATCAAGGTATGCCAACAGCACTGATCCTGTTGTTTCTTTTGTTATCTGACCCCATAGGCCATTAATCGAGGTAAGTCCTCTTGACCACATCCAGTATCCCCACAAAGCTGGTGAATGTAGGATTTGGCTGATTGGCCAACACATGTCAATGAGTTTGTAAAAGAAGAACACTTAGGAGTTCATCTTTGCTTCTCCAGCAATTCCCAGCATAACTTTTTTGTCAAACTTAAATTATCAAGAGATGATATGCTAAGGCTCCAGTTCTGGAGATCTGGGGAGTGTGGAGTACTTCTTCATTGTAATTACTCCCAGGTCCACTCTGACCAAGAGTGGTACTACCTATTAAAGTTCGAACTATGGTCAAATAGATCAACTGAAAAGGTATTCACAACCAATAAGATGGTTAGCAAAACAAACTTTTAAGAAGAATCACTCGCAAAAATGAAATTGGTCCAAGGAACTACATGTATTCCTATGTTCACTTTTTGTGGGATTGAGAAGATGGCTTTCTTCTGTAGAGAAGTGCTTGTCTCTCTCTCTCTCTCTATATATATATATATATATATTTGAGTGTCTGTGTGTTTATCCAAGCATGTATATATATAAATGTTCCAGCAAAGAGCAACCTACTGGAACAAACAGCTTTTTTCAATATTTAATGTTTCCTTGTTTGCTTGGTTGGTTTAAGTATCATGTAAGTGTATATTTATATGTACTTATATGTTACTGGCATTAATATATGTATACTTAGGTACATATGTATATGCTTACAAGTAGATAAACACACAAGTCAACACAATTACAACATATGAACATGTCGAAAGACAAGCATATATATATATATATATATATATTTAAAGATAATCACTGATAAATATAAGCATATATCCAAACATACACAAACACCTATATATATATATATAATGATTATACAATCCATATAAAACTTAAAGTAAGAGACTCTAAGAGTATGTAATTTGGATATTTTAGGTTTTAGACCCACTCTCTCATAGTAGTATCGATTAGTTTTTCATGCACTTATCTGAATTTTATCTTCTTTATTTCATATATGTATATACACAGTGGAGGCGCTCATAGTGTAATGGTTATCCTTATAGGTAATGGACATGGCAACTCATGTTCAAATCCTGGATGAGTCTGTTTTGCATTTCATATAGCACTAATACCCTTGAGAAAAGTATGCATACAATTTTTCTCCCTCTAGCTATGAGTAAATAGTAGGTCAGACTAAGCTGTTTGACCATGATATGGCAGTAGGACTAAGAAAAATAAAACACTGAACTCAAATCTATTAAACTCTGCTTAAAAATGACCTTGTATCACACACACCTCATTCAAAGGAGTTGGTGTGTATATATATATATATATATATATATATATATATCTTCTATTTTGAATGTATACTTAGAATGGGTTTTCTTTAAGAATTTCACTGATTATAAAGTAATTTTGTTTACAGTAATCAGATTAGTTTTTTCTGTCAGTTTTGTTTGTCACATTTTCAATCTCTCATGACTGACAACAGTAAAATAGACAATCAATCAATCAATAAAGTTGTTATTTTCTTTTTCAACTTGAAAAATCATAAAACTTTTATCAATGGAGATTGTAAAATGTTTGTAAATCATTTAAATTCCATAAATATTTTATCACACTGAATTTATTTCTAAATTTTTACCACTTTTAAAATAACCTAAATCTAAATGTGAAACACAGACTTGAAACAAATTTATATCAAGTTTACTAATTCAAGATCATTAGATTATTATAAATAAATATATTTCAGTTTGTTCTTATCTACTTTCTATCTCCCTCGGTTTGTATCTATCTAATTTTGTTCATCTCTTTTTATATATCTATCATTCTCTGCATCTCAAAATCTTTTCCTATTTTATTGATTTATAGCATTTGAGTATTGACTACAAATATCAATGAATGTCCGACTATTTATGTTTAAGTATAATAGAGAGGTTATATTAAAACTATGGAACTTTACTAACAAGGAACCTCATATTTTATTGTACCTTTTGTGGGAAAGGTAGAAATAGTGATGGTTTGTATCCTCTGTAAAACAAAACAAAAAAAAAACAATGTATGAGAAGATTTGATGTGAATAAAAATCAATTTTTCCTAGTAGACAGATGTGGTTCACTTGGCATCAAGCTATGTGTTTTTCCATCAACTTATAACTTTCTCAATCAAATATCCTTGATGACCATGCAAGCAATTAACAGAAAGTCACGATTCTACTGGTTTCAAGAGAAGACACAGATGCCAGTGAAGATAAAAATTACTGAAGAACATTTTTGCTTTTTTATTTTTGTAGGTTTTTTTTTCCTAACAACATTTTTTGGTGCCTGAATTTGAGAATTGGAATCATGACAAAAATCAATAATCCATGATGAAATTTTCAAAATACAATCAAGAAATTCCAGCAATTTCGAGTTGAATATGTTCATTAGTTAATTTTTTCCCCCCAAGTTCAAAAGATTTAAATCTGCTGTCAAGAAGTGAGATGAATTTTTATCACAAATATTGTGGCTCTGTAAAAGTTTTGTTCATCATGGTTTGGAAAGAAAATAAAGTTAATTTTTCCTTCTTTTAAATTTTTTTTCTGCCCCAAAGGTTCAATTGAAATATAGTGACCAAAAAAACAAGAATCACCTTTGGCAGTTCTAACAACAAATTATATTTCTGAAGATAAAAAAAAATGACAGTTACATTCACACTTAATATTTTCATATGATGTGAAGTCAATCATTGTAATAGAAGTTATAAATCAGTCGAACTTGTTTCTATGACTTCAAGTTTAGAACTCAAAAACAAATATGATTTCTCAAAACCTTTTCCCACAATCTACATTTAAAGCAATGATTAAATATATCAAGTGTCATTTTTCAGAAAGTTTGGTAGAATTTTTTAATGAGCTATGATGCTGAAAATTAAATTATATCAACATCATATAGAAATTAATGAAAGCTAAGATCTATTTTTGACAGAGTACTTGACGTAAATATCTCATATGATGTTTAACAAAGTAGATTAGTTACAACTGAATTGCTAGTTTTATCCTCTCAAAATGTCTCCTATTTGCACAGCTTTGTGACAAATTTAAACTTTGTTTAGATTTAGGGGTACCTCAAATGGTGAGTTTTGCTAGTTTAATTCACAGAGAACTCTCTATGACTCTGGCCTCGAGCTTGGTTTTCTAAATGGCCTCTTATAGTTTGAATGTATATTTTCTGATAAAAATTATGTCAATCATGATTTATAACTGTAATGTAACAAGGCTGAGTTTGTTTTATAAAAATTATTAGGGAAATTATCCTCAGCAAAACGAATGAACAAGAATGAATTTACTGTTGCATAGATATAAACAATAAGTAAAAATAACAAACCCGTATTTTCAAATAGTATTAAATAATGATATGAAGAAATTTACTTTAACAAAAATATTCATAGATTTTTAAAGTAGTTGCAGTATTTTGGCTTTATCACAAATAAACAATGAAAATCAGAAGCAATTTCAGTATAAAAACAAAATGGCTAAAAAAGATGTTTATTTCTATTTTTTCAATGCATTTCACACTTCACAATGTTTCTGCTTCATTTTCCTTTAGGGAAGTTTGTTATTTCCATTTTATTATCTAAAACAAATTTTTGTTTGACTTTTTTCCCCAAATTTTGACTTGTTACTCAATCAATCTATTTTACAGGCAAAACAGTATTATCCTCATTTTATGGTGACTGGCTCTAGTAGCAAAAAAGTCCTAAAAAAACAGAACAAAAATCAAAATCCCTGAGTCTGAATTTTAAAGAAGACATACTTGAAATGAATACTAAAATACAGAAAATAAATAGATAAATTTTAGTATATGAAAAAATGTGTAGATTGAAGAAGTATTCTTATTATAAAGTTTTTATTTAGTATACATGGAAAATATTTATCTTGCCAAATCTGGTTATGATTACTAGCTGAAATACCTGCCCTTGCAAGATATGAGGCCAAGACTTCAATCACAGTGTGGCTATAAAAAAAGTAAAAATTCAATTATTTTTGTTGTAAATATATAAGGTAAATCCACTTAAAAAAGAAATTTACAAATTATATTTTTTGTATCATCAGTTTTGGTTTGGTTACTTTGTTTAATGGTATATCAACCTTCATGGGTTATTTAATACAAAAGTTATCCTTGTAGAAGAATAGTAGTAATACTATCTAACCCATGTCTGGGGTATTCGTGAATTCATGCTTTTCCCGAGCGTATTAGTCCAAAAGAGGACATTATGGCACAACTGAAGTTCGAACTTAGTTACTTCAATCTAACAGTCCAGCATATTAGCCACAACTCAATGGACATTATTGTTCTGTAAACAATTTCTAGGTGCTTTCTAGAAAAATATGTTTAATTTAAGAGAGTTCACTTAAGAGTTTTATTGATTTGAACATGTTTGTTTTTTATCCAGATTGTTAATGTTATCTCAACAAAAATACTATTCAATTCTTTTACCTCTCAAATCTAAAGAACAGTAAATCTCATTAATAAGAATAACAACTTTAGTAAAATGAATACTTTGTCAATTTTTATTCTTTTGAAATTTTGAAATTTAAATTGTATGTGATTTCCCAGTGATTATTGTTAGAGGCACCCTCTTGTTGGAAGTCCTCATTTTCCCTGAAAAAGCTAAATTTTTCTGCTAAAACTTTCTTCTGGGTGCAATGAATATGCATAAAGATTTTAATTCAATTCAAATTTGATTTACATCTAATTTAAATGAAATTACATATCTACCATAAATTAATTCATTTACATGAATAATTCTTTATCTTATGCTTAGTTTAACAATAACTTTTTCAAAAAAAAATTTCAAATTTTCATAATACACTGGAAATTGTTAAATTCAAGATCTGTATCTGATAGTGAGGCTCCACTTCCAGGGCTCTGATCAATGTTGAGTACCCCTTCTTAAAATGACAATCATCAAGCAGAGAAAGAAAGATATTGGAAAAATTGAAAAAAACAGTCAAAAGAACATTAAGATTGTATACATGAGTGTGTGTGTGTGTATGTGTGTTGATTATATTTGTGTATTATTGTGTGTGGTCATATAAGTAATATTTAGTATGTGTGTGTATGAAGATAGATGCACTGTGGTAAATTTGAGGTTGTCTCCTGGATATATGAGTTGTGATGTATATCAGCCTATATATATATATATATATATGAGAGAGAGGAGAGAGAGAGAGTTCAGTCCTTTCCCACAAAATAAGTATCGAATAATAATCTTCAACAGCAATTGAGAGCCTTTCTGTTCACCTTCATTCAACACCTCTCTCCAGCAAGATTGCAGTGTCTAAACCCTTTGTTTAAGTATTGAATAATATAAAAAAAGAAAAAATAGAATAAAGACTAATGATATAATTAATATAACTGAATCATTATTATTTCTATAGTTATGGTTGATGGAGAACTAAATGGAGTGAACAAACGATTATAGACAAATATAAAAAGTGTAATCGTACAAAAAAGGCAATGAAATATTGATTGCTATCATGATTAGATTTTCAAACATTTACAAATGAATTAAATTTTGGCTTTAACCCATCAAGAACTGATACAGTTTTATAAAATAAACCAAACCAAAAACCTGAAGCCATACAACTGTGTGCAAATTATTTGTATTAAAGAGGTGAAATCTAATTAAGGATGATAATTATATTAGTTAATTACTTTATTTGTAGTGATAAAATTGTAAGTTAGCTATGAATTTTTAATGGAAGTGTGAGTCATGAAGGTTGTGTGCGTGCGTCGCATGTAATGGTAGGATATCAAGTTGACAGGTTGTTGTAGAAATCACTAAGGATGACGTATCGGAGCTTTGTTTTGTGATTGTGATTGTAGACAGGATGTTAAAAAGTAAACAAAAGGGATGGCAGGTCAGCTGACTAAGGAAAATGATGAAACACTAAAAGTTAATGACATGTATTCCTATCATCATTAGTTGAGGATGAGATAATTAATATATTATATCAGCTGAGTTATTCATTTTAGTCGGGGCAGTTCAGAGTTCAGAGTCGGAGACAGTCCATATATTAATCCAGACATTTTCGAGCAGCTCTCTTGGGACTAACGCCGTAGTCAGGAA
The DNA here is from genome assembly GCA_963585895.1 of Sepioteuthis lessoniana. Classification (NCBI taxonomy): domain Eukaryota; kingdom Metazoa; phylum Mollusca; class Cephalopoda; order Myopsida; family Loliginidae; genus Sepioteuthis; species Sepioteuthis lessoniana. The sequence continues at coordinate 1,212,689 of OY757938.1, forward strand.
AAAAAGCGCAGTCAGTATTTTTTTTTGTCTACCATCTGAGAGAATTTCTATGACATAAGTAAATCCTTCTACCTATCTTTCTCTCTTATTTCAGATGGTGTCTACTGTATGAAAGGTTGCAGTCAGAAAAAAACTTTTCATATCAAAAGAAACAAAGGGTCCATCTTTTATTTGTGTAATTTAACATCTGTTGACATTCAAGATTGTGTCAGTGAAGCAACATTACACAGGAATACTTGATACCATAGAACTCAAAGCAAACATAATTATAGACAAAAATGCAATTGAACAATGGAATTTGAAAATACTGTTATTATTACAATCAAACACTTATAAGGAATTAAATTTTGGCCTTGAAATAACTTATAAGGAGGCATGGGGTCCAATTGTGAATATATATATTACAATGTATTGTATGTTTGATCATCCCACGAATCCTAGGCCTTTCAGGAAAACTTTTGGCTCATGTCTTAGGACCAACTGACCTATGCTCGACTGCCGTTGGCATGGAACTTTTCTTCTCATCTTCGGTCTCAGTCTTGTTCAAATATTTGCTACTATCACCAAGATCTGCACCTGCAGTTGGCTCCATCCGGGCTAGTGCCCAAAGCTTCCATCCTTGCCACGGTGCCCTCGTTCTCATTGCGGCATTAGTTTGGCTCGTTTATATTTGCTCCTTGCCACGATGGTCTGGCATCGGTCCATCGCTCTGGAGGCTTTTATTTTTTGGGCAGGTTGATTCAGCAGGTCAGTTGTTACACAGTGTATTCCACCTTCTGTGGCCACCGTCCTGCTGTTTATATGGACTGACATCCTTTTGGAGATCTCATGGGTGTTGTGTTAGGCAACTTAGCTGGACATTTGGTTCATTCCACAGTGCCAGTTCTGCTTACCAAAAGTGGATCCCTTGGCACTCAGATTCGATTGTCATCTCCCTCCATCCTTCTCTTTTAGAAAAGGGGCGGGAGAGAACGAGAGTGAGTACGGCTCTGTTATTCAGGAGAGTCAACCCGTTCCAAGTTTGAGAGTAGTTTGAAACCGTGAATGGCCCCGGGGCCTCCAATTGTTCACTTTACTTGATAGAATTGTGACGATCAAGCACCAGCTATCCTGAGGGAAACTTCAGAGGTAATCAGCTATTAGACGGCTGGATTAGTCTTTCACCCCTACACCCAATTCAGATGATAGATTTGCATGCCAGAGTAACTTTGGACTTCCACCAGAGTTTATTCTAGCTTCATCCTGACCGGGCATGTGTCACCATCTTTCGGTCCATTAGCCTAGTTGAGTTGAGTTTTTACCAATGGCCCAGGAGACCAGGTTTCAATCCTTAGTTGTGTCATACCAAAGACTCAAAAATGGTACTTGATGCTGCCTTAACACTTAGCATAATAAGGTACAGATCAAGGGTAAAGTGTAGCAATCTTGAAAAAGAAGTAGCACTCTCCTCTACACATCTGTGTGGTAGCTATTGAAAAGGGAGCCTTAGGGTTGCCTTAGACTACTGTATTGTATTCACTGGAGTTGATATGCTCTTAAAAAAATTAATTATTTTTCATCTCTCATCCCATGTTTTATCTGAGAAGCTAAAACATTGTGTTTGATACTTGTCAGCTGATATTCAATCCAGTTCAGTTCAAGAAGAATCTTAATGCTTTTTTCTTAGAAAAATAATTTTTTCTTTCTTATTTTATGCATCTTACCTTTCGAACATGGACTTTACATGAAAACCCTAAAATGTGAAATAAATATGTCAATTCACAAGGTGAGCGAGAGAGAGAGAGAGTTCAAATTTCAACTTGTCAATATCATCTCTTCAAACCTTTTCAGTCTTCTCAAGGTCATGTCACTTTGAGCAGCTGAATAGGTCAGACTTGACAACATGTCCAGTTTGAGTCTGTGACATTTTCATCTCCATACTTCAATCTTGTACTCCATGACCTTGTATCCTCTGAGCCCAAATGGTCCTTTGATAACAAGTTTGACACAAGGCACTCCTCTCCAAGCGCTTCTCTCAGCACATATGTTATATACCAATTTTAATTCTTTAACTTTTTTGTAGCCCTGAAAATCATACTAGGATAAATTATTCTTTTTAAATAGGTAAGTTCATTTCATGCCATTTTTTTAACAATATTATTCTTTTATGTAATTTTAGAAAATTTTAAAATTTTGTGTGTATCCTAGATATGAAACTGAACTACTTCCTATACTAACACTTAAGATCTGGAACTCCAGAGAGTGTTTAATCATGCTTGAGTTGCCATTACTCCCAGATCCACTTTGACAGAGTAGTAAAATCCATTATTGTCTCATTTTATAAATAAATTTGTTAAAAGATTATGAGCATTAGATAAGAATATTGGAGCATGTCGCAGTATACAAATTATTTCAATTAAAGAAAGTTAATAGAAGCTGCAAATGTTTTACAAAGGAATATTATTTGCTATTTGAAACCACAATATTGCTTGAAATACTTGAAATAGAATATCTATGCGAACAAATAATTTTTGGTGTTCATGATAATGTAGAGTACATTGCTGTGTCATGTTAGGATGTTTGGAAAGTTGTTACACTATTAAGAATTACCAGTTGTTACAAAAGAAGTTGCATCAAGATAATCTGGGATGGCTGTCTGAGTCTTAATTTAATATTGTAGCTTAGACCAACATCTAGTTGGCGAGCAGATGCAGATTTTAGATGAACACTTGCAACTGGATGCAGAATAAAATGGTAAAGACCTTTTGTAAGAAAGAAAGGTCCCTGATAACAAATTTTAGCAAGAGCAGTAAGGTGGCACTTCCAGTTAAACTGAGACTTGGAGGAAAAGGCAGTGGTGAATTTATCTGAATTCAGTAACCCTAAGTTAGTTTGAATGAACATCAATATAGTCAGTCTGCCCAGGAGCAAAATGGTGGATTCTAATTCATGTAAATTCAGCCATTTTGTCATGTCAGAATCGCCCTTAGTAGGGTCCGCTTGACCAAGTCCACTAAATTCAATTCTGTCCTAGAAATGGACCTGATCTCCTTCCAAGTACCACCAAATGATATCATTACATTAAGGGTTAAGGAGATGTGGCTAGCTGAAAATAGCAGCCATAACAGTTTTTCTATTCATATCTGACATAATTGTTGTGAGAGAGTTAAGTGAAAGAGTATTGTTCAGTGGAAGGTTCTTTGTTTAATGACATATCAAATTTTGAGGGCTATCTAATGCCAAAGTAATTTTTCTAGAAGAACAGTAGTAATATTATTTACTCCCTAGCTGGTGGAAAAAGGGAATTAATACCTTTCCCAAGGGCATTAGTCCAAATGTGAGAGTAATAACACAACTGGAGTTTGAACTCACGCACTATGATGTTGCAGTCCAAGACATTTGTGACTCTACTACGAGGACTCCACCATTTATTCTTCAGTATTTGAAAACTCGGCTATTCATTTAATATTTCATATTAGAAAAATATTTTAAAATATAGTTATAAAATATGAAAATAATTTGTGACAGATAAGTGGCTCTCAGTGTCAGAATGACGTAGAAGGAGTCATTGGGCCTAAAATAGAGTTCTGCTAATTGCCATTTGGCTATGTTTTTTATTTTGTATGTATTTATCCAACCACTCCCCTACAAGTAAGATGCAACACAGTATAGATGGTTTGAATTTCAAGGAAGAAAGATTACGCAGAGGACAGATCCCTGGTGTTCATGAAAGAAGATACTTAGCAATTTTTACCTGAGATTGAGTGGTGAGGAGGTTAATGATGAGTTTTTATTGAAAGATCTTCACAAGAAAGGTGAATTCTTAGAAGTTTTGTTTCATTACAATTCAGTATGTGTTTATTTAACCAGGCCATTGGCCTGATGAGTAGAGTGTTCGCCAATGGTCCAGGACCGGGGTTCAATCCCAGGTCACATCATACCAAAGACTTTGAAAATGGTACTTGATACCTCCTTGCTTAACACACCGCATTATAAGGTACAGATCAAGGGTAAAGTGGAGCAATCCAGGAAATGGAATAGCCCCCGCCTTACACCTTGATGTAATAGCTATTGAAAAGGGAGCCTTTAGGTCACTCTCAACTAAGGTTGCCAATTTTACTTACTTTTACTTAATGTGTTTATTATAATAATTTTGATGAATGATTGTTTGTTTGAAGAGGAAAGTAAAATGAAATATACTGCTCATCATAGGAATTAAACTCACAATCTCCTGATAATGAATTATGCTTTCTTTTTTTATAGATTTGTCACCACTTTTATTTAAAATGGTTTGACTATGGGAGAGAAATAAAAGTCACGTCTGTTTCTTTTCTGTTGTCGGAAGAAACTTTACCACTCAACATGTAAGAACCTCTAACCCTACTGCTTTGGCTTGTTATGGAGAAAGTGAAGCAACGACAATGAAGGGGTACTCAACATTCCCCAAAACTCCAGCATTACTGGAGCCTCACCATCAGATTGTTTAGTGTCATATCCAGGATACTCATTCAGGGAGTCTTACCCCTGTGCAGAGATGCAGTCGGTGTGTTCTACAACCCCAACTGACTGGGAAAACATTTACTTTTGGACTATTACCCTTGCAATGGGTTTAATAATACCACTGCTCTTCATCTTCAAGGATGGCTTCAGCATTAAATAACCCATGAATGTTGATATACCATTAAATAAAGAAACCAAACCAACTGATTATTGGGATTCTGTTATATGTATTTACCCAACCTCTTCACCTATATCGGAGAGTGCAGTGCAGTTCTGCTGTTTACTCAGAACTGAGGAGAGAAGAATAGATGGATTTCTTAAGAGCATTAGCAATAATAGAATTGCAAACAATCTTGTCGAGGATTTGAGCTTTGTTCTCTGAGTCCATTTTCTCTAATTATACAGAATTTCAATTTCTGAACTTCCAAAGGAAAGAAATTTAACAATTTGTTTGACAAAAATAAATATTCACATTTAATCAAATATTATTGATTAGGTTTATATGTAGTTCATCAAACTTGAGATGTAAAATAATTGGAAAGCATTATTGCATAATTCAAATGAATTAACCAGACAAATCAAATAAATCTCTGATATATTAGTAACAAATTTTAAAATGATTTCTCCATAAAACTCAATGAAATTTTCATAGGTCAATATTTATATGAAGTAAACATGTAACTTTTTAGTTCCCTAACTAAAAAGCCTTTGCAATAAATTCCTCTCTCAGAACAATAATCTTCAAATGTTCCATAAAAGATTGGTGGAGTGTAGCATTTCTATTAAATGAGTGGAAAAATATGACTTAAACAATTTGATTGATAGTTGTTGAACTCAAAGTAGTCCTAACTCCCTAACTTATTTCTAACTCAAGAACTGTTTTGGTCACCTGACTAAAACCGTCCAATGAGAGAGATGCTTAAAAAGTGGGTAGTTGAAGCTCCAACTTTCTCTCACTGATTCCTTGTTGAAGCCAAGCAGGTAACAAAGTCATCAATAAAGAAATTCTGGTCGCATTGTCATTCCCCGTCAATGAACAGGAACAAAAATGGCAATATGAAGGAGACATCACAGTGATTAGGGTGACAAGAAAACCAACCAAAAAAGATAAAAAGTGAAATAAAGAATGAAATGAAGTGAGGTGAGGAGATCAAAGCTGACCAATTTTAGGGCAAGACATGTGGCGATTTAAGAATTAACAGAAAAAAACTCCCAACCGGATACAAAATGTATAAATGCGTCGCCACGCATAAGGCTCCACGCATCCATCCGGTTAAAATCAGAAAAAAGAAAAATAATAAAATGTAAAGTAGCCAATGAGAAGCGGTCGCGCCAAAATTAGAAGGATTTTGGCGTGGCGAATTTGGAGCCGGTGAAGAGAGATAAATACTCAGGTTTTCTGTGAACCGATCTCTTTTCGGGTAGTGACGTCGAACCAACAACACCGTTTTTACTATCTGGTGTTTTGGGCACTACGCTATGTCTTTAGACGTAGCGTTGGTTAGTCCATTCACCAGGTAAATAAAGGAAAGTATGAAAGAAAAGTTTTTCGTCTCTTGTCTGTTTCTATCTTTCCCTTTGTATATTTCTTGTGGACCTTCTTTGGGCAAGGCATTGCACCGGCCAAGTCAACGTGGGGTAAAGCAAAATAACCAAAATATGGAGTCAGATATCTTACGGCAACACAGTCTTGCCCTTAGCCACTGACCTTCATAAAAATTTTAAACCCCACATTGGTAACCTCGACGCGAAAAACCTTTAAGAACCACATTGGTAACCCCGACGCAAAAAAAAAATACCTTTAAACACCACATTGGTTAACCCCGACGCAAAAAAAAAAACAAAAACAAAACCTTTAAACACCACATTGGTTAACCCCAAACACGTGAATGAACACCCGGAACAAAGAAGACATCCCAACAAGAAATTTTAAAAGGAGAAGGAGAAAAAACATCATAAACTGGAGACAGACGACTTTCCACGTGACACACAAAAAAAAAGAAAACAAAACAGAACGAAAAAAACAAAAAACGAAAAACAACAACAAAAAACAAAAAAAAAAAATCCCAGCGAAACACCGAGAAAAATTTTCAAATATTCCCGCCGAACTAACTTCTGGAAAACAAAAATGGACGTAGAATTTCTTTCAGCAAAACATTATCTTTCAACACTTTTTCACTTCCCAACTTGCAAAATAAGGTAACTTTTTTTAAACTTTCACTCACCCTACTTCTATTTCGGTTTCTGTCGCCACATGGTTTATCTCTCCCACGACCTCACTAATACACCAACACGACTGCTAGGAATTCCAGAGAACCCCAAAAAACTCACACTACTCCTCTGAAATATACTGCTACTTCTGTAAGCCACCTTCTTGGCTCATAACCTTTTTATTCCCAAAGTGACATATTTAAAAAAAAACAAAAAAAATGTACCACGAGGTACACAAAAAAAAAAAAAGATTTCCAGCAAATACTAGCGACTAAAAAAAAAAAAAATAAATAAATAAATAAAAATAAAGAAAAGTAGTCACAACTACAGAAAATGCAACGTTTAAACAAGCGAGCGAACACACACACAAAAAACAAAACAAAAAACAGAACAAAAAAACTCACGGATAAAAAAATTAAAAATAAATAAAAATTACTCCCGGATATTAAAAAAAAGTTCCAAAGAAAAAGCAAAAGAGTTAATGAAGAATAATCCTCTCAAATCAGACGAATACATTCAACAACTCTATGTATTACCGGAATTAATGCACATAAGAAAAAAAATGGAAAAAAAACCTGTCATATCCAACGAGTCCTAGTTTTCCAGCCACCCTAAACAAATTACCAAAATTATTGAACATTTGCAAATAAGATACAAGAATTTGATAAATAATCCTCCTAGAAAATAGGACAATTAAAAATTAATACAATCTTTTTGCAAAAAAAAAAAAAGCGGGTTGGCTGGACAAAAAAAAAAAAAAAAAAAAAGCGGGTTGGCTGGACACACACACAAAAAAAAAAAAAAAAAAAATTTTTAATTTGAAAAATTTTAAAGGGAATCGTGACACCCTTACAAATATTCATTTTTTCTCTAAGAATCCTCCAAGCTCCGCTTTTCGGGTGGCGATGTATTGTGGCGATTTAGGAATTAACAGAAAAAAACTCCCAACCGGATACAAAATGTATAAATGCGTCGCCACGCATAAGGCTCCACGCATCCATCCGGTTAAAATCAGAAAAAAGAAAAATAATAAAATGTAAAGTAGCCAATGAGAAGTGGTCGCGAATTTGGAGCCGGTGAAGAGAGATAAATACTCAGGTTTTCTGTGAACCGATCTCTTTTCGGGTAGTGACGTCGAACCGACAACACCGTTTTTACTATCTGGTGTTTTGGGCACCACGCTATGTCTTTAGACGTAGCGTTGGTTAGTCCATTCACCAGGTAAATAAAGGAAAGTATGAAAGAAATGTTTTTGTCTTTTATCTGTTCTTATCTTCTCTTTTTTTATATTTCTTATGGACTTTCTTTGGGCAAGGCATTGCGCCAGCCACGTCAACGTGGGGTAAAACTAAATAACCAAAATATGGAGTCAGATATCTTACGGAAACACAGCCTTGCCCTTAGCCACTGACCACCATAAAAACCTTTTAAATCCCACAGACATATACATATAATAATGTGTGGCAAAGGAGTCTAGGGTGTTCTTATGGTTGTTCAACTGTATAAGGATCTTTCTTGAGATCCTCATTTATTCAAGTAGAAAGGCAGTTTTCACAGTCAAACAATGGACTCTGCTCTGATTTTGAGAAATAATATTATTTATTAGGTAAAAGGTTAAATTGTTACTGTGAATTATCTTCCATCTTCTTTTTTAACATTTTGATTGTCTTGTCACTTTTGGATTTTGAGCTGATGCAAGAGCCTCCAAAACAAGGCTACCTTCATTCTAAGAATATTTGCTAATTTTAACTTAAAATACAAAAAACAAAGAAAAAAAAGCACTTAAGAGAAATATGATAAAAATATTGCCCGAGATAGTCAAATCAAAGAATTTTAAACATATTTTTAGCAAATAAGTGACTAAAATCATCCAATAAATAACCCTATAATTATTTTCATACATTCTCAAGATCTCTATTTTTTTTTCTTTCAATGTTATTGTATGTGCAATTGATTAGTCTATTTTAACACACTTTATGACTTTTAATGCAACCAAAGGTTACTTCCCTCTTCATCTGATTATTATTATTCCAACAAAGTTTGATGAAAATCCATCTATTCATCATAGAGGAGTGAGTCAACAAAATTCAAAAATAGGCACCAATTTTGATTGGATATGCACAATTCCTTAGCCAAGATTTCTTACTTCACTTAAAATTGATAAAAATACAAGTACAAGAGTTTTTATATTTGTTGAAGAATAATAATATCAACACTTACCAGTCTAGAAGTCTGTTGTAGAGTGACTGGAACCCCCCATAGATTGAACTAGTCAGAGGACTATATTAGAGCTGTGCTTGCTGTAGGAAGTCACTCAGTCAGCGAGTAGTCTGTATGACTGTCTTTACCACGATAACTAAGATTGCTTACAGAGATGGCAAACAGAATTTCGCTACGTAACCAAATATCTCTTACTTTAAATGTGGGTCAACAATCAAAACACATGATACTGCAAGGTCCAACAAGCATTTGGTTAGCAGACAAAAATAAAAGAAATTGCAACTCAATAAAGACTGGGTGCTAATATTAAACTGAAGCTGAATGGACTGGCCTACTGGCACACAATAAGTAAAGCAAAGTTGGCGACACAAAGGCTCCCTTTTCAATACTGAGATGTAGGGAAGGGTGCTATTCCTTCCCCTGGATTGCTCCACTTTACCCTTGATCCTTACCTTATAATGCTGAGTGTTAAGCAAGGCGGCATCAAGTACCATTTTTTGAGTCTTTGGTATGACTCAACCTGGGATTGAACCCCGGTCTCCCAGACCATTGGCGAACATTTTACCCTCCGAAGACAGGTACTTCTGCTAGTAAGAAAAAAATGACAATCTAATTGTTTAAAACTCCAGTGTTTACACTTTTTGAAAATTGTAACAAAAAATTTAGATGGTCAGGTTTGATTTATTTATTTAATGACATATTGATGCCTTATGGGTTATTTAATGCCCACATTTGTTATATTTGCAAATGTTTAATTGTAATCATGACTATTTTTCAATGTTCTACATCATTTTTTTAATTCCAGTTTGTTTGCACTGTAATTGTTTCAAGTATTCCAATCTAAGACCAATAATTGCGAGCAATTACATGCTTTCAAGTTACTAATAATGATAATCCTAAAAAAGGAATTTTAAGTTCAAGTTACTATTCTTAATATGACCATTGGGTGCTCTATCCATATGGCCTTGTACCACTTCTAAGCAAAAAGCTTAGTAAATTACAACTATTTTTAATACAAATAATTTTTACACAGTTAAATGGTTTCAAGTATCCATTATGAATAATTTTCATATGTATTTTCCTGTGAATTGGAACTAACGGGTACTACTATGGGTCAGAGTGGAACTGGGAGTAATAAAGATGTTCTTTGCACTCTCCAGATCTCCAGAACTAGAGCCTTATCATCAGAAGCAGCTTAGTGTAACAAATATAGAGATTAGCTTAAATGAACATTTCAAGTCATTACATAGAACTAAATAAGGAAATAAATCCAACAGTTTGAAGAAAAGTTGAAAAAAGCGAAATAATTCAAAATTTGATGAATTTATTATGAAAGTCAACACTGAACGTTTCAGCTGTAATATCCTTCTTCAGAACTTTAAATTCATGAAAAATGTTGTTAAAATAGCAATGGATGTTCAATAAAACAAGAAGAGAAAAGAAAAAGAAATGTTGTGTAATTTAATCCCATTTAAAAGATTTGCTCATTATAAATGGATTTGGTCTTCTCAACAGAATATTGTTTGATGTGAACAAAGACAAAATATTAATATTACCAGAGTGACTCAAATGTTTTGCAATATTTCAGTATGTGGTAATTTGTGGTATGCATATCATGAGATTGATTCAGTTCAAGCTGTTAAAGTCCCCTGTCATGGTTGGTAGTAATGTGTTAATAGGTGCATTGAGACATTGTGCATTGTTTCACTTCATATATGAAAGTTGCACAGATGAATGTGCAATGCTTGAAGCCATAGAAGCAAACTCAAATAATATCAAGTGTGTTGGGCAGATCACAGTTTAATGTGATTCATCACCTTCCAACCTCCACAAAAACATCCATAACTGCTAAATCGTGCCTTGCATTACCAAAATAAGTGTAGGGGAGGGCACTACTCCTTTCCCTTGATTAGTCCACTTTACTCTTGATACGTGCCTTATAATGCTGAGTGTTAAGCAAGGAGGTATAAAGTACTGTTTTTAAAGTCTTTGGTATGATGTGATCTGGGATTGAACCCAGGTCTCCCAGACTATTGGCGAATGCTCTACCCACAAGGCCAATGAGCCGGTTATGTATTTAAAACTAAGTAACTGTTAAAAAAGACAAAAGTAAGTCAAGACACAAATATGAATACATTCTTAAGAAAAAATCTATAAAATCTAATTATCAATTCAAACCTGATTTCTTGGTTAATATCCATCAATACAAAGTCAAAATAAAAAGGAAATATTGATAAAATAATATCAAAACTCTGAGGAAGATTACCTGACTGATATCAAGATTGAAAAATTTGCCTTATGAAAAAATTGAAAAACAATAAGGAATCTCATTCTAGTTATTCAATTGAATAGAGTAATTTATATGAATATTAATTTAGGATTTACTAAGGATTTAAAACAGAAACTAATAAGATTAAATGAAGTGAAAGAGAAAGTCAGTTATTTTATGTACGATTTTAACCACAGTTATAAATTTATTCTACATCTCTGTGATGACTGTTGACTTTGCTTCACATCAAAATTCTTCTAAAACAATAAGAATATCTTTTTAGTTTTTACGTAGCTGACCTTGCAATCATCTAAGTACTCTAATTTTGATTACCAACATTTGCTTTGTGCTTATTATGATTGTTAGTGTACATCTGTATATATATAGAGAGAGAGAAAGAGAGAGAGAGAGAGTAGTCCTAAAGTCACTCAGAAAATAAAACTCTGTGGAACATCTAAAAAGGCATCTAAAGGTTATTATATTTTATAAAAAGTAATTTTCAAGGTTTAAAATAAATATAACAAGCAAAATAATTTCTTTATTCTTTTTAATCAAAAGTTGTTCAATTTTTAAATGAGTAAATGAAATTTTTGACACCCTGAATCTCTCACTAAAATATAAATATATTGGTAGAATATGTGGTGCAATGGTTATCATCACAGAAAATCGATTCAGCTCGTCTTTTATTTCATTGTGCACTAATGCATTTGGGAAAGGTATGGTATCATTTCTTCTCCAGCAAGCTAAGGCTAAATAATAGGGTAGACTGGGGTCTCTAGCCTTTGTAAGAGCAACCCACCTAGGAAGAGGAAAACTTTGGTCTCAAACCTTCTAGTAGTACGGTCAAGTAACTTGTGGTTAAGTGGCAAAAGCAGGAGCTGGAATCCCAAAGGAAGTCCTATGATATATTCAGCTACATTCTGGTTATTGCCCATTCGGGTGGGGTCACCGTAGAATACATCAACGGCTTATCTGAAAAGAGGTAAGACCCCCTTATAATGCGTATCCAGGATATGACATTACAGACATAACAGTCTGATAGTGATGTCCCAGTAATGCAAGAGCTTTCGGGAATGCAGAGTACCTCTTCATTGCTATCGCTCCCAGGTCGACTCTGGTCTGAAATGGTAGCTACTGATAGGGTCCCATCGATGGGTCAAATAGAACTTAGCTGTGAACTAATGCTAAACTGAATTACGTGAAATAGAACTGTTTCGACATTTAACTGTGCATAAACAAACTCTATACTTATACTAAACTGAATTGTTTGAATATGAACTGTTTGACTAAACTGAATAGCTTGAAATAGAAATGTTTTTGACAAACTAAGTACTTATGCTAAACTGAATTTTTTAAAAATAGAACTGTTTATTTGTATAAAAAATGGATTTGGCATTAAATAACCTACAAAGGTTGATATGCCATAAAACCCAAACCAACCAATCATTCTGGCTACTCCTGTGGTGTTGCAAAGAAAGGAAAACTTGCAGCATCGGCAATGTTCAGTCTTCCATACAACCTTACTGTACTAAGATCCAGGTGAAGACTCAGTCTCACGAGACTGATGAATTCTATATCCTAACATATATATTATATATTATAAATAACTTTAAGCATTGTGATATGACTGTTGCCATATATTACAAGTTAGAGAATAAATTAAAAATTGATGATAGACACTTTAAAGTAATTGCACAGACGGAAACCTGCGTGTTTGGCTTCCCATGAGATATAATTGCAATCTCTGCAGTATGTAATAAAGTAAAAGAGTACATTGCATGAGGATTTTCAAACCTACTGCTCAACTTCTGACTTACAAAGTTATTTAAAGAAAGAATCAATAATAGTGGAAATAAAATGCAAATGAACAAATATAACCCTCTTTAGAGTATTTTCTTTTTTTTAAGAATATTTTTAAGTCATTCTTATAATTCTCTTTAAAGGATTTTAGATATTTTATCTTGGTTTTCATTACTACTACTACTGCCATTTTTTTGCAAATACATGATAGCAGCAGCCTAGATGTATAAATAACCAAAGATTATTACTTCCCTTGTCCACTAAACAGTTCTGCTGATGATCACTAGCTTGCGTTGTCAAACCTGAACAGAAATGCAGACATGCAAAACTATCTTTTCCTGGTCTCTTGTGTTGAAAAACTTTGAAATAGACCTGATTTTTGTCCCATGTGCTGTTTTGTCCACAATAAAATTTGTGCCCCAATGAACATGACTCCATCGAACAAAAAAGTTCTTAAAGATGTAAGTCTTGAGCTGAAAAAAATTTCTATCTCTCTTACACATACATACACTAAGGATATTTCTTCACACACTCTTAACAGTTGTTAATTTTTGAGTCAAAAATATTGGACAAGGAACCATAATGCTTATTAGTGAGTTGGACTAATAATGTGTTATGTTTAGACTGAATAACTTTGTTGGTTTTCTCATCTAGAGCAGCAATAAATCTAAAGGAAACTTGGGTGGTGTCAAAAAACAGGTGTCCTGGGTATAAAACTAAACAGCATCTGATTGTGAGGCTCCATTTCGAGAGGTCTGGGGAATGTGCCGCACCCCTTCATTTTTATTAATTCCAATTCCACTCTAACCTGCAGTGTTTCTATCAAAGAACAATACTCAAGTGTTCTAATATTCTTTTCTAAAACATCAGTTTAAAAGAAGAAAAAACTCTAAATTAAAATCTCACCAGTGTTTTTCAGACCTGTTCACCATTCTTCAACTTAACTTTTCACAAGACCAACTCTTTTTTTATATTACACATTTTATATACACACATTTCTTATGTATAACTTCTACATGAATGAACACAGAGAATTCATCTTGTTCAATTACTCATTTTTAGAAACATTAATTTCAGTGTCTTCTTTTTCTTCCTTTTCCCTAATGCCCACAATAAATTCTTTTAGAATATTTAATAAATGTTGCATGTGCATATTTAATTACCTGCCCCTGACAAGTCTTTCATGTATTGAAGAATTCTTTAGGATTCTATCTGAATTTAAATGTGCACATATACTTCCCAGAAGCCAACTATAATCTTATATACTCTTTTCTTATCTCTCTTTTTTGATTTGTTGATATTCAATAAAATATTTTGTGTCTGTATCTGTGTGTGTGAAACCAGCTACCTGAGCTTTCACACAATAAACCAGCAACCTGAGCTTACATTATTTGCAGCCAAGCATAATATAGACATCATATGAGTATAGAGTATAGATATTACCGTAGCAAAGTTGAACTAAAAACCATGATATCAGTAATGGATAGACATTTGTGTGAGTATCTGCACTGAAAAAATTCATCAACATTGTCAAAGGAAATGTTGGAATGCTTCAAAATCACTAAATAACAAAGAGAATTGAACCAAGAATGATGTGTGCCACATTTAGTGGCAACCTCTGCACAACAATCATGTCTTACAACAGATCCTTCCACATATATATATTAAATACATTAATTACCAAAAAGTGGATAAGTAGTGCTTATCAATAAACATAATGAACTAATTTTTAAATGCATCCATAAAGATAGATTTTAACTCATATGAAATAGTTTAATAATTTCCTTTCAAAGAAATTTATTTAGTACTTATCATACATTGAGCACTCCTAGAGATTTATAAAAATCCTCTTATATATTCTAAAATAGATTCATTCCCAACTCATATTCTTTGGATATTATATATATATATATGCTGAGGGACCATAGCTTTGGGGTAAGATATTCAACTGATGTAAAATTCAGTGAGTTCAATCCCAGCTTGAAGCATCTTGTCAAGCCTCACTGAGGAGTTTTGATATAATGAAACAGTCTGCTGTTGGTTAAACACTTGAGTGCAGAATTGCTGGCTACCACATATATCTAAATGCAACACTCTTCTCATGAATTGAACACTCCAATAGCTGATAAGCATATATGTAAATAAATATATGCATAAAAATTCCTTCACTTATGCTGAGAGGGACGGTAGATCGAGATTAAGATATCCGAATGACGTAAAGTCAGCTGTGTTATGATCCCAGCTTAAAGCATCTCATATGTCTAGATATACTGAAGAGTTGTTATATAATAAAACTGTCTGTTGATGACTATATATATATGGAAGAATATGTGGCATAAGTTTGGGAAATGGACATGATGAACTATATTCAAATCATGTTTGCACTTCATTTCAAATCAAAGCACTTGGGAAAGGTAAGAAAATCCTTCTGGGCAAAAAGTAGAACAGACTGGGCTCTTTAGCTTCGGTAAGGCAACCGATCTAGGAGAAAGAAAAACTTTGAAGTCAGGAGAATCAATGGCATATTTGTGCATTATTCTTCCACTATCATCTGATCCCAAAACTGTTTGGCCGAGTCTAGAATACACCGACTGCATCTCTGCAGAGGAGTAAGACTCCCTACTCCTCTAACAAGTGTCCTAGATATGACACTAAACAATCTGATGGTGAGACTTCAGTAATGATGGAGCTTTGGGGAATGCAAAGTACTCCTTCATTGCCATCACTCCCAGGTCCACTCTGATCTGGAGTGGTAATACCTGATTGGGTCCTATCAATAGGTCACATAGAACTGTTTGACATTTAAACTGTAAGCAAACAAATGACTTATGCTAAATTGAATTGTTTGAAATAGAACTGTTTGATCATTTAACTGTGCATAAACAAATAACTGATGTTTAATTGAATTGCTCTTGATACAGCAATACTTGGAACCATTTAACTAAGGGTAAAAGTATAAGCTCAGGCTTGTTTAAAAATGCTTACAAATAATATAATGGTCAGAGTGTATGCCAATGGTCTGGGAGACCTGGGTTTAATCCCAGGTCAAGTCATACCAAAGACTCAAAAAATGGTACTTGATGCCTCCTTGGTTAACTCAGCATTACAAGGTAAGTATCAAAGGTAAAGTGGGTCAATCCTGCAAAAGGAGTAGCGCCCGCCCCTACACCATAGTGTAGTAGCTACCGAAAAGGGAGCCTTCAGGTCACCCTAGACAAAGCTTGCCAACTTTACTATGGAATAATATATATTCAATATATATGTATAATGAGGATTTGGCATTAAATAACCTACAATGGTTGATATGGCATAAAACCAAACCAAACAACCCAAAACTGTGGTTGGTTCTATACAAACCTTCACTTGCAAACACAAATCACTTGTGTAGATAGTCCAACAGTTCTTTAACTGAACTGCTGGACCCTCATATGTCAAGATTGATTGGAGAGACCATCATCATATATATATGTGTGTGTGTGTGTAGAATTCTCCCTCAAGAGCAAACTGGCACTTATAGCACCAGGAATATTGCATTATTCCCCAAGGGAAGACCTTATTCCTTGACTTTTGATTGGCTGGTGGTTTTGGTGTGTATATTTTTATCCATATATACTGAACACTTTGACCATGTCCAGTAGTTGCTATAGAGTATATTTGGTTGTTGTCTGGTGACTGGACGCAAGTATGATGTTCAATCTACAATATGTATAAGCTCTTTCAATTATTATTATTATTATTATTATTATTATTATTATTATTATTATTTTTGACAAGTATTATTCTTCATCTTTCAAATTCTCATTGCCTTTTTTTATGACACTTGAAAAAAGAATAAGCTCTTAGCAAGATTTTAACTAAAATCTCCTTCTGCCTTTATTCCAGCTGCTGTATCAAGTCATTTAAAAGAACATGGATAGTATTACACAAATCTAAATGGCACCTAAAAAACAGTTAATAACCTTGTCTCTGATTGGTCTATGGAATATTTAAAACAACTAAAAGATGCAAAATGAAGAAACTAGGATTAGGAAATTTTCTTGGTGTCATATTTGAATCTAGACTTACTAAAATAAAAGATAATAAAAGTCAAAATTATTAATAACAAGGATTTACAAAGAAACTAGAATTTGGAATATGGAGAATAATTCTAGTCAAAATTATAATCAATTATAATACCCTAGTATTTACTCATCACTGGGGGATGACAAGACATTGATAAGGGGACGATCATAATATAAAATGGAAACAACTTGGCTCGTTAAGTTCATTTTCGAAGATGTGCTTCTAAATAAAAGTAATGCTTTAATAATATCACAAAATAACAATACTGATAATAAGTTGGTGACCATAGTCGAAGGCGACTAGAAGGCTCCCTTTTCAATAGCTACAACACCGAGGCATAGGAGAGGGCACTATTCCTTTCCCAGGATTGCCCCACTTTACCCTTGATACGTACCTTATATTGCTAAGTGTTAAGCAAGGAGGTATCAAGTACCATTTTTAAAGTTTTTGGTATGACGTGACCTAGGATTGAACCCAGGTCTCCTGGACCATTGGCAAACACTCTACCCACTAGGCCAATGAGCCTGTCTACTGATGATAAAATAGAACTAAATTTATAAAACATAATAAAGAAATGATGTTAATATGTTCCTGATTTAGTCAGTCTCTTTGCCACAAGCACAATGTGACACAATGTCAATTGTTAAGTGGTGTAAAGCTGCTTTATCAACAAAGCTACAAGAAAACAGATGGTATTAAACAATTCCAAATGACACCCATAAAACCACTCAATACTCTTCTCTCTGAATGGTCAATGGAATATTTGATACTACAAGAATTAGGAAAATGAAGCAACTAAAATTAGTAAGATGTTTTGGTGCCATATTTGAAACTAGAATAAGATTTGGTGTGCTTGGTTGTGTTTTAAAACATATCAACCATTGTTGATTATATAATGCCAAATTCTGTTTATACCTATCATATATTAAAAATATATGATTTTTTAAATGGATGGTTTGTTGGTAACATTGTTTTAAATGACCCAGAACTTATGTGTTTCCACACAGTTAAATGGTTTCAAGTATTTTTATTACACATTTGTAATTCTATTTATCAAGTATTCCTATCAAATTTAATACTATCTTTAGTTTGTGCACAATTAAATGGTTTCAAGTATTGTTATTCAACACTAATAATTATATTTAGGATTACTCATTCGTCAGCTTCCAGTTAAATGGTTTCAAGTATAGTAACTGATTAAATAGTTGTATCTGACTCATTGATAGTAGCTGAACAGGTTCTACCCCTTTGGGTCAGAGTAGACAAGGGACTAACCGCAATGAAGGGGTACTCTACATTTTCCAAAGCTACAGTATTGGAGCCTCACCATCAGATGCAGTTGAGTGCCATATCAAGGACCCTTGTTGTAGAAGAAGGATAATACAAATCATAATTATTAATGATAATACAATATTATGTTCTTTACTGTTCGTATTTCTTCTTTTCAACCTTGTTAGTTACTGCTGATAATTTATGATGATTTAAAAATACAAATTATTTTTGAATTTTTTAGATTTTAATCTAACCATTATCTTGATTACTTTAGCAAGTCAACAATTCTTGAAGATAATGTTGAAGAGTTAGAATGTATTTTAGAAAAATTCATTAGGCATTATTCCTAGAGACAGTAAATAAATTTATTTACAAGTTGATTAAGCAAGAAAGGTAAGGGAACAAATGAAGGTAGAAATAGAAAAAGGCATGAGAGCAACACAATTGACTGTTGAAAACTAATTCTCTGTAACAATAACAAAATTTATGTGAATCTAAGAAAAAATTATAAAGTGGTTAAACTGAAAATAGAATAAATGAGTGAGATAGTCTTTACAAAGATAAAGTTCTTGTCAAAAGAAAGTC
The DNA here is from genome assembly GCA_963585895.1 of Sepioteuthis lessoniana. Taxonomy (NCBI): domain Eukaryota; kingdom Metazoa; phylum Mollusca; class Cephalopoda; order Myopsida; family Loliginidae; genus Sepioteuthis; species Sepioteuthis lessoniana. Next base: position 1,231,587 of record OY757938.1, read on the forward strand.
TTGTGTGTGAGCAAGTGGTGAATTTTTCAGGGCCTACAGAATGAACTTATAACTTCTAGATAGATTCCAACAAGAAGTTCTTTGCCAACACATTTATCCACTTGCATATTGTCCAGTGGGAGAATTCAGATACCTTTTTTAAGTGGCTAAAATCTTATCTTATTTTTTTTTATCTGAATGAAAACTCAAAGCATATATACTGTTTTCTTGTCTTGAAGTTCATTGAAGGTTACTGATAATTACAAAAGAGACCTGAAGAAGTCCATAGGATACAGTGGCTGAAATGTTGCAATTATTACAATCAAATTTGGGACAATAGTAAATAATATAAAGAATTAAAAACAAATTACATAACTAGCAGTATACAGTAATGGCCATTCTTATTTAATTAAATATGATTAGTGGTTCTAAAATGGAAGATTCGAGGAAAAGACATGTATTCTATGGAGTTAATTGATAAAAAACACCAATTATATGCAACTTGAGTGACACTAAAAAGATTACAATGATTTTTGACCTGTTACAATTTGGTTTTGTTTCTTTTGTTTAATGGTATATCAACCTTCTTTATGGAAGAACAGCAGTGATATTATTCAACAGTTACAAAGTGAATGAAATTGTGTGACTGGAGTTCAAATTTGATTACTTCAAGGCTGTAGTCCAGTCCTTCAGCCATCATGCCATTAGGACTCTCTCTACCCTTTGCAGAATTACAGTGCACTAATGACCCTCTGGATATATCTGGTACAATTAAATCTGTAAGTGATATATATCTAGAAAGGAACAATATCAGGCCATAAACATAAGAGCAAACTTTTCACCTATGAACTAATAGTTTATCTCCAATGTCAATGTTGATCAAGAAATTGGAATATGACACTATAAAAAAAAGCAAGTTTTAAATAATGTTTTTCTTAGAAGGATGATCAAAATAATAGAAATCTACATTGTAGAAGTTGGTTGTGGTTGCTTAGTATTTATTAAGTTGGAAGCAATATTTCTTATAATACATTAATTAACATCTGTTTCCAGTTGGTGAGTTATCTGATGTCTTGTATCCGGCACTGGTAAATCCAAAGTGAAATGTTTCAAGGTATTACAACTGTGTACGTAGGGAAGTATTTCCCATCATACTGTCACACACATCTCTTGTGATTCTTCATTTTTATGATATATATATATATATCAAGAAATTTAGTTCAATGTTCTCATTAATATATATATATATATACACTGGCCCATTGGCCTAGTTGATAGAGTGTTTGCCAATAGCCTGGGAACCAGGGTTCAATCCCAGGCCGAGTGATACAGATCAAGGGTAAAGCGGAGCAATCCAGGGAAAAGAGTAGTGCCCTCCCCTACAATTAGCATCTATTGAAAAGAGAGCCTTCGGTCATCCTCAACTATGGTCACCAACTTTATATATATATATAATTCAGACATAACACACATATATGAGGATCATTAAATAAGTTTCCAGACTTTTTTCGTATGGGCACTTTTATTGATAGTACACACATGAAACTCTAGTCCCCTACAAAATAATCCCCTCCAGCTGCAATGCACTTGTTGTACCATTCCAACAACTTCTGGAAGGTCCCATGGAAGTCCTCTTGTGTGAACGTGTCAATCACCTTTGTCACAGCTTCTTTCATCTCCTCAATTGTCTTATAACGACAGACTCTGAGCTTAGGGAATAAGCAAACATCACAGCGAGCAAGGTCTGGACAATAGGGAGGCTGAGGAACTGTCTTGATGCCCATCTTGCTCAAATAGTCTGTGACAAGGATGGAGTTGTGGACTGTTGCATTGTTCTGGTGGAAATGCCACTGACCCAATTTGAAGAATGCTGGCCTCTTCCAACCGAATCTCTTTCTGAACTCCCTTAAAACCTCAATATAGTATTCCTTGTTGACTGTCTGTCCAGTGGGAACCCAGTGCATGTAGATCATGCTAATGCTGTCAAAAAAAGGGATCATCAAAAGTTTGTGGGTGGATCTGCTCTGTCTTGCCTTCTTGGGTTTGGGTGAGCCAGCATGCTTCCATTGGTCATAGAAATAGATCCAGCTTTCATCACAGGTTACCAGAACATCAAAAACTGTGGGATGTGAATTGATCAGTTCGACCACCTCCCTGCTGTCATAACAACGTCTTTCTTTCTGATCTTCTCTGAGCACCCTTAGGACAAACTTTGCGCAAATCTTTCACATCTTCAGTTCCTCATGAATAATTGTGTGTACTGTTCCCACACTGACATCAAACTTTGCACTTATTGTCTCTATAGACACACGACAGTCCTTATCCATGAAATTCTTTATTTGGCCAATAAACTCTGGTGTTCTAACTTCCTTACACCTCCCACACCTCTCATCATACCCCACAGACTCCCTGCCTTCCTTGAATCTCTTATGCCACTCAAAAGCTGATGCTCAATTCATGCAACATGGTCCAAAAGCAGTCTGAAGCATTCCATATGTTTCTGCGACATTTTTTCCAAGTTTAAAACAGAATTTTATTGCATATCATTCTTCTAAAGTGTCCTCATATCCAGATTGCATTTTTGAAATTCACCAGCTGGGACAATCGGGCTTTAGTTGAGTGTATTCCAATTGCTGCTGTAGCTGTTCATTTGAAGCTGAAATCATAAAAATTGGTCAGTCATCTCATAAGATGTATCGCAATAACATAATGAATTTTCAAGAGTCTACAACAATTTTAAAAGCCTGTACAAAAGAAGTCTGGAAACTTATTGAAGGATCTCGTACATATATGCATATATTATCTATATAATATGCATAATATTTATATATATATATATATAAGTAAATAATGAAAAATCTAACATTATGGAGAAAACTTGACCATCAAAGTTGTCCAAAAGTGATGAATTTATTAAGCAATAAAGTGGACATTAAAATGTTTCAGTATTAATAAACTATGATCAGGATTTCAAAAGGTGACATCAAATGTTAAAAATGGCTATCTTTGAAGTGTAATGGTTAAAGTGATGGACCACAGAATTGTAGACAGTGAGTTCAAACTCTAGTCATGGTATTATGTTCACTTTTGGACATATACCCTTGGTAAAGGCATGAACCCTCTTATCCTCCCAGGTATGGGTTAAATAGTACCACTACTGTTCTTCAAGAAGGATGGATTTGGCATTAAATAACCTACTGTGGTTGATATGCCATTAAGCAAAGAAACCAACCAATCAAGTGTTGAAGGAGTAATGATGGATGTTTGATAAAATACAGGAAATAGCAGAGGAAATATTTCCTGTATTTGATAAAACATCCATTGTTATTCCTTCCACCCTTTTAAAGTCCTGATGATGGTACATTAATACCGAAATGTTATAGTGTTGACTTTACTACTTAATAAATACATCACTTTTGGACTACTCTGGGGGTCAATTTATCTCCACACATACACTCACACATATATACATATATATATATATATATATATGTAATATAGGAGATAAATATGGAATGACTAAATATAACCCAGGTTTTATCCATTCTGTCTTATAGTGAGTACTTTTATCCTTCATTATAAAACAATCAAACTTATTGATGTCATCACTATAGGTATATTTTAGGTACACAAATACACACACACATACACACACATATATATATATATATTTTTTTTTTACATAGGTTTTTAGTTTCCTTGCAACAGCACTTCATTAAGCTTTCTCTAACACACATACACTCATACACAGACTGTTTGTCATTTTATTTTTAGCGTGTGTGTGTGTGTATACATGTCATCATCAAGTCATTTTTTCAACACAGATTTTGCTGTCTCCATCCGTCCCTAACATTTACCACTTGCAACCGGTCTTCTAAACAGCATCCCATGTCTGAGGAGAGCTGATATAGGTAATTTCTTGCTAGTCAACCAACACTGGCACATTCATGTGTAGGGTCCATTGGAGAATGTGTGTAACTGTATATATATGTAAGTTGGTGTGTATCTGCATGTATATATGCATGTGGGTGGCTGCATATATGCGCTTGTTTGTAGCTGAAGTCTACAGAATAATGAAATTATCTTTTATTGGAATGAAAAAGTGATTTAAAATTCAAGTGAATGTTTGGATAAAAATAAATGTTTTCAGAAATGACTGCTGTAATAATTGCATTTATTGGATGAATTTATTTGATTATTATTATCATTATTATTATTATTATTTGGGTGGATTATAAAATTTATATGATGAGGTCATATTTGCTGTTGATTAAGTTTTTACCTGTGGGATCCAAGCACAAAAGCACTGATAGAAAAAGTGTGTAAACTGCAAAGGAGACTTTATTGTAGTGGGGAATGGTTATTGACATAGGTAATGGACACAGTGACCCAAGTTGAAATAAAGTTGGTGACCTTAGTGGAGGGTAACCCGAAGGCTCACTTTTCAACAGCTACTACACTGAGGTGTAGGGGAGGGTACTACTCATTTCCCTGGATTGCTCCACTTTACCCTTGATGCTTACCTTATCGTGCTGAGTGTTAAGCAAGGCAGCATCAAGTACCATTTTTTGAGTCTTTGGTATAACTTGACCTGGGATTGAACCCCGGTCTCCCAGACCATTGGTGAACACTCTACTCATTAGGCCAATGGCCCGGTCAAGTTGAAATAGCTGTTTCCAATTCCCATTGTTCTAACACCCTTGGATAAGTTATGAATCAAATCATTCTCTAATTATGGCAAAATTGTAAGACAGACTAGACTTTTTAGCCATGATATGGCAACTGATCTAGGAGAAGGAAAACTTTGAATTCAAACCGGTCAAAGTCTACTTTAAAATTGATTTTGTATTGCATCCGGCTCATGTGGAGTGGTTGGTAAATAGATATATTAAAAGATAAACCCCATTTGGTCCCATTCCATAAGATGGTCAGCCAATGAACTTTTCAGCCAACCTTTGTAGAAAAGCTAAAATGAGAAAAAAAAAAGAACTATTGAAAATCTTTGTCTTTTCATTGCAGATTTGAATCACTGAAATTACATTCTAATCATCTTCTCTGACCAGGTCATAAATAATTACCTGGCTGGGATTCTTGTTTCCTAAAAATTTTTCAAAAATAATCAGGATATTATTTTCTAATTATTTATCATATTTACCAGACATTTGAATTAAGAAGAAAAGAAAAAAAATCACATATCATAATGGATGCAACCTGCCTTACCCAGAATTACAATGGATGCAACCTGCCTTACCCAGAATTACAATGGATGCAACCAGGCTAACCAAGAATTATAATACATGGAGAGAAAATAAGGAACTATTGGTAGCAAAATTGGCTATGTAAGTCAAAAAGAAGTGGTAGGTTAGTCTAAGGGAGAGAGTGGTGCTCACGTGTCTGATGGATGAATTATGTGTTTTACCATCATTTTCAATTAAACTTGACTACAAGAGAATTTGCTGCCAAAATATATATCATCATCATGTCATTCTGTGAGCATGGATTTCCCAGACTCTCTCCATTCATCTATATCATCCATCGCATTTGGCAGGTCCTCTAGACTATATCCTGTGTCTGTACAGAGCTGTTGTAGATAAGTTCTAACAAGACGTCCAACACCTGCTCATCCATGTGAAAGAGTACTCTGGAGAATGTTGCTTATGAGCTCACTATTACTTCTTCACTGGGACCTGCATGTCTTGTTCATCTGATTTGAATGATTTTAGAGATGAGAGGTAGGTGACTGTATTTCTGCTGTTTTATGGGATGCTGTTTCCAGGATTTGTTCAATATAGCTTGTATCATTCTTGTGCAGTTGCCGTCAAACCTTTTCTCCATATTCTTAGTCAGTATCTATATGGTGCATCCATATAGTAGTATGGACATGACTGCTGCTTAGCACTTGTAAGTTCAGAGAGTTTGTTTTTTTAAAAAAGAAAAATTACGACAGCATAAGTGCAGTGGAAATGATATAAATTCTCCATTTGGAAATATGATTAAAAACAGATTAAAATCATTACATTTCATTTAATCTAAATTCTTAGAAATCTGCTCGTACAGCCAGACCCTTCCTAAATTCCGCATAACCCCCACCACAAAAAAAACAAAAAACTAATCAGAATAAAATTCATTTTTTTTTCATATAGAAATTTAGATAAAATTCTTTGTAAATTGTTGCTTTCCATTTGAAATTGTGCTTTTTTTTGCAGCAAAAATATTTTTTTAGGAAGCTGGTTTCGCATATGATTCACTAAATTGAACTCTAACACAGTTGCATGGAAAATCATTACAATCAATTTTCATTTAGATTTTCATTTTTCCTTGATTAAATTCTCAAGTTATCAACAGTTTAGACAAATACAACTGGAAATCCTCTATATGAAAGTGATTTCATTTTGCATTCAGTAATTAGTGCATATATATATATATATATGTAAGGAAAGAGAGAGAGTAATCACTGAATGAAAAATGAAAGCACTTTCAAAGGGTTTTATTCTTTTAAATAGTTCATATAATATCTAAAATAGTGAAAACATAAAAAATACTTAGTCCATTTGAACAAAAGAAAATTTGATGAAAATTTTTTATTTTATTTTGTATGTTTTGTCAAAAATAACTTATATTATGAGCTAGTTGATATATAATATATACAATTATTCACTAAGAACTACAGAGGCATAATTCTTACTGCTTAGGTTTAAAATGCTCTTTGCTTGTCAACAGAATCAAACCTGAAGTCAAGAAAATTCTAACAAAAAAATCAAAACAGTTTTTTGGAGAAATGGATCCACAACTTGACAGATTTTGACTATCCATCAAAGGAGAACATACAAAAAATCTTGAGGCAACAGAACTGTTTGTAGATTTCTCCCAAAACATTTGATTCCATATCCAGAGGAAAGATGGAGAAAATACTACTAGTATATCATCTCCTCAAAGAAACAGTTAAAACCATAATGATGCTTTATAAAACCAAAAAACAATGGTTTTCTCACCGAATAATGACACAGACTTTTTTGACATTGGGGCTGGAGTTTTCTAAGGAGATACATTAGTACCATATTTGTTTATAATCCACCTAGATTATTTACTCAGAATGCTGATAGATCTAATGAAAGAAAATGGCTTTACACTTAAAAAGGCCAGAACCAGATGACATCCTACACAAACTATCAGAGATGCAGACTATGCAGATGATCTAGCGCTTCTTGCAAATACACCTTCTCAGCCGAATCCCTACTGCATAGCCTGGAGCAGGCAGCAAGAGGCATTGGCCACCATATGAATGCAAATAAAACAGAGAACATATGTTTTAAACAAAAAAGAGCTATCTCCACTCTTAGTACTAGGCTTCTAAAATTAGTAGACAAATTCAAATACTTTAGCAGCAATATCCCATCTACAGAAAATGATGTCAACACATGCCTCATAAAAACGTGTACTACTATCAATCGGTTATCAATCATATACAATTCTGATCTATCTAATAAAATAAAACAGGATTTTTTCCCTGCTGTGGCTGTGTTGATACTACTGTAAGGATCCACCACAAGGATGCTAACAAAATTTATGGAGAAAAAGGTAGATGGAACAATTCAAGAATGTTATGTACTATTTTGAATAAATCCTGGAAGCAACAGTCCACAAAACAGCAACTTAGCTCCCATATCAAAAACCACCCAATTAAGATGAGCAAGATATGCAGGACATTGCCGCAGAAGCAAGGATGAACAAAGTGATGCTCTTCTATGGACACCTACACACAGATATGTCAGTGTTGGGTGACTAGCAAGAACTTATTTACATCAGCTCTGTGCAAATACAGGATGTAGTTTTAAAGACCTGTCTGGAGTGATAGATGATAGGGTTCAAATGGAGAAAGAGAAACTCAGGGAAATCCTAGCTATCAGTGCAACTGGAAGCTGATGATTTACAAAAATAAATATCTAATTTTCAAACATTCTATGTCCTTCATTGGTGTAAACTATTAGATGTTAGACTTTGAATATGAATTTAAGACTGCATAAAAGTAAAGTTGGCGTCCGCAGTCAAAAGTGACCCGAAGGCTCCCTTTTTGATAGCTACTACACTGAGGTGTAGGAGACGGCGCTACTCCTTTCCCTGGATTGCTCCACTTTACCCTTGATCTCTATCTTATATTGCTGAGTGTTAAGCAAGGAGGCATCAAGTACCATTTTTTGAGTTTTTGGTATGACTCAACCTGGGATTGAATTCAGGTCTCCCAGGCCATTGTCGAACACTCTAACCATCATGCCAATATCCATTACTGGACATAAGACTGAAAAGAAATACTTAAATTTGTGTAAAAATTGAAATTTCAGTCTATGCTTAAATTCAATATTAATCTCTAACAAACTATTTCCTTATATAAACATACTTCGAAATATTTTTCTAATATGAAAAATTGAATAAATAGACAGACTATTTTTTTAATATTAAACAATAACATTTCACTAAATCACTCCGGTTGACTGTGGAAGCTTCTTATTCAAAATAAAGTATTTTTCTGTGGGCTAAGTTATTTTCTATCTGTATTTTATAACAATTTAATTCTATGAAACCATTGTTCACAAGTATAGCCTGGTTTCTAGATTAAGGGTTCAGAATAATTGTACTGTGCTTTGCTTATCATTTGTCAGTTTTTAAATCTGTTAGGAAATCTCCTTTCTATGACATGCAACAATATATTTAAAATATTTTTTATACTAAGAGACAATTATAAACTGTTTAATCATTGACTAGTTTTGACCTATTAAACATTGGGTTATATGCTTTGCAATTCTGAATCTAAAAACCATTCAATTTCTTAATTCCAGAATTTTCTTTATCATTTCAATCAATCAGACATTTTCATCTTGTTTACTTTTTATAAATTTTTTATTTGAAAATAAATTGAACATAAATAATCAAAGAATCTGATCATGAAAAAGTGTTCAAGTTCTAAAGTGAAAATTGCCGTTTCGATTATCCTAACAATCAATTAAACTCTATTGTGTGTGATAAGCGCTTCGAAAGTTGATTTATTTTTGTTAACGCCAAAATTAATAAGATGCAAATAATTAAGACATACACAGTCTTCCCTGAGAAATAATCAAATACAAATATTTCAAAGAGCGTATGCTATATTGGTAAAAGATTGACTTTGAAATGGTTTAATGATTGATAAAGTATACATATGATGCTTTATAACTTTAGCTGAAGATTATCAAGTAGAACACTTGAACACAAACATAATAAGAAACTTTAAAATGCATCAGTCACAAATAAGTTTCCCAAAATTTACATTTAAAAAATTTTATTTTCTGAAAAAGATTTGGTAACACTTTTATTCTCTGTTAGTAACCAAGCAATAATGCAGTAAAAAGAGTTGACTTATTTTAATGGCATGTCAAACTTTTGGGGTTATTTTATGCCTACATCCATTCATGGCATAACAGTTATTATTATAGAAAGTGGACTTGGTTACCCGAGTTCAATTCCTGAATGAGACTGTTTAAAGTTCATATAGCACTAATACACTCGGGAAAAGTATTCTCTCTCCAGCTATGGGTAAATAGTAGGACAGACAGTATTTTCCTTCGCCTAGACCAGTTTCTATACCGAGGTTAGACTCCTGTCAAATTTATACCTTTCCCAAGGGTATTAGCACTTTGTGGAACAGCCTTGATCAGAATTTGATCTTTGGTTACTTATTACATATATGATAGAAATATGTGGAAAGTTGGATAACTCAAACACTTAACTCAAATTTAGATTCACTACAAATCTATCTTTTTAACCTATAAATTGTCAGAGTTCTATTGTATATGGTCTCTCTTAGTGACATTGGGCGCTCCTTTCATATGGCCTTGTGCCACATCTAAGCAAAAAGCTTAGTAAATTACCTCTTAGTGACACTGAGTCAGCATCCAGTTGTGTTACACACCAAAGTGAACTCATCAGAACTCTGAGGAAGGAAAAGGTCTTATGGCTACTGGGGCATTCCATCATGTGCAAATGGTTGAGTCCATTCCCTGGGCAGCAATTGGTTGCTAGCCCAGGAGTCGCAATATTAACGTAAATATATACCGGCCCGTTCAGTGTGGTCGTGGGTCTATATTGAGTTATGGCCTGTCTTATTTTTCATCTGCCAGCTAGATGTTAGACTGGGACTGCCGAGCCAGTAAGCGTTGTTATTATTGTTGATTGTTAAAGCTGTGATTTCTACATCTCCCCTCCCCTGCCCACGTGTAGGCTGGATTGTACAAGGGCTGTGCCTTTCTTTGAGGCCTGGCCTGTTATGTGGTAGTAGCCTTGATAGATCTTGAAGAATTTTAGATAAGCGAAAGCATTGTGATGTTTGTGGGGTTTGTTTAGGGCGGTTCAATTGCTGTACATGTGTCATTACATATGTCACTGCCAGAAGGTGTTGGGAGATCAGAATGTAAAAATGGAGCATTAATCATAGAAGTTATTGGTGAGGTGTTGCACTTGGTATCAATGTTGGTGCGGCCTTGAATTTACACTTTCTTTGAAAACTATGTGATTCTTCCTGATCCATCAACCTGGATTCGGTATAGGCAGAGGTGGAGGAGCTCTTAGTGGCATTAAATTGCCACTACCCATTCAGGGTGGGGCTGGTAGAGGATTGGTTATGAGGGGATGGAATCACGAAGTCGGCAGTGAAGTAGGAGTGGCACTAGGGATAGGCCAATACCTTGGATTGGGGGTGTTCGGTACTGTAGGATGGCCCACGCAACTTTGTCATTGTCCAAGGAGCCTTGGGGGCCCATGTTTCTATTCACTATCCTCTTTGCAGTTTTTACCATGAGTTCTGCCCAGCCATTGGATTGTGGGTATGCGACTGAGGATAGTCTGTGCTTCACACACCACATCTGAAGGAATTCTTGGAATATACTGGAAGTAAAAGGTGGGCCACTGTCTGTGCTGTGTTCATCTAGGGTGCTGTATGTTTGGAAGAGCTGCCGACAGATGGACATCAATTTTGATGTGGTAGCATAACCTGGTTTTAGATGGTACAAGATGAGCTAACCAGTTAGTCTGTCTGCACAGGCAAGGTACGCAACATGACTAACGTGGAATATGTCTATCACTATTTGTTGGAATGGCCATTCCAGGGCTAGAGTCATGGTAATAGGTTCCCATGGCTGGCTTGGGCTAATAGTTGCACAAGTTGAGCAACTCACTCTAAAGTTGTGGATGGACATGTTCATGTCAGGCCAGCAAACTGAATTGTTAGTGCAGGCTTTCATGCCCTCTTCGCCTTGGTGAGCTGAATGCAAACAGTGTAGTACTTTCTCCCTAAGGGATTTAGGAACTACGATTCTTCTATCCATCAATATCAGGTCCCTCTCAGTGCTGAATCGGTGCCGTACCTCCCAGAATTTGTGGATTTCAGGTTCGTATTTATCAAGGTCGTGTAGCTGTGATCGTTTCAGCCTGATGCATGAATGTGGTCAGGTGACATGGCAGTCACATCATTGCTAGAATTGGTTATTGCTTGTATGGTTGCTAATTCCATTGCTGTGTTTATATTTTCTGACAGGTGGATACCTTTAAAAAAAGGTTGTGTGTGGCATAGGCTGAGAAGAGCTTCCACTGTAGCCACTGGATTGCAAGATATAGCATTGGCACCTTTATGCCACTTGCCAGGGTAGTGTTGAATGGTGAAGAAATATCTCAACGATTTCTCTTTGAGCTTAAAGAGGCATGGGTTTTGTATTTTGCTGAGATTTCTATCCTAAAATATTCCCATTAGTGGTTGATGGTCTGTCACTGCTATTATGTTTGTGCAACCCATAATAAATATGTGGCATTTATCTAATGCCCAATCAACTGCAGCTGCTTCGCCCTCAATAGGAGCATACGGCACTCTGCATCGGTACAGAATCTGCTGCCTGCAAATACAATGCACCATCCCTCAGGACAACTCACAGGAGCCTTATCAATGGGGCATTTGCAGTGCTTCTGTAATAGCAGGAAGCCCATACCTTCTTTGCTCCAATCTGGGGCCAGACAGGATACTTTATTGGTGTTGAATGTAGTAACACCCTTTCTTACTAAGCCTACAATAATTTTTTTTATTCCTGAAATGCTTTCTCCAGGTTTTCATTCCCTTAAAAAGGTGTATTTTGTTTGACTAGGTCTTGGAATAGTAACATAATAGAGCTTAAAGAATATACCCATGCTACTTGGTTGACTAGCCTGGACCAAGACCTTGTATACATGATATTCTTTGGGGTTGGGAAGTTGAAAATTGCATTGAGTAAATTTTCAGATGACATCACTCCTGATGATGTTATTTGAAGGCCTCCAAATTGAATGACATCCTGTCTGCAATGCTGGAATAGTGGAAGGGTATGATTAGTCTACTAGCCAAGGAGTGGCTATATTAGCATAAATATATGCTGGCTCATTCAGTGTGGTCGCAAGTCTGTATTGAGTAATAGGACATCTTATTTTTCATCTGCCAGCAGGACGCTAGACTGGGAATGCCGAGCTGTAAGTGTTATTATTATTGTTAGAGCTCTGACTTCTATATATATATAAGGATAGCTTTGTGTCTATGCACATTTCATTTATATATATATATGAATGATTAACTTAATGGATTGAGTGTTTGACATACTGGGGTTCAATCCCAAGTCAAGTCAAGTCATACCAAAGACTCAAAAAATGGTACTTCATGCCTCCTTGCTTAACACTCAGTATTATATGTACGAATCAAAGGTAAGGGGAGCAATCCAGCAAAACTATTAGTTCTCCCTACACCTTGTTGTTGTAGCTATTGAAAATTGAAAAAAGGAGCTTTCAGGTCACCCTTGACTATATATTTGCACAAAAGACAAGATTTAACTTTTCAGTTCAGCTATTAAGAAAGGGTCTCTAGCTTTGCTGATTGGTTTCCTGTTTTAGAAAAGGAAAACTCAAAATCCTTAACTGCATAGACAACAACAGGTTACTCTTCACTGCAATATTCCTTCCAACAATAGCTGGGTTTGTTAATTCTTGGTTTATTGTTAAAGAAAGCTGTGGAGGATCATGACCACTTAATTCCTTGAAGAGACAGGACACTTTTTAATTTTATTTTACAAAAGTTTAATCATATTGGTATTGGACATAATGATTTCTTTAAAACCATTTCAGTCAACTAATCTTTAAAAAAGAATAAATTAAAATCAATTTTTGTGTAAAGATTATCACTAATCAAAAAATATTTTTTTGCTTCTTGATATTTTGTATTTAGGTAATTCAACTAGAATTGAATTAAAGAAAAATTGCAATTCACAATTGAAGATTTCAAACTCTCTGATACACCAAATAGTTTAAAATATTCATGAATTGGCAATTTTAAAATGAAATATAAAAAAAATAAACCCCAAAATACCTAAAAAACCATGGTGAGAATATGTGAGTATATATATATATATAAACTTATGTATTTAATCATTTGAATTGGAAAATTAATTTCCTCAACATAAAATAATTATAAACCTTTCAATTCATGAAATAGTTCCAAATATTCATGGAACAACAGTTTCTGAATGAAAAATAACACTAAAAATGTTAAATCAAAATAGAAAATTGAAATCAAGGTTTATATATATATACATATTGACAGATAGACATATTTAAGCGTTTTTAGTCATTTGAATTATTTTCCACAACATATTATGATTATAAACTCTTCTATATCTGTATGTGTTTGTTCATATATGTAGGGTGGGTAGAATGGGCTCCAGTTTACTAACAAAACCATGTTGAAGGCAAAACCTTTAGAGGAGAATAAACTCAAAAATCAAAATTACAGAAACCAAGTGCCAGCATTAAACCTCCTCTGAATTTAACAATCTTTTGATGAGTTGGTTTCTTGGGAAGGGTAATAGTTTGGTTTAGTTTCTTTGTTTAATGACATATCAACCTTTATGGGTTATTTAATGCCAAAGTCATCCTTGTAGAAGAACAGGAGTGGTTCTGTTTAATCTATAGCTGAGGGGATATGTGGGTTCATGCTTTTTGTCTGAGTATTAATCCAGAAGTGAACACAATAGTATGACTTGAGTTCCCACACACAGTCTAGCACAATAGCCATTATGTCACTGGGACTCTACTCTGCCTCTTTGATAGGAAAACAGAAAGTTATATGGATATATAATTAACATGTATATATATCACAGAACATACTCAGTTCTCTTGCCTTTGTTGGGAATCCAGTCTTGAAGAAAGAAAAACTGATTTTAAAACAAGGAGCAGCAGTGCAATGTTCTCTTCAACTTTATAATGACTTGTGACAAGAATAATGACTATTTTGAAAATCATTGTAATAAGATTAACCAGACATGTAGAGCACTCCTTGAGAAGCTCGGACAAACTCAGAAGCGACATTTTTCTATGGACACCTGGACATGCCAATGTTGGCCAACTAACAAGGACTTAAGTCAGTTCAGTGTGGACACTGGGTGTAGAGTAGGGTGAGAACCTACTGAAAACAATGGATGATAGGGATGGATGAAGAGAGGGTCAAGGAAATTTATGCTATATCAGCCAGACTTCATGATGATAAAGATGTATAGTACTTTGCCTTTCCTTGCGACAATAATGACATTGGGAAGACAGAAGACATGCTGTTTGAGCTATTGCTCATCTTTCATACAATCTTTGCTAAGAATTGGACACTGATATATAGTTTCAGAAGACTCACAGATACAATATAATTTTTCTGTATTTGGATTGTGTAGCATTATGATATCTCATAGATGCATATAACACCACAGTTCTAAATAGTTTATAAGTGTAACACTACCTCTTAAATTTCAGTCAGATCCTATGGTAACTTCACTATGAGAAAAAGTGACAAACACAAAAAACACCTCTGTTGGTTCTTTTGATACAAAGTTTATTTGCTTAAGTCCTTTCCTACTGGTTGTTGACAAGAGAGAAACAAAATATGAAATGTGTCAACTGCTCAAGACAGAGAAAGAAAAAGAGAATAAACCATCACCAGACAAGAGAGGTTGACACAGACCTTGATATTATTTTTTACATTGCTGTTGTTTACTGTTGTATTTCTCCATGGTGCTCAGGTTCATTGTTTTTCACTCCTTGCATTTTGAAAGGGAACATCAGAGCTTTGTTCATTTTTCCTGCACTAAAGCTTCTTCATAACTACCTGGCTTAGTCCACTGGGGTAGGTTGCTTTTTTCATGGAGCTCACCCAATATGGGTGCCAACTTTTTACCGTGTTTTTTCATCATGCCAGCTGGTGTTGAACTGACTTTCTTCATCTGTTTCTTATCCTTCAGCCACTTTAATGACTTATCCATTTTAGTTTATTTCAGCTAATCACTGAGTGAGGCCATATTGCTGTGGATACAATTCTGTTTTTAACTTGGGCATCAGCTGCTATCATAACCTAGATTTTGAGAACCTCCTATACACTTTCCTGTTTGTTTCTCCCTTATTGTTCTTATATAGCCATTCTCTCTCTCTGTGTCTCTGTGACCCTTATCATCATGCTTTTCTCTCTCTCTCATGGCCTTGAATCTCTTTCTCGCATATGTCCTTCCTTTTACAATATCCTCTGGTTGACTTTTAAGTCTTGCTCAAAAACAACTTACAAATAAACAATCAACCATGCACAAACATCTTGGCACGTGATAAATTCCTCACACAATAAATACGGTTGATTAGTCACTTTTTCTCATATTTCTGTCTGATGGTTGTGTCATCCACACAAAGTAACTGACTTTACTGATTCATTATTTATACTTTTATATATCAAACCACACCAAATACTCACACTCACATTTTTCATATCAAAATATTCAATTCTTTAAAAATTCATTTACTTTAATAGACCAATTTTCCAACTTGTTATATCATGCAAAATACGATATCAATGATGAGATAAGTCCGAGTGGAAAAACTTATGCGAACATGTATGGAATATCAATAACAGATTTGTTGTATTAAAGGTATAAGTAGAATAGAGTCCACACATGGTAGCTGATACAGGAAATGTCTTCCTTATTCTCTTACATTCTGCCCCCTGTGTAGTGTATGTAACCATATTTAATATGGTTGGGATGATCCTCTGTTAGGGGTGATAGGTTCTTCCATTACCAAACTACTTTACTACAATGCTTTCTCATTTGAAAATATTTTGGATACCTGTAAATCCAATGTTTCAGTTATTAAGATCAACTTTTTATGATAAACTCTTATTAAGCAGTGAATACCAATCCCCAAGTATTCCAAAGTCAATCAGTTCAGACAGAAACTTCTCCTGATGATGTCCAAAGACCAAAACTGCTGGGTAATCAGTTTTTTTTTTTTAAATGTACCAATGTATTCTTTCAATAATACTTTCTTATATATATATATATATATATATATATATATATATATATACACACACACATACTGCATCAAATGAATTCATTCTTTTTCTTTTTAAAGACAAAAAGAATATTCCTAATGAGGAAAACAAACTACTAAAGAATTTACCTGAAAAATAGAACCATATACTCTCAGAATCAACATTTTCAAGAACATAGCTTAGATATCAACTGCTCATTATATCAAATGACTTTTTTCATATGTACATTTCAAGTGCTGTTTGCATAGAATCGATTTTTTAACTGAATGTGAGTATACTTTTGAAGTAGATAGAGTTTTACTCACCCCAGAATATTAAAAATTCAAATAATACCAGTAAAATTAATTTTCTGAACAGATAGACAACAATAGCTTTTTTATTCTGGTAAATTATGCCATTTACATTTTATTATTTAAATTCTTATTTCTTAAAAAAGTTTTTATTTTCTTTGAACTGCAAAAATGTTTTAGAGTTGAAAGAAATTTACAACTTTTAAAGAGAAAAAATAATCATTGATTTTTGTAGCATATTGAAATTTCTTTGGAAAAAAAGTCTTTTAAACTGTTTAATACAAACAGAAAGAACGCTCTGCTTATAATTTAAAGTTAATTTCTATAATTTATTATACGAGAACAAATACAAGTGATGTAATGCTGTTCCGATAGAATAAAACATCAATACAAACAATGATGTAATCAATTTCTAGGGAGAAATTGCAAAAATTGGATAAAAAAAGAGATGAAAGTACTAGAAGAGTCGTCCAGACCAACTTTACTGTAGGGAGACAATGAATAATTATTTTCCACTCGAATTGTGGGTGTATATTTGGACATCATGTGATTAACAGGTTTATAAGATGTCATTCACTTTTTATGTTCATTTTCTTTAAATGGATGACTTCTTGGATCCCTGCTTTTGGAGTGAAGAGAACAAGCTATGTTCTTTGAACTAAAGAGAGACTTTGACTCTAATCCTGGTGATAGTATTTTGCTGTAGCATTGAAATTTAAGTCAACACAGCTAAATGACTGAATACAATTGGACTTTCACTATTTTTGTACCTTCCTTTGTGCTCAGCTTGTATGTTGAATCTGTTTGGGACACGTCTGTGTTTTGTAATATTTCTTATATATTTTATGTATATTCATTAAAAGACCTATAAATGTTTATGTTTATCTCCTCTTTCCTTTCCATTTATTCAGTGTTAGAGTATCACTGGATTTACTAATGCAAATATTGGACTAATGGTGAGTAGAGATGCAATCAAATATCCTTCCAAATACTAAACTATTACCAAATATTAGTAATGCCTCTTATACAACCATTTTGACTAGTTGAATACCAGTGGCAGGAAATATCTGAAACAAACAACAGACAAGTTACAAGATCTTGTCTAACTCTTGTCAATTGTTATAAACTTTGTACATATGCACCATAGATGGTTTCATTATTTTAATGGCATATCAACCTTTGTGGGTAATGTGATGCTAAAGCTATCCTTTTAGAAAGGCAATAATGGGACTTAATCCAAAAATGAGCATAATAGTGCAAATGGAGTTTGATCTTGCTTACTATGATGTCACAGTCCACTTATACGATGGGACCCCCCCTCCCAGTGCAGTGGTAATTTACTAAGCTTTTTGCTTAGATGTAGCACAAGGCCGCATGAATTGGGCACCCAATGAGAATCGAACTCACTCGTGTAGGTTTGCTAGTCTACCCTGCTAACCATTACAGTGCAGTGGGCAATGAGTTAGAATTAAAGATTCCTGCTCGAGTATTTTTCTCAACTAAAGCTAGACAACCCAGTATAGTCTACTTCTTTTATGTTATTGATGGAAGAACAGATAGATTTACACTTTTTGCTTGAACATTAGTAGGAAGAGAACTGAAATAATCTTAGCCAGCTGGAGGCATATACATAATGTAATAGTTTTCATCATAGAAAATGAACTTGACATGTTGAGTTCAAACCCTCATTAGTGTTGAAATACGAAACACACTTGTAGTCAGTAGCTAGGCTAAGAGCAGCGTCTTTAGCAAGGCTAAAACTAAACTAAATCAGTCCTCAATGAAAGAGCTATTTATGGCACATTGGGAGATTCCAATGTGCATACATTGGCCGGTCCATTCCTTGGATTGTGATTGGCTAGAACATCTCATTGGATAAGTTTGTTCATAAATACCAACCCTGTCCAGTAAACATTAGTATTGATTATGCCGGACCTCAGGTAAGTGTTGCTGTTATTATTGTCACTATTATTGCTGTTGTATATTGTTGTGTTCTACATCTCCCCTCCCCCCCCACGGGTGGGCCGGGTTGCTTGGGAGGTGTGTCTCTCTTTTATGCCTGGTTTGTTATGTGGTAGTAACCTAGAGAGAGCTCGGGGAATCCTTGATGATCGAAGTCGTGGGGATATATGTGTGGTTTGTTGTTGGGGTCTGGTTGCTGTGCATGTGCTATCACAGGGAGACAATGGGGGATGTGTGACTGTAGCATCAGTTGACGGGATTGTTGGTCCTAGTGTCGCACTTGGTATCGGGGTTGGTGTAGGCTTGAGCTCGCACTTTTTGAGGAAGCGACGGTTCCTAAGTGTAATTCTTCCGGAGCCATCAACCCTGATTTTGTATTGACGCTCAGGTAGAGCGGAGATTATCTTTCCTGTGGTGTTCCACCGGCGATTAAGTGGGTTTTGAATGGTCACTGTGTCACCAGCTTGTAATGGGCATAGGTTGTGAGTATGTCTGTTGTATCTTTCTATCAACTTAGCATTGCGTTTTCGAAGAATTACTTCGCGGCGTTGCGCTGCCGCTATCCATTCAGGATGTGGTTTGTAAAGGAATGGTTGCGAAGGGATGGAATCCCGGAGCCGGCGGTGGAGTAGTAGTTGTGCCAGTGATAGGCCAATGCCTTGAATTGGGGTATTTCTGTACTGCAAGATGGCTCGAGCGGCCTTGTCATTGTCCAGGGAACCTTGAGCGTCTGTGTTTCCGTTGACTATCCTCTTTGCAGTTTTTACTGCTAGCTCTGCACGGCCATTGGACTGGGGATATGCTACCGAGGATCATCTGTGCTTTACACCCCATGTCTGAAGGAATTCCTGGAATGCAGTAGAGGTGAATGGTTGGCCACCATCTGCACTGATTTCCTCTGGAGTGCCATACGTTTGAAATAGTTGTCGACAGATGGACATTAATTTTGATGTTGTGGCATGGCCTGGCTTCAGATGATATAATATGAGCCAGCCAGTCAATCTGTCTGTGCAGGCAAGGTACGTAACGTGCCCAACGTGGAATATGTCCATCACTATTTGTTGGAATGGCCATTCTGGGGATAGTGTCATGGTGATGGGTTCCCGTGGTTGGCTAGGGGCAATGGTCGTACAAATCGAGCAATTCACTCTAAAGTTTCGTATTGAGGCGTTCATTCCCGGCCAATAAACAGAGTCATTAGCTCGAGCTTTCATTCCATCTACGCCTTGGTGGGCTGAGTGTAGGCAGTGCAATATTTTCTTTCTTAAGGGCTTTGGTATTACGATTCTTCTGTCCATTAATACTAGCCCTCTGTCAGTGCTAAGTCGGTGTCGCACCTCCCAGAAATCACGGATGTCAGGTTCTGTGAGGTTGCGTTTGGGTGAGAATCCCTGGTTAATAGCATTTATCAGGGTTGTATAGGTCTTGTCATTTCGACCCAGTGCCCGAATGTGGTCAGGGGTTATAACAGTGGTGTTGTTATCAATGTTTACTGCAGCTTGAATGGCAGCTAATTCCATTGCAACATCTCTGCTGTTAGAAAGGTGGATATCTTTGGTGGATGGGTTTGTGGGACATATGCTAATGAGCGATTCCACTGTAGCAACTGGGTTGCGGGAAATGGCATCAGCGCCCCTGTGCCACTTGCCTGGGCAATGTTGGATTGTGAAGTGATATCTTAGGCACTTCTCTTTAAGTCTGAAGAGGCGTGGGTTGTTTACTTTGCCAAGGTCCCTGTCACCAAATATTCCCGTAAGCGGTTGATGGTCGGTCACTACTATCACACTTGGGCAGCCTATGATGAATAGGCGGCATTTTTCCAATGACCAGGCGATAGCAGCTGCTTCGCCCTCGATGGGTGCATATCGGCGCTCTGCGTCAGTGCAGAATCTGCTACCGGCAAATACAATGTGCCACCCGTCAGGACAACACACTGGGGCCTTCTCGGTGGGGCACGTGCAGTGCTTCTGTAACAGTAGGAAGCCCATTCCATCCTTGCTCCAGTCAGGTGCTAAGCAGGTCGTTCTATTTATATCAAAAGTGGTGACTCCTTTTTTTACTAGCCCCACTATAACTTGTTTAGATTGCTGAAATGCTTTTTCGAGACCTTCATTCCAAACGAAGTTGGAGTTTTTTTTTACAAGCTCTCGGAATGGTAGCATTATAGGGCTTAATGAGTATGCCCATGCTACTTGGTTGACAAGCCCGAACCAGGACCTTGCATCTGTAATGTTTTTAGGGCTTGGGAAGCTGGAAATTGCATTCAGCAAGTTGTTAGAAGGGGTCACTCCTGTTGGTGTTATTTGGAGGCCTCCGAATTGGACTACGTCTTGGCAGAACTGGAATTTATCTTTGTTGATGACTATTCCATTCGTCTCGCATAGTGATAAGTAGTCTAGGGTATGGTAGAAGGCGTCTTTTATGGTCTTGTCATAAAGGAGGGTGTCATCAACAACCTTTATTTTGCGTGGGATGTCTTTAATTATCTCATCGTACCTCCGTGTATAGGCGTCACCCAAAGCTACATACCCTTGGGGCATCCTGAGATAAATGAAACAACCCCATTCTGTGATAAAGGTCGTGAGAGGTTGAGATTCTTCATCTAGGGGTATTGAATGGTAGCCATCCACCGCGTCCAGGACAGTTTTCTTTGTGTTTGGTGGTACCTGGAGTGAGAGTTGGAATGGGGAGCTAGTGTGGTGTGTCTCCCACTTGCATTGGGAATTTAAATGTTGGTAGTCTACCGTTCTCCTTGGTTTCCCGGTTTTTTTTGCGGTGATTACCATGGTGCTACACCAATCTGTCGGGGTACCAATAGGTACGGGACTGATGATGCCTCTTTTGACATCTTCCCAAAGGGCTTCCTTTACCTGCTCCTTGTAGTGATATGGTACTGGAATTGGGTTGTGTCTAGCTTTGGGGGTTGAGCCTTCCTTTAGGTGAATGTGGGCTGGAGGGCCGGACATAGCTGGAAATTTTCCGCGGCTGTTGAATACCGTGGTGGCAAATCTTTCCAACAGCCATTCCTTCAGTTTGGGCACGTTTTCGCTGGTTGGTGAGAATGGAGGAGTTCTAGGGTAGTTGAAATTTGTTTTTGTTTTTTCTGAGAGGTCTACTTCAGAAAGACGTGGTTTTGAATGAGCTGCGTCACATCTTATTGGATCGATGAGCAAGGGTGGTGATGTCATGGGTTTAGGAAAGCAAGGGGGCAGTATGCCCACGTCCATGCATGCATCTTTGCTGAAATATAGTATCTGTACATTTCTGCATATGTACAGTGCCTGCTTTGTGGTCTTTTCTCCTACTTTGAAGGCGACGGGTAGCCAGCCCTGGCATGTCAAGGAGAATCCCCCCACCGTGCGCACCTTCTTGCTTGAGGGGACCAAGTTTTTTTCTGATATTCCCATGTGTCTCAGGTGCTTTGTCCCGCCGAGGCATATTGTTGCACCACTGTCTGGGTAGATCCTTAGTTTGGTAGGATGAGAGGAGGGAATGTCCTTGGCCCGTCTTGGATCCGGACACGGAGAGAATGGGATAAGTGTTGCTTCCACTTCCTCGTGGCTGCTATGGTTGCCCGGTTTATAGGTGTTGGTTGCTGGGTCGAATACCATGTGGGCAATGAGAGCATCCATGACGGCTTCCTCGTCCTCTGGACTCCATACGGCCACTTGTTTTACTCTGCCCTTTGATTGACAGACTCCTTCAAAGTGATTCTCTTTGCCACATGCTCTGCATGTTTGACCCCATGCAGGACACATTCGTGGTCGATCACCTGACCCAGTTTTACCATGTTGGAAACTACCGCAACCCCTACATGCGTTACGTTGGGACTGTATTTCCATGATGTTCCTTCTGCGGTTATTGGTGGCAGTTGGTCGGATCGTATTTTGAGCCCGTTTTTGTCGGCGATATGCCGACATCTGAAGCCTTGCTATGTCCGAGATGCCGGACATTTTGTTTTGGTCCCGCAGTGCCATCTCGAATGCTTGGGCGTGGCTCACATTTTGTTCTAGGGTCTCCAGCGATCCTGCTTTAGCCAACAAGTCTGCTTGTAGAGCATCGTTGGCTATACCCCGAATGAACTGATCCTTGACGTATATGCCGGATAAATCGTGGTCACAGTTGGGGCATATAAAGTTGCAATCCCTTGCTCCTGACTTCAGTCGAATCAGGTAATCACTGACGGGCTCACCATCGCCTTGTGCAATGGATGAAAATGAGATTCTATGTACAATGGGATTGGACTTCCTCGTGACCAAAACCTCAAGCATGTCTAGTAGTTTGCTTGGGTCTGCGTTGAAGAACTCAGGGTAGGTGTTGATAATTGAGTTCTGAACAGTTTCTTCGGCGCAGTTGTATAGTTGGACGTTCATTTGTGTATCAGAAAGGTTGGTCATCTTTGTGAATACGTCCCAATCTATCTTAAACTTCCGAAACTGCTGTGGTGTCATTTCTGAGTTAAGCTGAGGAGGCTTGGCGGTCGGTTTTACATGAGTGGTTGGTGATGCCGGATTTTCTTTGGCCAACTTTAGTATGATGAGTACTTCTCCCATGTTCCTGATACTGAGCTCCTCGAGCATCGTCCGGTCCAGCATATGCATAGTGTCCCTTGTGATGCCCTCGCTTGAGAATGTCTGCGCATAGATCTTTGCAGAGGCCGTGGTTATGCCTGCATTGGTGAAAATGCTCTCCCAGTCAGTCAGGTCGGATCCTGTTCGTAGCGCCATGTTGAAATACGAAACACACTTGTAGTCAGTAGTTAGGCTAAGAGCAGCGTCTTTAGCAAGGCTAAAACTAAACTAAATCAGTCCTCAATGAAAGAGCTATTTATGGCACATTGGGAGATTCCAATGTGCATACATTGGCCGGTCCATTCCTTGGATTGTGATTGGCTAGAACATCTCATTGGATAAGTTTGTTCATAAATACCAACCCTGTCCAGTAAGCATTAGTATTGATTATGCCGGACCTCAGGTAAGTGTTGCTGTTATTATTGTCACTATTATTGCTGTTGTATATTGTTGCGTTCTACAATTAGGGCATTTCACTTCATGTGAATTCCCATTGGAAAAGCAAGAATCTGTGGTAGTATAGAAAAATAAACAAAAAAAAATTTTGGGAAAATGAAATGAAATGAGTAAAATGATAAAAATAAAGTAAAGTTGGCAACATTAGTCAAGAGTGACCCGAAGGCTTCCAAATAAATAGCTACAACACCGAGGGGCTGGGGAGGGTGCTACTCCATTTCTTGGAAAGTAAAGTTGGCCACCTTAGTTGTGGGTGACCCGAAGGCTCCCTTTTCAATAGCTACCACACCAAGGTGTAGGGGAGGGTGCTACTCCATTCCCTGGATTGCTCCACTTTACCCTTGATTACCCTTACCGTATAATACTGAGTGTTAAGCGAGGCAGTATCAAGTACCCTTTTTCGAGTATTTGGTATGACTTGACCTGGGATGGAACTCTGATCTCCCGGACCTTTAGTAAACACTCGACTCAAAATAAAAAGTATAAATTTCCATTGTTCCAATCAGGCAAGAGATTTTGGTCACTTGACCTCTTGGTTTCAAAGTCCCAATCAATTCAGTTTGCTTCTTTATTTTGTGAACTGTTTTCATTTTACAAACATATAAAATGCACACGTGCAAATCATTCATGTAAAACCCATAAATCTATTTTACCCAAGAAATGAGTAAAGTTTGATTTAGTTTCTTTGCTTAATGGCATATCAACATTTGTGAGTTGCCTTAGCAATCTTTATAGAAGAACAACTGAGATAATGTTTAACCCATAACTTGGTGGGTGGAGAATAAGGCAGCTCCTAAGTTTTCCTCGAGTATTTGTCTGAAAGTGAACACAATGGTATGACTAAAGTTTGACCTTGATGACTTTGAGGTCACAGTCTGTCTGTTTAGCCATTAAAGTACATGGAATGCTCTCAGGTATGAGTAAATAGCTGGATAGTCTCAGTTCTTTAGTCTTGTTAAGGCAATCAGTCTAGAGAGAAGGAAAATTCTGAATTCATATCTGCTGCACTTCACTTAAAGTTTGACCTTGTGTTCCATCCTGCCCATGGCTGAGGCCTTATTAAATATACACCCCAAAAGAATACCATTGCTAAGAACATTCTGTCTGTGGTTTAGGGCTGGTGTAAATATATAGACAATGAGTATACCATTGCCAGGAATATTCTGCTGAGGATTGAGGGCTTATCAAATACATGCACAAGTAGTATACCATTGCCAAGAACATTCTGCTGAAGACTGAGGGCTTATCAAATACATAGACAAGGAGTATACCATTGCCAAGAACATTCTGCTGAAGACTGAGGGCTTATCAAATACATACACAAGGAGTATACCATTGCCAAGAACATTCTGCTGAAGACTGAGGGCTTATCAAATACATACACAAGGAGTATATCATTGCCAAGAACATTCTGCTGAGGACTGAGGGCTTATCAAATACATAGACAATGAGTATACCATTGCCAAGAACATTCTGCTGAGGACTGAGGACTTATCAAATACATACACAAGGAGTATACCATTGCCAAGAACATTCTGCCAATGGCTGAGGGCTGACATAAATACATATACAAAGATCATTAGTGTGAAATGAAAACAAGAATTATCATTTTGCTCACTAATTCCATTTTCTGATTCAGTAATGTTTGACCAACTCTACCTTCTGTTATGAATCAATGAAAATGAAAAATGACCCTTTTTATGTCAGAAATAATGTTTGATATCAAATAAAGATAGAACTGAATATTTTGTTATATCGGAAAATATTTACTGTTATGATATTTGTAGGGACTTCCTCTTAAATAAAACATTTTATTTTGCCAGTGAACTACATCAACCCATTAGGTTTAAAGTCAATTAAATCTGAAGAGAAACAGAAGACACAGAATCAATAATTAATTAAATATATTTAATCATAATACAGATACTAAAAAATTTCTTTCTATTTACAGCATTTTCAAAATTAGGATTTTCTTAGAGTATTTTTAATATTGAAAAACAATATTTACAAAATGTTCGTATTTCTATTTCATGAACAAATTCAAGTATGAAGACTGATAGTTATATAACTGGTTCTGTTCAGACCATAAAGGGTAAGCACTAATAAACTTGTTTATTTCTAAGATGGGTGACGACTAAGGAACAGCTGGTACAATAAGCAAGTTGAGGCCTGTGTACTATACTAAGCAAAGCTGAGTAAAGAACAAGCAATCATGATCCTAGACAATGCTAGATTTAGTGACCACATAGAAAAACTAGGCACTGTAATCAACCTGATGGTTGTGTGTGTCAGATACAGTGAAGCTTAATAAATAATGAGTTAAGCAATTATGAGCCTAGTCAATACTTAGATGGATGACCACTTAGGAACAACTGATATGTGTTATATACAAGTGCGTGTTTGCAAGAAAAATAAGACTGACAAGAAGATTTAGTTTATTTTGTTGATTGAATAAATAAAATAAACAAGCGCATGAAATATCTAGCCAGCTTACAGGGGTTTATCTGGTCGATGGCGAGTGGTTGCTTTGATCTGGTCTGACGGTGTTGTCGGGTGACGCTCTCAGCAACAGCCGGAGATTCAACTGCCCGTGTGACCTACACTTGCCCTATTTATGTGTTCCCGACTTCAAACACCAGCTCCAGAAATTACTACTTGT
The DNA here is from genome assembly GCA_963585895.1 of Sepioteuthis lessoniana. Taxonomy (NCBI): domain Eukaryota; kingdom Metazoa; phylum Mollusca; class Cephalopoda; order Myopsida; family Loliginidae; genus Sepioteuthis; species Sepioteuthis lessoniana. Next base: position 1,257,900 of record OY757938.1, read on the forward strand.
GGTAAAAAAATGATTGGCTGAAAAATAGACCTTTTTTTATAACTGAGAGTTTTCTGGGGATTTTGAATTGAGTATGCGCGGAGCCTATGTGCAGAAGCCATGATTTTCTCAGTTTGACACTGAACGTTGTTGGGTCAACATCCGGTAGCTGTTATTTTCTTCTGCAGTGTTGATGTCTGTCAGTCATGTTTTGTGTGTTCTAGTAGTTGGATGTGTGAAGAGTTAAGTGGGTGGATCAAAAGAGATTTGATGTATTTTACTATAACATATGTAAGCAACTTTTGGCCTGTGTGTCAGACTAAGCAAAATTTAGGAAATACTAAAAATTTAGCGTTACAATTTTTCATGCTGGATGAACATTCATTCCCTCACAAAATATAAACAAAACAAAAAACAATCTAAAAATGAAAAATCATAACATGTATTCAATCTCTCGTTATCTAAAGGACCACTCTGGAAACGTTAACATACAAGTAATAATATCTTAAATATCACATTACGAATATATCTTTTATGATTGTTTGAAACATTTTCAAATTGTAAAGCAGACAAATAAAATTCAGGAAAATATTCAGAGATAAAAAAAATATATATGAGTTTGTTATCAAATTACTTAGTTATGAAGCAATGGTTTTTTCTTTAGCTGTTAAAAAAAATCATTCCACTATTTTTATCTTTGAAATTTCAAGTTTTTATTTTTATTATTTTGATCCTTTTTATTCAATAAAATATTCCTATTGCTAAAGATCCTGAAGGTTTTCATTAATTTAGTTAACTGTTTTGTCTCATTAGACTTAGATAGATGAACACTTTATAAATTTGATTCTGACTGTTTGACTTTAAGAAAGAAAAATGAACATATAAAAATTTTATCCTTTACTGTATAATATAATATTCAGATCTATTAACTGCCATTCAGGAAAGTTGGACCCATTTTAATAAAAAAAATTACTTTGAATGAGTGAAATTCATGTCTGAAAGGATAAAGGCTTGATGAATCATATAGAAATGACTGCCTGAAGAGAACAAATAAATTTCCCAAGTCATTCATGATATGGGGTTGCATTTCATTTAAAGGACCTGAGGAGATGGTCATCATTACTTCAACAAATAATGCATGCATATTATCTGAAATCTTGGATAATTTTCTCATTTCCTCATCAGAAAATGCATTTTGTGATGATGAATTAAGTTTTTGAGACAATAATGCATCTTGTTTGAGAAAAAAAGGATTACATTAGTGATAAGGTCTGTAAACTTTTAGGATCTAAGTCTTGTTGAAAACTCATGATAGAATATTTTTTAAAAATAGTCTATGAGAACACTCCATCCACCAAAGAAGACTTATTAATATCAATTTGGGAAAGTTGGAACTGCTCTGATAAAGAATATTGCTTTACATTAGGAAAAATCCATGCTAGAAAGAATTAAGATTGTCACAAAAGCTTGATGAGGGCCAACTAAGTTCCAATTCTTTTGTTTATAAATTCCTTAGTTTTTTTCCTTTACATGACTTGGAAAGATTATATCATAAAATGATTCCATATAGTTTGTTTAAAAAATATTTTATGCAGCCAGAGTGTTCACCATTACAGAAAAAATATTTTTCATCTTATGTGTTATTAGGTTATTTACTGCTAAATAAAACATGTTTATCACCTCACCTGTTATTTATTTACTGCTAAATAAAAAAAATGTTTTACATCTTATCTTTTATTAGTTTATTTACTGCTGAATAAAAACTGTTTAGCATCTTATATGTCATTAGTTTATTTACTACTAAATAAAAAAGTTTTAGCATCTTATGTGTTATTAGCTTATTTACAGCTAAATAATAAAGTGATTAGCATCACATCAGTTTATTTATGGCTAAATAAAAATACCAAGGTGAGAATCTCTCAAGGGTGTAAATTCCATTATTTCAGCCAGGTGTTATATTGCTAGTTATAGCATTGCACAATAAAAACAATTATAAATTAAACAGTTATAAAATGCCTTTTTTTTTTAAATGGTCGAGTTTTTTAACCAGACATTTTGTTACTTAGAAGTGATTTAGCTACATAGAATATGAAGATCATGTCACTTATTCTAACCAATCATACAAGAGAGATTTTTTAAATGGAAGACCCAGAAGACTATCAAAGGGAAGGAAACTACTTCTACTAACATTGGAAAGACAGGCAAATACAAAAAGTTCTCTCATAACATTTATGATAATAGAAAGTTATAATTTGAGGAAATAAGAATAAAAGCCGATTTACAATTTCTGGAACCATGTATAGAGGACAAAAAAGGTAAAAAGAAAAATTGGCAGAGAGAATAAAAAATATTTATAATGAAGAGTAAAATGGTCACAGCATGGATAAAAGACATTTCTTTTGTTCTTAGATCAGAGGCCAAAAAGGTCCATTTATGGGTTTCTGAGACTGCTATGGGACAGTCTATAAAACATACAACAAACACGCCCATTCTCAAAGGGAGATAATTATTTATTGTCTCCCTACTTTAATAACAAATTCATTCATAATCCATTATCTGCATAAGCCCTCCAAAAGTTCCTCAATAATATCTTTCCACAAAAGACCACCATTTCATTGTGCCTTTTGCCAGTCTTTGACAAGCAGAGTTTTTAAATGTTTCCATATTTTAAAATGCCACTGTTGATTCTAACATTAAAAAGAAAGATAAACTTTATATATTCACTTGATTACAATAAAATACTACCAACAATTTATAATATTCGGTTCCTTCGTGTATATATGTCATACACTAACTTTAACAATTATTATGAAACAGAAGCTGTAATTTAGATATAGGGGTAATGTTTCTCCCTTAGAAGGTAATAAATCTTTTTCTATTTTAACATAAAACACCAAAAATCGATTTATGAATAATAGTTGCTCACATTTTCAAAAGTACAGAACAGGGGTCTGCAGACAGAGCAAGGTTGCCTTGAAAATTTATCTCATCTGATTATCAATAAAACTGAAAATTCTTATTCTTTGTTACAAGTACACATCTATGAAAATCCAGTTTAAATATCAACCACTCTCAAAATGATGGCTTAACAATGGCTACTCAGATATCACACTCTCAAAAAGTGGTCAAAATGTTGCTATCTTTTGCAACAATATATTTATGCAAAACAGCATCTTCAGCTTTTACTAATATGATGACCAAATAAAGATCAAGACTTATCATACAAAGGGAATTGTGTGTATCTTTGTCAAAAATATAACCAAGAATTGACAATTTGCACCAAGCAAAGCAAACACATCCTACTTACTAGATGTTGTTACTCAGAGTAAAAATTGGAGGTGACTTTCATTAAATAATTTTGATGAATTTCATTTTTGTTTATACGGTAGTTCATATGATCGTATTTTTATTTATAAGGAAGTTCATGTGATATCAATTTTTATTTATATGGGGGTCTGCTAGATATTGTTTTTATTTATTTGGGGTCCACAAGATAGGCCTTGAAATAAAAAGGGGTGCTGGTTCTAAAATGTTTGAAAAGTGCTGGTATAGACAGACTAATATTTTGAATTTATGTTTAATAATATACAGAAAGCTTCCGACAGTTCTTAATTATGTTATGGATAAGAACTTCTTTTTTCTTAGAAAAAGAAAATGGCTTTAAAAAAAATCTAAACTCAGTACCTGATGATTTTCTAATTGTAGATGCAAGTTTACCATCTTGATTATACACTGAGTCAATAATAATAATTGCTAGTACAATCCATGACAAAATTCCTGAATTATTTACATCTGGATTAGCATTTCTGCCTAGGATCAGAATGTTGTATCTGTGCACTCTGTCAAAGATAAGAGCATAACTCCTTGCTTTTTGGGATTGAAATCCTTGGGTTATATCTCTTCTTCATCAGGATATATATTTAGAATTAACATAATCATACTAAAATATTAAAGAATGATAAAAGTAATAAAATATAAAATTATAAAACAACTTATTCTGTATGGGAAAATAATCTAATTTCTTATCTCTTAATGGCTTAGTCATCTACTGTGAATGAATAAGTGAAAAGGTTAAATGTAAAAGGTATGTGTAAAAGGTATTAGATAACAGGTAAATGGTGAAGGGAAAAAAGTAAAAGACACCAGGTAAAAAGTGAACGGTGATAGTCAAGGGTTAAAATATGTAATATGTATTATACAATATATGATGTTGTAATAATGTAATATTTAATATGGATTTGGCAGAATGTAAGATCTAAGGTAAAAGAAAAATAATAGATTACAGGTAAAATCTGGCTGATGTAAACCAAACAAACAAGTCTTAATTCATTAGACCAATGGCATCTATTCTTTCTGACTAAGCGTTGCCTTCCAAATCAAACAAGTTTATTCTAAAATACCAAATCTTGAAAGTTTGGATCAATCATAATCTTGTATGAATAATAATTTTTGTGTACGAGTGCAAAGCTGTGCAATATATAATTAATTCATGAGTTAGAAATAAAAAAAATATCAACTTGATTCCCTGTATTGCATTTCAACATACAACCTAAGTAATAAATATGTAGAGAATGTGTAAATTTTGTTAGTAACACTGTTTCTTGTATTTTTTTCTTTTTATTGTTTCTTTCTTTTGTTATCACGCTGTTTTGTGTTGCTGTCATTTTTGATCTTCCGTAGTGTATATTTTCAATCATAATTTTTAAATAAACAGCCATAAAGAAATTCATTCAGGAATTTGTTTGATCAAAAATCTTTTTACTTTTAATGAAAATCTCCTTTGTGCAAATTTGTTTCAACTGATGAATATCAAATTATTCCTTTTATAAAAAAATCAGCAGGGGATTTTCTAGCAACAACAATTTCTCTTGGATTGTGATTGGCACTGCAGATTATCTGGAATTATCATTAAAGTTTTTGGTTTTGTTTATTTGAGAATTGAATATGATAGAACTCCAGAAACTATTGTTAAGTAACTTTAAGTTTTATTTTGAATCATCGTTTTGCTTATGGGTAATAAATGAAAAAATTTACCCTTGGAAACACTTAGTCTCTTCCCTCTCAGAAATTCTCAGCCTTAATTCATGGAATGGAACATAAACCACATTCAAAATTCCTTTCAGGGTGTAGACATCTTTGTTTAAAGTTATCTCAAAGTTCCTTTAAAAGAAAGGCTGTGAATGGTAGCAACATCGTGATTTTTATTATTAGTATTACAATTATTATATTAACATTTGATGTGATTTCCCTGAGCCTGAAATATTAGGCTTACGATGTATAGCATAGACCAAAATATCAGGTTTATTGCAAATAAAATAGTGCTTAGCCAAAAATAGTCTATAAAAAATAACACTCAGTTCGAAATATTAGGTTTATGATGTATAATAAAATAATGAAACTCAAAATATCAGGCTTATCATGCATAATAATAAAATACTTAGTTCAAAATATTGGACTTATAAAATAATATACAGTTAAAAATATTGGACCTACAGTGAGTAGTAAAATAGCACTCAGCCCAAAATATTGGGTCTACGCTCTCAAAGATCAAAGATGTTTTAATGTCTTGAATAGAACAAATTATTGAGTAACAATGAAAAGCATCAACAAAAAAAAAATGTTGAGATAACTAGAAAAAACTTGAATAACTGACTGACAAGAGCAAATAAGCCAAGTCACACGGAGCCAATTAAATTCATTAAAGTAAATTTGCTCCAAAAATCAGTTAGTTAATTTGATTAATATATACTCAAAGTATTTTGGGAGCATAACAGTAAAAGAACAAAGTGCAACTATTTTCCTCTCATTGTTACCTTGATCATGCAAAAAACAAAAAAAAAAACAACTTTATTTTACTTACCTAATAATGTTTCCGGTGTTATAGGGTGTGAGCATGAGCAAAAAAGAAAGAACAAAAATATAAGTATATAAAGGAAAGAATTATTTCTCATATAATTAGATTATTTGAATTGTTATCAAAAAATACACATCTTCTTTAAAGCACAATCATTTACTGTTCAGATTAATATATTTTTTCTGAAACAATAATCATTTTATCAATTCATAGAACAAGACAATAAACTTACAAATGCTTCTCCTGGCAAAGATGATGGAATTAGTACATTTAGAGGATGTTTGTTTTGTTTTGTTTTTATTTGGCAGTAAATAAACTAACAACAGATAAGAAACAAAACATTTTTTATTTAATTGCTGAACATTCTGGCTTCATATAATATACCTTAAGGAAAGTAGATTAAGTTATTTAAAATAATGGTATAATTTTTTTTTTCCAAGCAATGCAAAGGAAAATATTATCATCTAACTGTGCTAACTCTATTATTTTTGCCAGGAGAAGGAGATAATTGTTAAAAGACTTTAATGCTGAAGAAAACAGAGTCATTACTACAACAGTTGGTTTTGTTTGACATTTTTAGTAAGTGTGAGCTGTTTATTGGTATTGTAGGGTCTAATTGTTATTTACTAGTGTGAGTCAAAAGTTTTGTAATATTTTGATAATCCGAAACACAATTTGGCAACTCTGTAGGCTTTTACGAAGGTCATGAAGATAATGAGCCACACTGGACTGTGAGTTACCGAGCTTGGAGCATGACCTTAGAATCCTAGCAGTTCTTGTAACCCTGGAGAAATTTCTTAAACCATCTGGTTACTGTACTCTGATCAACTGTGCCTTCATCTTTGCACAACAAATGTTTTCATTACTTCCACAGCATTATGGCCCACTTTGAATTCATAAATCATAAGTTCCCTAATCATACAAATTATTCCAATGTAGGGCATTTTGGATGCTAACTAAACGACTGGAGAAGACGCTAGACGGCAATTACACAAGAATGTTGTGAGCAATATTGAACAAGTCCCGGCGGCAACACCCCACAAGGTACCAACTATACAGCCACCTGCCTCCCATCATGAAAACTATCCAAGTTAGACAAACCAGACTTGCAGGACACTGCTGGAGAAGCAGGGACAAGCTCATAAGTGATGTACTCCTATGGACCCCATATATGGCTGGGAAAAAGCAGGACAACCATCTCGAACATACATACAGCAGCTATGTGAGGATACAGGATGTAGCCCTGAAGACCTGCCAGAGGCGATGAATGATAGGGAGAAGTGGCGAGAGAGGGCCAGGGATATCTGTGCCTGTGGCGTGGCATGACATGATGATGATTCCAATGTAATCGCTGCTCTTAATTGATCTGGCATGTATATAATTCTTTTAAATACCCTAAAGCTGCTTGGTAGTGCCAGGAGTGGCAGTACTGCCTTGAGCTACCGAAACTGTGTTATCACCCCTGGTTGGCAGCTGATGAGGGCAGATTATTGCTCGTGTTTTCACACGTTGTATGACAAAAAAAAATGTCATATGTTCATCTGTACAGCTTTCAAATCATACACAGAATGTAACTGAGCACAAGATATCAGCACACCAACTACCATGATACTACCTACCACAAAAGTTATCTTTCACATCTTGAACTTCTTCAGTCACATGACAGATGTATAGCAAATGAGCTTGTAGCAAAATATTACAAAACTTTTAACTCATCCGAGTATTTCGTACCTTTCATTTTGCTTAGCGGAAATAAAAATATCATGACTAGTTATAATAAACAAAAACTACCAACTATAAACTCAGGGAAGGTTATCTTTACTGTTGAAGAAATCAAAGAGCTTGTATAAATGAACTGTAACATGATTGTAGACATAAGCAGATTGTTGCTGCGAAGAAAGGTAGGCTAGAATCAATAAGTAGAAAATATATTTTTATTACGGGGGAAAGATAGATAAATAGAAAAAACTGAGAATGGAACATCTGGTATTAAAATGGTATCTTTAGCTTGTAGAAATAATTTAAAACTGAAAATTTGCTTTGATAAAAAAAGAAAGATATTTAGAAAAGGATTTGATAAGTGAACAGATATGATAACTGAAAGCAAAAAATTTGAAAGGATCAAAGTACCAGTTAAAAAATTCAAAACTTGCAAAGAAATAAAATTAGCCAATATTAAAACAAAATCAAACAAAAAACCATACAAAACCTTCAACAAAATTTAAAGGCTTATTGAGGTGCTCAAACCTTTAGTGCATTTTGGTATAATTTGAACTACCGTCTTTGTGAAGATGTCTGGATTTCAAAAAAAAGAAGCCTGGCAAAGAATCTGACGCCCAAAACCACAAAAGAGGAGGCAAATGTTTGGGGTTGTTTAAAATTTATTTACTTTCTTATTTCTTAAGGTGGCATGCTTAGCTTAATGGTTACTGAAAAAGAAAATCAAAACAGCAACCTGTGTTCAAATCCTGGACAAGGCAGTCTGCACTTCACTTTGCATTAATGCCCTTCAGAAAAGCAAGCATCCATCTCTTCTCCCTTTTGCTACAGGTAAAAAGCAGGACAGACTGGGTTTTTTTTAACTTTGGTAAAGCAACCAGTCTAAGTTGGATTCATACCAGCTTTCGTCTACTTAAAAATTAACCAATCATTTCCTGCCAGTGGTGATACTGAATAAACTCAGAATAATATTAATTCCAGTTCAATTGATAGCGGCTCTTCAGTAATTGCAAAATTATCATCAATCCTTTTAATAAATACCAATAGTTATACTGTGCTTCAGTGCTTTTATCTTGTGCTAGAGAGTACAACATAATCAACTTGCCAGTTGCAATAGCTGTTCTAACAAGTTCAATAAAGTAGAAAAATTACAATGAACTTTACTTGGCCACAAATGGTCTTAAGGTAACCATTATCATGATAGAAATTGGTCTGCTGAATTCAAATCCTTGATGAATCTGTTTTTCTTTCACTTTATGTGATCTCTTGAAGTTCAGTTTCTTTGTTTTAATTGCATATCAACCTTCATGGGTTATTTGATACCAAACTGATATTTATTAAAGAACAGTAGGAGTAAGGGATTCCTACCTTTCCCAAGGGTCTTATTCTGAAAGTGTACCTAATAACACTATTGAAACTTGGACTAGTTAATTACAATCTCATAGTCTAGCACATTAACCATTATACCATGGAGACTCTTCCCAATGTACCCAGCAATGAAATGAATCTATCTGTTCTCTGTCAATTGTTGATATTTCTATTTTGATTAATTTTATTAGTAATATACATGTATAAATATATATTGTAATATTAATAAAATTATTATCTACAATGATACTGTTTACCAGCAATCTTAATGAAAAGACAGTGCTCAATATCTGCAGATAGAGCAATAAGTAAATTTGTATTCAATGCAATTACAAAGTTGACAACTCTTTTTATCTGCTTAGAAAATGACCTTGCATCACATTGTGCTCATGATAGAGAGGCTGAGTAAATACAATAAATTCTACTTTGCCTGGATAAGGTTGTTTATATTCTGCATTGTGCTAATGAACTTGGGAAAGTCATGAATCTATCTATAAGTAAACAGTAGGATAGATTGGGTTCTTTAACTTTGGTATGGCAACCAGTCAAGGAAAAGGAAAGCTGAATACAAACTGACTGTACTCTGCTTAAGAACTTTGTGTTGAATCCTGCCTTTGGTAGAGGGGTTGGGAAAATACACTCTACTTGACAAATATGCAACTCTAATACCTGCTTTTACTTTTGAGGAGTCAATATCAACTAAATCATGAATACAGTCCCTGAAAAAATTCTGCCTCTGAAAATGGTCTGCTATATTTGGAAATTTTATAAGCAGGCACAAAATTGGCCTTTGTGGCTTCTTCTTCAATGGTTGCTTGTTTTACAAAAAGAAAAAAATTCTTGTTTAAAACTTCTCACCAGGCTCTTGGCTTTTTGCCGTATTTCAGTTTCCTATAAATTACTTTCACACTTCTAATAGTTAGGTGTAAATGTCTTTTAAAATTATTCTTCTTAAAAAGGGTAAGACTGTTTGGACATATTAGGAACATGGCTTTTTTTTTTTTAAATAAATATTTGTATTTCCATTCCTGGTTAAATATTTGTCATTCATCTTTATTTTTTTTAATTAATGACATTGTATTCTAAACAGAATTCTACACAAATTGACAATATTTTTGACATACTTAAATGTTTAATATTGTTGTAAGATTGTACCCACATAATGATACCATAATGTTACATCAAGATCAGATAATAAAGACGAGTAGTGAAAGACGGGCAAATTGCAAGTCTAATCTGTGCCAATAGAATCTGTGCCTCGAATTCTATAAGCAACACCAATAAGCTCATCATTCAAAACTTACTATAAATCACCTTTTAAACCATCATTCTTAGCATTCATTCTAAGAATGAAACTTGAAATATATGATAAATTAAAAGGCTTGAAAATTCCTAAAGGTGTTTTGCATGTTATTTCAAAAAGCAAAATCTCAGCATAGTCTAATTAAGTACATAAGTTTATCGAAAAATTTGTAGATTAAAAAAAAATTCACCGATACAAGCAGGTTACATGAATAAGTCTTTTAGGTCCTGCATTCTGCCAGTGGGTTAGAGCTCGCTTGGCCCTGTTTTAACTTTTTCCTTCCTATTCAGTGTGGGCATTAATAAATTAATTAAGGGAAAATATGAAAATAGAATGAAATAAAAAATATCCCATAATTCCTCTTTTATCAAAGTTTAACTTTTGACTCTAAAGATCTATTTTTTGTCAAATTGTAGCCCACTGATAAAAGATGGGTAGTTCTGTTTTGTCCCTAATTTAGGGTGTGACTTGTCTTCTCCCTGAAGATTAACTGATGAACTCTTTTCAAAAAAGCCCCAATTCTCATGTGAGACCATTTCTCACACTTTCAGCAAAAGGTCTCAAGATGGATTGCTGGTTGCCAATCATCAGGATCAATGCTGGTTGTCAGGATCCACTACATTACATTACCTGCTCAGCAAAGTTTCAAATTTCTAGTGTAATGCAGCATATATATTGATATACTTGAGTTATTGACAATAAATGCCTAGTGGTTCATTTAGGATGCAGCTATTCCCCGTCGATGGGATGAAATTCTGGTTTTAATGTTTGGATTAGTTTTCAATAGGTTGATATCTACTGAGTTTTGGATTTATTATTGACATTCAGAACTGGCTCATTGGCCTAGTGGGTAAAGTGTTTGCCAATGGTCCAGGAGACCTGGGTCTTACCAAAGACTTTAAAAATGGTACTTGATACCATTTGCTTTACACTCAGAAATATAAGGTACGTATCAAGGGTAAAGTGGAGAAATCCTGGGAAAGGAGTAGCGCCCTCCCTTACACCTCAGTGTAATAGCTATTGAAAAGAGAGCCTTCTGGTTACTCTCGACTATGGTTGCCAACATTACATTACATTTATTAACATTATTCTTCATAACAGTGAGGAAAAAAGACTTTTGTTCAGTTTTAGTTTCTTTGTTGGCATATCAACCTTTTAGTTCAATGTCAAAGCCAACATTGTTGAAGGACAGTTGTAACTCTATTAAACCAATAGTTGAGGATATAAGGGGGTTCTTACCTTTCCCAAGCGGCAGTAGTCTGAAAGTGAATGTATATATCTACCAACCCCTCTGCATGAACAGGATGGGACACAAGGTTAATTGTTTAAGTGGAATTTAACAGGTTTGAAATCAGAGTTTTCCTTCTTCAAAACTAGTTGCCATAACAAGACTAAAGAGCTCAGTCTGTCCTACTACCCATTACTGAAGGGAGAATTGTTGGATTCATACCTTTTTCCAATGTGAAATGTAAACAGCTTCTTCCAGGATTTGAACTCGGGTTTCATGTCCATTTCATATGACAATAACCATTGCACCTTGAGCGCCTCTCTCTAAAAGTGACTGTAATAGTGCAACTAGAGTTTAAAATCACTTAATACAATGTTGTAGTTCAACATGTTAGTCACTATGCGATAGGGAGTCTTCCTGCCAGTCTTTCATTCCCGGTCAGCAAATTGTTGCAAGTTGTTTAATGCTACACTTCATTCAAGTTATTTCCATTTTGACTGTTTTTATATAAATCAACGTTTATGCAGAGTGACTTTTTCTTACATCTCGGCTGTTTTCATGATAAATGTTTTAAAAGATTATTGAAAGTGGATAGAATTGCAAAGTAATATAAGAATGAATGCAAATCACCATTTTTTTTATTTGGTAAATAAGTGCTTACAGCATTGCCTATAATTAAGTGACCATGTGCCAGACTAAGCTTTATGATTACAGTGTTGTCCATAGATATTTACTCACACTTATCAAATTTGCAAAAATCTAATTTTCTTCTCAACCAAAATTATCAGGATTTCATTATTTCATGTGGAATATTATACATACTTATCCAACCCCAATCTAAATGAGTAGGACGTGACACAAGGTCAATTTTTAGGCTGTGTTTAACAGGTTTAAATTCAGTTTTCCTTTTGCTAGATCAGTTGGCATATCAAAGTTAAAGTGGCCAGTCTACCCAGAAGGAGACGAGTTAGATTCGTTCATTTCCGAAAGGGTATTAGCCTTATATGAAATACAAATAACCTTGATTTAAACTCAGGTTACTGTGTCCATTCCTTTTGATGGTAAGTATTACACCAGACAAAGATTATACAATCAAAATAGATATTATGATATATTAATTCCCAAACTCTCCAGCATCAAAACTCTGAGACCAAAAATAAAAATTATATAGATATATGTGAAGAGTGTACTTATTTTTGGATTGGTAAATATGAATATTTTTCCTTTTTGTGTTTCAATGCTGTAGATATTAGTAATAAATAACACTTAATAACAGTTGTTTCGATTGAGTAATATTCCACAAGAAATGATAAAAACCTAGTATTTTCGGATTAGGAGAAAATTAACATTTAATTCAAAATTGTTTTTGGGCTGATAAAATGAAGTGCTGTTACTTCCAATCAGTGATCATGTTGATACTGCTATATGGATGCACCACATGGACGCCTACTAAACGGATGGAGAAAAAACTCGACGGCAATTACATAAGAATTCTGCGAGCAATATTAAACAAGTCCTGGAGATAGCACCCCACAAAGCAGCAGCTGTACAGCCACCTACCACTCATCACGAAAACTATCAAAATTAGATGAACCAGACATGTGGGACACTGCAGAAGAAGTAGGGATGAGCTCATAAGTGATGTACTCCTGTGGACTCCTTCACACAGACAAGCAAAGCCAGGATGCCCAGCACAAACCTACACACAGCAGCTCTGTGCCGATACGGGATGTAGCCCTGAGGATCTGCCAAAAGCAATGGACGATAGGGAGGTGTGGCGAGAGAGGGTCAGGAATATCCATGCAGATAGCATGACATGATGATAATGATGATGTTTAATAAATTCGTAAAACATATGGGGAATATGACACAACTTCAAGTTTTTTATAATTTGGTTAAACTTTTCTATGAATGAATAAATCTGATAAAATTCTGTTTAATATTTAAGTGAGATTTTGCAGCAAATGGTTTATTCTAAATTGGTATTATTTATAAGAAATACTATTTTCCTAATAATCTTCTACAGATTTGTATAAAAGTTACTTACCATTTTAAAAACTGAAGAGTTTTTTAATAAAAAGACAAAGAAATTTTTCTTTTAATTACCATGAATTGTAGTGTATAAGTCAACCGTGTAAGTTTGAACAAGATCTTTACAAAACCAAAGGTAGAGTCTTATATGGCACGGCTAGAATTTAAACCTTTACTATTAGATGGTTAGTTTGTGTTAAAAATTTGAATTTTAGTCCTGTTGCATGTTGACCCCTTGTTCTGAAGAGGTTTTTTCAGGCTTAAAAGTCACTTTATATGTTATAATTTTTAGTATATTTATTTTGACTCTTGGAAATTATTTTGATGCAGTTGCGAAAATCCTAATGTAAAATAGATTATCAAGAAGAAGTGTTATTTATTTTGTAAATGGTAAGTAACTTTTGCGCTACCCTCAATGAATATTTTGGCTTCTTTTTTTTTTGTTTAATGGCATATCAAATTTCAAGGTTATTTAATGCTGAAGCCATCCTTGTATTTTTCAAGAATGGATTGTAGTGGTACTCTTTAGCTAATAGTTGATGGGATAAGGGAGTTCCTATCTTTCCCAAGAGTATTAGTCCAAAACTGAATCTAATAGCATGACAAAAGTTTTAATTACTATGATGTGGCAATCTAGCTTGTTAGCCATTACACCATGAAGACTCTCTCTTTATAAATTGATAAGACAGTGAGGAATTAGATTCCATTTGATATATCTTTATGCCTGCTTTTACATATATATTAAATATATATTATTTGTAATAACATTTTATAGATAAAAAAAGTTAAATGATCAAACAATTTTATTTCTAACAATTCGATTTAGTATAAGTCAACAAAGTTAAATAGTTCCAAGTATTTCTCTATATCACTAACGATTCAATTAAACATCAGTTATTTATTTACACACATTTAAATGATCAAACAGTTCTATTTCTAACAATTCAGTTTATCATGCATCAGTTGTTTGCTCTCACTTTAAATTTCAAACAGTTCTATTTGACTCATGCATAGGACGCTATCAGGTATTACTACACCAAGCCAGAGTGGACCTGGGATCAATGGCAATAAAGGGGTATTCAGCATTTACCAAAGCTCCAGAATAAGTGGAGCCTCACCATCAGATTGTTTAGTGCCATAGCCAGGACACTCATTGGAGGGGTCTCACTCCTATGCAGAGATGCAGTCGGTGTATTTTACCACTCCAGCCAATTGGGTGTATTTTTTTTAAGTCAGGTTTGTCACTCACAAAAATTTACATGGTAGAACTTTCAACAAAAAACCTTTTTGGCAATAGTTTAACAATTTCATTTTTAGATCAAATGTTATTGTTCTAAATAACTCATGACATGTCTTAATTGGTAATTACTTGTCTGTCTCAAGCAATTTCCTTGATTCTAAGTCTTCAATTTTAACTTTTTGTTTAATTAGGGTAATTCTTCCAAACTGCAGATGTGCAAATACTGCTGCATGGTTTCAACAGTTGGAATCTTACAAAACACATGGAAAAAAAAGCTAGCTGGAGACTATGCAAGAATGCTGTGTGCTGTTTTCAATAAATCCCGGAAGCAGCAACCCTATACAACAACAGCTGAACAGCCATCTACCTCCTATCTCACAAACTATCTAAAATGAGCAAGACATGTAGGGCACAGCTGGTGTAGTAAGAATGGACTCAAAAGCAACATTCTCCTATGGACTACTACACATGGACACATCAGCAAAAAATTTATTTATCAGTTCAATGCGAACAGTGGATGTCATCAAGTGGACTTGCTAAAAGCAATTGTCGACATGAACAAATGACAAGAGTGATTCAAAAGAATCACTGCTATCAGCTTGCCATGATGATGATAAAGTTAGCTATTTGACCCTATGATACAAATAAATATCTTGTGTCCACAGAACATTTCAAACACAATTAACTGTAGCAGTAATAACTCTGTCTCCTCAAGCATTACAGTCAATTTTCATTTATCTCCTACCCCTGGCAAAAAATTATCGGATCAGCACTCTTAGACAATATTTTTGCCGGTATGACTTGAAAAAAATTATATCATTACTTTAAATGATTTAATCTTGTTTGTTTAAAAATTATTTTACAAAGCCAGAATGTTCAGCTATTAAATAAAAAAAATTGCATCTTATCTTTTATTTGTTGTGTGGACTGTAGAAAAGCAGACAATTTACCCCTTAGAGTAAAACGTTTATGCCTGGTTTGCGAAATGAGCAGTCAGCCCAAATGAGAGAGAGAGAAAAAAGAAACATAGCTGCTCTAACACCCGCAATTTAAGATAAAACATATGGTCTTGAGTGAGGAGAATTTGTGAGAGCGATATATGCTAAATTTTTTTAAACGAGTGTACCGGCTAAGCATAAAAACGCTGAGGGTGTGAAAGACTCAATCAGTTTTTGTTGGCAGCAAAGCAATAGAGGGAAGACATTATTTTTGTTAGCGATCACTGGAATTCATTTCAATCAGTTCCAGAACATGGACACTGGATGCCGTTTTTAGGACTTATTAAGAGTGATGGCTGATAAAGATATATGGTAAGAGAGAGAGACAAGGCAATATGTGCTGTCAACTGGCTTTGATGATTATGAGTGTTGATTGAAATTTGATAGATTCTTCACAATTTGAAATGTGTGAGTTTTAACAGTAGATTCTCCTTCACTCACTTGATTCATTCATTTTTCATTCAAGAAATTTTCAGCAGAGAAATGTTTTCTAAAGGATTTCATGTCTACTCGGAAGAATGATGTCAGACATATTTTACAAACACAAGGCAACATCTTTGCTTTAGATAAAGTGTGTCCCTATATAAAAAGTGATCAATACATTTTGAGTGAATTAACTAAATTTACAAGAATAGATCCTAATTAGAATTTCAGTTACAAGACATGAAATATGAATTCGACACTGACAAAAATTGAGACAAAAAACAACTAGAAAGACAATCAGAACCATTGCAAAATGTATCAAATCTAGAGTTCAGACTTTAGGCATTTTATATGAGAACTATAAAAAACAAGCACTCTCTCTCGCTCTCTCTACTTATATATATATGTGTGTGTGTGTGTGTCTAATTGTAGGGACTTCACTATAGCACACAAGATTCCAGTAGAAGCATTTTTTAGAATAGCTATAAAAAAACAAGTTTTCTCTCTCTCTCTCTCTATATATATATATATATATATTTGTGTGTGTGTGAATTTCATACTAGAATAATAAATTTCTTTACTTTGTATTTCATACGAGAATTTTACTTAAGTACACAAGATTCGTTGTTTGTTTGTCTGTACTGATCACCAGTCATTTGAACTTGAACAAGGTAGAATGTTATCTTGATATTCTAATTGAATCTTAATTTGTCAGTTCATCTGTTGATACAAATTTAATATAATTGAATAAACAATTCGTTTTTGAGTTTTTGTATACTGACTTCAAATGTGTTTCATGAAAATTACTGTAAACATTTCTTATTCATTTTCTTGACATCATCATCTTGTCAGTTAATTCAAATCTTAGATGACTGAATTAAAAATAAACAGCTGGGATTATTTATTTTGACATGAAAATTGGGAATTTAACAAAGGATTAAAGGATGAGTGGTATTTTGATTTGGCATTCCCACAATGTAACAAAACTATCAAAGTTTGGTTATATTGTAAAATACTGCTTGGATATTTTGGGCCAGAGTTAATTATGTTTTGCTCCTGATACCATAAATGACCCCATAGTCATCATCTGATGAGGGTTTTATTAGTACCACAGCTGTTATAATTTTAGCAGCAATATATAACATATATAGATATATATATATAGTTGGTTAATGATTTATTGTTACATAATAGATTGGTGAGATTTATTATTGAAATGTAATGAAGCATTCAAATTAAGTCCAGAACCATTTAATGTGTGGAAAAACACAGCAGGTTAATCAGTATGACTGTCTCCTATTGAACTCAAAGTCAATTTGAGACCAAACAGGTAAACACAACTGTTGTAGAGAGAGAAATTTATTAGTCAGTCCATGAGAGATGCTAGACTTGAGCAGGTGAATTGCTCCATCTCTACTATTATCACTGGCTCAATTTAGCCAGATGGTTGATAGGAAATGGAAAAGTCACCAAGAAATAAAAGTAATACATTCACGTGAAAATGTGGTTTTCTTGTCAACAATATAAAGTGACAATAGGAAATGAAGTGAATCCAATTAGAGACGGGGGAGGCTGGATGATAGGAAAATAAGGGCCTTATAACTTAGATCAGCCAAGAAAAAGGTATATAAAATTATATCATATCAACCTTTGTGGGTTATTTAAGGCTAAATCATATATAAGATTCGTAAATGAATAATTTGTCAGTAACATTTTTTTCAAACAAGTAATTTGAGTTTATTTTTTTGCACACAACAGCTAAATGGTTTCAAGGATCCCTATGAAACACTTTTTTTTCTATTTTATAGCAATCATTTGTTTGAACTCTTTTTAGTTAGGTTCTCCATAGATGCAATTGGTATTCTCTACAGACCAAGCCAACCAGGCTATATATATGTATATGTTTGTGTGTTGCTATAATTATAAAGAAAGTGAGCTCAATATCAGTGATATAGCATTTGTAAATCTAGATTAGAAAAGTATAGACACAGATTAAAACGATTCTTGTTTGGATAGCACTGACAGAGAGTCTACAGTATTTGGTATCGGTCAGTTTTTTGCCCAACTCTATCTATGTATATGAGTATACATGAATATTCCCAAAACTGTATATACACACACTTTTCCTCTGATAGTCTAATTACACCCGACACTGATAATTCATGTCACATTGTAATCTCTGATAACATAACTTGGTGCAGAGCCATAACATTTAAGTACTGGGGTGTCCAGTAATTGAGCCATTTAACTTTATGGCACAAAACCTGCTACAATCAATGAATTGAGTGCTGTAATTCAAACAGAATGCACCTAAATACGAATTGAAATGATTTATGAAATTTATAATTCCATCTGTTCATGTTATCAGCAACACCTTAAATAGAATGGTCAGCAGTTTGAACACCTGCTATACCTCAGGGATGTTTGCAATTCCATCTGCTCACGTTATCTGCAATGCCTAGCCCAGAACAATCATTAGTTCAAACACCTGTGATACCTCAAAATATTTGATACTCGTCTTCTTTAACTTGAATTGTAAAACTTAAATATACCTTCATAAACACTGTTATTTGTCAAAGTTTCTGCAATGCAACTTGATAAATTTGGACTATTGTCTTCATCTTCAATGTTATATTCACAATATTTTGCCCTCTTCAGGTGTTTCATGTAAAACTGAGGAGCCCACTCATAACTTCAAACTGAACCCATTTGGTTGAAAAGTGCTTCTAAGTGAAATGATCTGGAGGCTGCAGGTTCAATCCTGACAACAGGTAAAGAACAAGGAATACTTACAATAGCTTAACACTTGTACCTCCTGTTATGGTTAATGGAATTGGAATGATATAACTCTGTGGATTAAATAAAGGGTTCAGTTCAAAGTTCTGCATGGGCTCTAGAGATATGAAACACTTGAAGAAGGCTGAAGGATGCATCGACCAAAACATTGTTAATATAACAATGAAGATAAAGACAACAGTTTAAATACTCTAAATGAAGAAAAACAAAAAAAAATTGTATTCATAATAAATCAAAGTGTTTATATGGTTTCTTTGATATCCTGTATGTGTATAGATATATTATATGCATATAAACTGAACTGATTACTCAAAATATGATCACTGTACATATATATATACATGACGAAATGCAAAAAGTAAGTGTTGACAATAAAAAGGGCTTGAATACTTGTAAGATGATGGGTAAGAAATGAAAATTAATTACTCACAATACTATCACTATTTGACTTTCCTGAGACAAAAGATTCATTGCTACAATATATGTTTTTCTCTAGCTTTTTTGCTAATTTTTTTGAATCAGGGTCCAATTGAGAGAGATGTTGCCTTAAGGTCAGCTCACAAGCTCTTTTGATAATATCAATTGGTTATCTTTGGTGGGTTTTTTTTGTAGATATTGTTTGATTTTGTATACAGATTGTGTGGTATATTCATTTTGTTGCTGGAGAGCAAAACCTTGGTCAACATCTTTATCAATCAAACCCTGATACAAAGAAAGTAACAAGAAAGCTAGAGAAAAAATATGATCATAAAAAAGTTAAGTACCATGATCTTTAACCAAACATATATCAATAACTTGGAATCAATATATGTATGTAAATATGAAGGTGATTCCAAAAGTCTTTAGCCTCACCACCCCCAAAAAGGAGTCTTAGCTGAACATTTTTGTTGTGACAGCACACAATTACTTATAAAACTAGAAAAATTCAAATTAGTTAATCTAGTTTTATATGAAGTAGTACCTTGTTGCCTTGACAAAAATCTGTGGCTATGGGTCTTACTTCTGGGTGAAGATAAGAACTTTTTGAACGACTTATGAATATATTATGAAGCTAATAAAAGCACTTCAAATAAACCTTTGATAAATAACTCCAAAAATGATGGACCTAGCATTAAATAGCCCATAAAAGTTAATATGCCTTCTCGAAGGCCCCATGGAAGTCCTCTTGTATCAGTGTGTCAATGACCTTTGTCATAGCCTCTTTCATCTCCTCACTTGTCTCATAATGACAGCCTCTGAGCTTAGGGAATAAGCAAAAGTCACAGGGAGCAAGGTCTGGACTATAGGGAGGCTGAGAAACTGTGTTGATGACCATCTTGGTCAAATAGTCTGTGACAAGGATAGAGTTGTGGACTGGTGCATTGTCCTGGTGGAAATGCCACTGAGCCGATTTGAACAGTGCTGGCCTCTTCCGACGGAATCTCTTCCTGAACTCCCTTAAAACCTCAATATAGTAACCCTAACCCTAACCCTTTGGCCAATCAACTCTGGTGTTTTGACTTCCTTACTCCTCCCACACCTCTCATCATCCCTCACAGACTCGTTGGCTTCCTTGAATCTCTTATGCCACTCAAAAACTGATGCTCGATTTATGCAAGATGGTCCAAAAGCTGTCAGAAGCATTCCATACATTTCTGTGGCATTTCTTCCAAGTTTAAAACAGGATTTTATTGCATATTGTTCCTCTAAAGTGTCCTCACATCCAGATTGCATTTTTGAAATTCACCAGCTGTGATAATCAGGCTTTAGTAGGGTGCATTCCAATTCCTGCTGTAGCTGTTCATTTAAACGTGAAATCATAAAAATTGGTCAGTCATCTCATAAGATGTATAGCAATAACATACTGAATTTTCAATAGTCTATGGCAATTTTAAATGCCTGTACGAAAAAGTCCTTTGTAATTGGATGCTGGATTGAACCATGTGAATATGTAAGTTAATGAAGTAATAGTCACATGACTTCAATTTTGCAGAGAGAACAGATGTTTGCTCAGTTGTATTCAAGGGACTTCATATTTGTTAATACAGGCTCACCTGAAGATCAGCCATGTGAAACTTAGAGTTGTAAGTTTTTGGTAACCACACAAGAATTGTATGTGTTGTTTTTAACAAATGTCAGAAGTAACACTTCATAAAATGGCAGCTGTACGGCCATTTACCTCTCATCTCACCAAGTGGTTTCAAGTAGTGCTCACACTGATAGTTTTATTTGCACACAGTTAAATGGTCTCAAGTAGTACGCACTCTAATAGTTTTATTTGCACACAGTCAAATGATTTTAAGTAATGTAACACTAATCATCTAATTTAACATCAGTCATCTGTTTGATCACATTTAAATGGATTTATATATGATTTTTATGTGAACTGATTGTAAGTAATTGAATTTTTTTAAAAGTTAATGCTAATTTGTTTCTGCAAAATTAAGTATTGCTACTGTTTGCGCACAGTTAAATAGTAGCAAGTATTGTTATCTAACACTAATAATTCTGTTTAATATTTAAAATTGGTTTGCACACAGTGAAGTGGTCTCAAGTAGTGCTCACACAAGCAGTTTTATTTTCACACAGATCATTTCAAGTATGGCAATGTAATAGCAATAATTCAGTTTTGACACACAGCAAAAAAATTTCATCTTTTGCTATTCAAAACTAATAATTCTATTCAACATTACTCTTTCATTTGCACACAGTTAAATGGTTCCAAGTATTGCTATCTAACACCAACCATTCAATTAGACATCATTTATTTGTTTGCACACAGTTAGATGGTCGAACATTTCTATTTAACGCAGAGAGGCAACCCTATCAAGTATTACCACTCCAGGTCAAAGTGGACCTGAGAGTAAAGGAAAGGAAGGAGTACTCTACATTCCACGAAGTCCAAGACAGGAGCCTCACCATCAGATGGTTTAGTGTCATATCCAGGACACTCATTGGATGTTTTCACCCCTCTGCAGAGAAGTAGTTGATGTATTCTGCAGCCTCAGTTGACTGAGCAGTTGATGATGATGATGAAATATATATATGACAGTAAGTAAGTGTTTTCAACAAATATTTGATTTGTACAAAACCAATTGCAAAAAATAAATGAAAATCATTATTCATTCAAAGTATCTCTTCCACCTGTTCATCCTTTCCGCCTTGACACCAAATCATCTATTTTCTATCAAAAAATTTTTCTCTTGAAAATATTCAAGTTTACCTTGAGTAACACTAACTCTCATGGTATCGGGGCAAACAAGCTGGACTATGACATCGTAGTTAGTGAGTTCAATCTCTAGTTCACTTTCAGACTAATATTTTTGAGTAAGATATGAACCCCTATATCTGCGCAAGCTATGGATTAAATAGAATCGCTACTATTCTTCTTCAAGTATGGTTGTTGCATTAAATTAATGTTCATGTTTGTTTCAAGAATTTTGTCATGTAAAATGATACCCTTTCTATTTACTAAAAAGGGAAACTTTG
Source organism: Sepioteuthis lessoniana (assembly GCA_963585895.1). Lineage (NCBI taxonomy): Eukaryota > Metazoa > Mollusca > Cephalopoda > Myopsida > Loliginidae > Sepioteuthis > Sepioteuthis lessoniana. Next base: position 1,280,307 of record OY757938.1, read on the forward strand.
TGATTTGAAGACACCTTTTCAGGCAGTTTATATATCTGTAAGCATAAAAAGTGGCATTCATAGTGTAATGGTTATCATCATAGGAAATGAACATGGCAAACAGAGTTCAAATCCTGGTCAAAGCTGTCTGCATTTCCCATTGTGAAAATAACTTGGGAAAAGAAATAAATCCAACTATTTCTCCTTCAAGTAGTGGGTAGAGTGTTCGTCAGTGGTCTGGGAGACATAGGTTCATCCCAGATCGCGTCATACCAAAGACTTTAAAAATGGTACTTGATACCTCCTTGCTTAACACTCAGCAATATAAGGTATGTATCAAGGGTAAAGTGGAGCAATCCAGGGAAAGGAGTTGCATCCTCCCCTACAGCTTGGTGTAGTTGCTATTGAAAAGGGAGCCTTAAGGTCACTCTCGACTAAAGGTCACCAACTTTACTTTTACTTTATTTCTCCTTCCAGCTATGGGTAAACAGTAGACTTGACTCTTCAATCTTGGTATGGCCACCAGTCTAAGAGAAGGAAAACTCTGAATTCAAACCTGTTAAATTTTGCTTCAAAATTGCCTTTGAGTCCCATCTTCCTTAAGTAGAGGGGTGGGGTAAATACGTATTAACTGTTGAGCCATTTTGAAGGAAGGTATTTCAAATCATTCATTATTACTTTTCTTGGGATAAGGGTTTTAGTTTGAGATTCACTTCTAATACAGTGGATAAGAGAGTGTAGCAAAAATTTTGTTTCTGGATAAAATGTGTTATTTCTTAATTCATTGGTTTCTTTGTTTAATGGCCTGTCAACCTTCATAGGTTGTTTAATGCTAAAGCCATCCTTGTAGAACAATAGTGGTACTATTTAACTCATAATTGGTGGAATAAGGGAGTTCTTACCTTCCCCCAGGATACTAGTCTGAATGTGAATCTAAGAGGATGACTTGAGTTTCAACTTGTTTACAATGAGAGGTCACTGTCCAACAGTTTGCCACTCCACCATGGGGACTTTCTACTTTTGTTACCAGAATAAAACTATGTATAACAATTTTTTTTTTCTGTATAGTATCTCATTTCTTAAATGATTATAATGTAAATGTATACTACATCATCATCATCATGTCACACTGGTAGCACGGATATCCCTGAGCCTCTCTCGCCACTCCTCCCTATCGTTCATCGCTCCAGGCAGGTCTTCAGGACAACATCCCATATCCTCACATAGCTGCTGAATGTATGTTCGTGCTGGTCGTCCTGCTTTTGCACGGCCATGTGTGGGGGTCCATAAGAGTACATCACTTATGAGCTCGTCCCTGCTTCTCCAGCAGTGTCCTGCATGTCTGGTTTGTCTAACTGGAATAGTTTTCGTGATAGGAGGCCGATCGGGGAACTACTGCTGCTCCTCTATAAGAGAGGCTTCTATAGAAGAGAATAAAACAGCCATCGAAAGATAACCAAATGTATACATAATAACAAGTATTCCTTAAAAAAACTTTACTTTTGTGCCCCAAATAACACTATGTAACACTAATTGTATTTCTAGATAATGTGTTATTTCTTAATTGTTTATGTTATATCGAAAAAGGTCATTATTCTTTCAAACTTTGCTTTTGTGCTCTGGGTGACAAAATTTAAAAATTAACCAATTTTATATGTAAAAATGACCCAATTTACCCATTTTCATTCATTTAAAGATCTGAGAAAATTAACTTAAGAATCAAAAAATATACATGTATTTATACTTTAGTTGAACAATAATGTTAAGTATGTTGTAGAAAATTCTTTATCAGATAATCAGCATTGAATATTCATGGAATGTTCTGGAAAATAGACAAATTAAAAATTTTCATTACTGAGGTTAGAAAAGCAAAGTTTGAAAAAAAAATAGATCTTTTCTCATTTACTTTAGACAAAAGCAATTGAGAAATAAGACTCTCTGATTATGAAGAAGAACAAGTAAAAAATCTTGTTAGTGTAATATAATTTTTTAGCAGAGCCGCAACTTTTAAACAGTTTTTTTTTTTTTTACCAATAACTAAACTTAGTAAAATGCTTATGGACTAAACTGACTTATCTTCTCACCATTTTTATTTTCACACATTTATTATTATGACAGTTGAACCATATCAATTTTCTGTCTCAGTTTTACCTTTTGTTATTTTTTGATTGGGAAATTGAAGTTAGTCATCATGTCCACTCTTTTTCAGAATCTCCTCATAATCCTTGTTTTATTTAGGATTATTGTATTGATTGGAATTGCCTGAAAGCTACAAGCAATAGATTTATTAATATATTAGTGTATGATCAGAACTAATATAGATATAGATGGGTACATTTCTTGCCTTTCTATAATGAAACAACTTGCACCTACCTGAAGCCCAAAGAACATACTGCTTCATGTGTCTTTCATGTAAGTAGCCATTTGTCATGTGAAAGGAATGCATGTGCAAGATTAAGCCCTAATGTTACTATCACATACGAAGATTCATGATAGGGGAGTACCCATGAATAAGTGGCTAACATGCTGTACTGTGAAAGCGTAGTAAACTGGTTTAAACTCCGGTTGTGCTATTATGTTCACTTTAAGACTAATATTCTTGGTAAAGGTATGAAGTGCTTTTTCCACCAGATATGAGTTAAATAGTACAACTATTGTCCTCTTAACAAGGATGGCATCAAATAATACATGGAAGATGATGCTTCATTAAATAAAGAAACCAAATATGCATGGAGGTATTAGGTATAAAAGAACTCATCCGAATTGACAGAAGATGAAGTTTATCAATGACAATAAGAGAGAACAAAAATTAGATCATTAACAGTAGAACTTTAGGAAAAACAAGAATAAAAATTTTTGCTGGACTTCATGAGTTGTGTCTGACTTTGCAAGTGAGACAGAAGGAAAATGAGCTGTGTCTGACAGTGCCAGGGAGAGAGAGGGAAAATGAGTTGTGTGTGACAATGCCAAGGACAGAGAAGGAAAATGAGTTGTGTGTGACTATGCCAGGGAGAGAGAAGGAAAATGAGTTGTGTGCGACAATGCCAAGGACAGAGAAGGAAAATGAGTTGTGTGTGACTATGCCAGGGAGAGAGAAGGAAAATTGAGTTGTGTGTGACTATGCCAGGGAGAGAGAAGGAAAATGAGTTGTGTGTGACTATGCCAAGGAGAGAGAAGGAAAATGAGTTGTGTGTGACTATGCCAGGGAGAGAGAAGGAAAATGAGTTGTGTGTGACTATGCCTGGGAGAGAGAAGGAAAATGAGTTGTGTGTGACTATGCCAAGGAGAGAGAAGGAAAATGAGTTGTGTGTGACTATGCCAAGGAGAGAGAAGGAAAATGAGTTGTGTGTGACTATGCCAGGGAGAGAGAAGGAAAATGAGTTGTGTGTGACTATGCCTGGGAGAGAGAAGGAAAATGAGTTGTGTGTGACTATGCCAGGGAGAGAGAAGGAAAATGAGTTGTGTGTGACTATGCCAAGGAGAGAGAAGGAAAATGAGTTGTGTGTGACTATGCCAGGGAGAGAGAAGGAAAATGAGTTGTGTGTGACTATGCCAGGGAGAGAGAAGGAAAATGAGTTGTGTGTGACTATGCCAGGGAGAGAGAAGGAGAATGAGTTGTGTGTGACTATGCCAGGGAGAGAGAAGGAGAATGAGTTGTGTGTGACTATGCCAGGGAGAGAGAAGGAAAATGAGTTGTGTGTGACTATGCCAGGAAGAGAGAAGGAAAATGAGTTGTGTGTGACTATGCCAGGGAGAGAGAAGGAAAATGAGTTGTGTGTGACTATGCCTGGGAGAGAGAAGGAAAATGAGTTGTGTGTGACTATGCCAGGGAGAGAGAAGGAAAATGAGTTGTGTGTGACTATGCCAGGGAGAGAGAAGGAAAATGAGTTGTGTGTGACTATGCCAGGGAGAGAGAAGGAAAATGAGTTGTGTGTGACTATGCCAAGGACAGAGAAGGAAAATGAGTTGTGTGTGACTATGCCAGGGAGAGAGAAGGAGAATGAGTTGTGTGTGACTATGCCAGGGAGAGAGAAGGAAAATGAGTTGTGTGTGACTATGCCTGGGAGAGAGAAGGAAAATGAGTTGTGTGTGACTATGCCAAGGACAGAGAAGGAAAATGAGTTGTGTGTGACTATGCCAGGGAGAGAGAAGGAGAATGAGTTGTGTGTGACTATGCCAGGGAGAGAGAAGGAAAATGAGTTGTGTGTGACTATGCCAGGGAGAGAGAAGGTAAATGAGTTGTGTTTTACAATGCCAGGGAGAGAGAAGGAAAATGAGTTGTGTGTGACTATGCCAGGGAGAGAGAAGGTAAATGAGTTGTGTGTGACTATGCCAGGGAGAGAGAAGGTAAATGAGTTGTGTTTTACAATGCCAGGGAGAGAGAAGGAAAATGAGTTGTGTGTGACTATGCCAGGGAGAGAGAAGGTAAATGAGTTGTGTGTGACTATGCCAGGGAGAGAGAAGGAAAATGAGCTGTTTCTGACTTTGCAAGTGAGACAGAAGGAAAATGAGTTGTGTGTGACTATGCCAGGGAGAGAGAAGGAAAATGAGTTGTGTGTGACTATGCCAGGGAGAGAGAAGGTAAATGAGTTGTGTGTGACTATGCCAGGGAGAGAGAAGGTAAATGAGTTGTGTTTTACAATGCCAGGGAGAGAGAAGGAAAATGAGTTGTGTGTGACTATGCCAGGGAGAGAGAAGGTAAATGAGTTGTGTGTGACTATGCCAGGGAGAGAGAAGGAAAATGAGTTGTGTGTGACTATGCCAGGGAGAGAGAAGGAAAATGAGTTGTGTGTGACTATGCCTGGGAGAGAGAAGGAAAATGAGTTGTGTGTGACTATGCCAGGGAGAGAGAAGGAAAATGAGTTGTGTGTGACTATGCCAGGGAGAGAGAAGGAAAATGAGTTGTGTGTGACTATGCCAGGGAGAGAGAAGGAGAATGAGTTGTGTGTGACTATGCCAGGGAGAGAGAAGGAGAATGAGTTGTGTGTGACTATGCCAGGGAGAGAGAAGGAAAATGAGTTGTGTGTGACTATGCCAGGGAGAGAGAAGGAGAATGAGTTGTGTGTGACTATGCCAGGGAGAGAGAAGGAAAATGAGTTGTGTGTGACTATGCCTGGGAGAGAGAAGGAAAATGAGTTGTGTGTGACTATGCCAGGGAGAGAGAAGGAGAATGAGTTGTGTGTGACTATGCCAGGGAGAGAGAAGGAAAATGAGTTGTGTGTGACAATGCCAGGGAGAGAGAAGGAAAATGAGTTGCGTGTGACTTTGCAAGTGAGACAGAAGGAAAATGAGTTGCGTGTGACTATGCCAGGGAGAGAGAAGGAAAATGAGTTGTGTGTGACTATGCCTGGGAGAGAGAAGGAAAATGAGTTGTGTGTGACTATGCCAGGGAGAGAGAAGGAAAATGAGTTGTGTGTGACTATGCCAGGGAGAGAGAAGGAAAATGAGTTGTGTGTGACAATGCCAGGGAGAGAGAAGGAAAATGAGTTGCGTGTGACTATGCCAAGGAGAGAGAAGGAAAATGAGTTGTGTTTTACTATGCCAGGGAGAGAGAAGGAAAATGAGTTGCGTGTGACTATACCTGGGAGAGAGAAGGAAAAATGAGTTGTGTGTGACTATGCCAGGGAGAGAGAAGGAAAATGTGTTGTGTCTGACTTTGTCAGTGTAGAGACAGGGAAATTCTTATGACATGCCTTTGGTGGGGGCCTTACCCTTCCTCCAGTGGTTATAGTCAACATATTCTAAGCTCCACCAACAGTGTATCGGTGCTTATGTTTACTCCATTTATATTGGAAGATAGATGGATATTGAGGCCCTAACATTTAAATTTTTTTATTAAATCCTCTCTGGATTTATCCAACTGCTTTTTATTATCTTTGGGAAACAATAGTCCATCATCATGGCACAAGCTGGTATCCTCTAAATTAAACAAATATATCATCAGTCATAGTAAGATGATCCCTTATAAAAATTTATTTCTAAGAAAAAATCAATCTGACCGTGTGCAGCACTTGATTTGGCCAGATTGTAAAAGGGAGAAGTAATCAGAGATAATACGGCACCAAAAGCTACCTCCCACTATTTGTCTAGAACAAAACTGTAAAGGCAGGAAGGAATAGCCAACAGAAAGGTTTTGTCACTCGCGTCTTGAACAGCCGATAAGTAATTCAAACAGGCAAGAAGCTTCACAAAAAATAAAAGTAAAATTAAATGTAAGTTGACAACTGAAATTATATCAAGTTAAACAACTGAAAGAAAATTTTGCTGAAAAGATAACTTTACAGAAGACTCAAAATTAAATGAAAACTGCAACATTTTGACAAAACTAAAAAGAAAAGAAAAATACTCAAATTCAAAGAACTTTGTTTTCCAGACACTCTCTCAGATAAGTTTCCACAAATTACACTAAAATTTGCAACACTTTATCTTTTCTATCCCTCTCTTTCTTGTTTCTTTGGTATAAAATTTCTTTTTATAAAACTTTGTTGTTTGTGTTATCTTTTCGAATTAGTGTCTGAATTTGAAAGCTGCGGAACTTACCGTTTAAAATTACATCCTAAAGCCGCCTAAAAACATTACCCAGTTAAATAATAAACTTGGCTTATGTGTCATTCTCTTCATATTAAATTTTACTCCAAATTTCTTTATATTGTAAATTTTATCTCATTCAATTTTTCTTTATATTGCAAATTTTATTCTCTTTAATTTCTTTACCCAACGACTTCAAATATTTTGAAACCATTATAATTGCTCATCCCAAGGGCAAATCAGCTGGTATTTTTCTCTGTCAACATTTCTCCTCACTAGAAAATCTAAGACTTCTAGCTATTTTTTATAGTTTCAATATCCTTATCATTAATATAACTGAATATTTTGGCAAAGTCTATGGTGCTGACTCAGAGTCTTTCGGATGTTGAAGAATAAAACTCCCTTAAATAAAATTCAATGAATATGCACTTTATTTTTTTCTTTACAATTTAAAAACTACTCAGTTACACTTATAGTGCTTTTCCTTTTCTTTTAAGCTTGTATTGCCAAATTATGTGTGATTGATATTTTGTTTATTTAAAAAAATATACTTCTCCCTATAGAAATTTCTTCTTGAACATTTCTAATATAAAAAGATGATGGACACCAAGGCCTGATGTCTTTAAGTCGTCAAATGGAGGATTTATTCTTTTCTTCTAGTTTCAAATTAATAAGCAAGTGACAACATTGGTCCACAAATATTCAAAGGTAATACAAAATACATTAACTAGAAAAATGTTAAAAGCAAATGAAGTCTAGACTTGTGAAACAAAGAGTGAAATCAATCAAAATCAAAGGCTTAATTTATCAGAAAAAGAAAATCCCAAATAAGAATAACTATGAATTCTCATTTTTATTCTTTGCCTATTTTGTCAGCCATTAATTCTTGAAATTCTAAACTTAAAAAGATCAATAGAATATAGTTTAAATTAAAGAACAGTCTTAGTCTTTTTCACTTTGTGCTGTAACTTTATAGTTTCTCTTTTCTTCTCTACTGGAATTTACAGGATTTTCTCAGTACCTGGCCAAAATCCTAAAAAGGGCAGGGAGGGAGGGTGCTTAAAACTGTGTGACAAAGGTTTTCCAGACAACAGAAAAATGGTTCCTAGTGAGAAATTGCCTTGACTTTTATATCTTTCCATTGGCTGAATCATTCTGATTAACAGGAGTGACAGATCTTTAAAAAAAAGACAAAAACAAAGCCATCACCTGTAGGTTGTGAGTTCTATGCATGTACAGGGCAGTACATTTTATTTTACTTTCTTGTCAACAATAAGAACAAAAAAACAAGGACTAAAAAACCAAAATCAAACAAACTGAGTCTCAAGGGGGGTAAACAGGTACATTTTCAATTTAAATATTTACAGAAAAAACATTATCTAAAATTCAATTAAGTTGTCTAATTTGTACTTGAAAATACTTTGCAATTGCAATGAGTCAATATTTTTATTTGAATTGGCGTTGTTTCAAGATTGAAAAAAACAAAATCAAAATATGATGGATTTGCTTATTTTAACATATTTTTTGTTGATCACATTTTTTTCTTCTGATTTAATGTTTAATTTTCCTGTATGTTACATTTAAATTTGTCTTTTTGTCTGTTATTTTCAATCTTGCTGTTGAAGGAAGCAATCTAATTATTAATTTTGGCAAAAATATTTCTTTCATTATTTTCTGCTAATAAAACATAAATCTTAAATTTGTTTTGTTTTGTTTTTTTGCTGGAAAAGAAATTTTATTAAGAATTGCTATAATTATGATGATGATGATGAATGTCAAAAGAAAACAAAATTTCATCATTTCTGATTTCTCAGACACACACAGTCGTTTCCATCTTACATATACACACTCACTCTTTCTTTTTTACATTCTCTCTCATTCACACAATCTGTTACTTTCTTACAAATTCACTCTCTCATGCACACACACAGTTTCTTACACATACACTCTCTCATGGTCTCTCTCTCTCTCTCTTCCCCACTCCCCATTTATCTCATAAATTTCCTCTTGTATTTTCTCTTTTACATACATGCAGACAGAAAAGACATCTTGAGAGAGAGTCTTTACTGTGTAATGGTTAACGAGTTGGACTGCAACATTATAGTTATTGAGTTTGAACTCTAGTCACATAATTACATTCCCTTTCAGGCAAATACCTTTGAGAAAGGTGGGAAATCCCTTGGATCTCCAGCTAAATGTTTAATGGCACCATTACAGTTTTATAAAAGACTGACTTTGGTATTAAATAACCTATACAAGTTTCCATCTAGCATTTTCTCCAAGCATTTTCTTTAAGTCCATGAGGTGCAGCCATACCATTATACTGACAAAAGTTACAGCTTCAGAGAATTCCTATTTTATTTTATCACAAATTTCCATATGATTGACATGTAACAGTTCTCATTTTGAAGAGCATAATATTTGATACTTTCTCAAAAGATTAATACAGATTAAGAAAAATTTTACATATAAATAGATATCTCCCCTTATTAGAAGAAATATGACTTGAAAAGTAAAATCCTCTTAGGTATTTATTTATTTAAACATTTCATTTGTAAGTGAAATTAAATCTATATTAAACATTTATCTATTTAAACATTTCACTCATCATCATCATGTCAAACCGCCAGCACAGACATCCTTGACCCTCTCTCGCCACTCCTCCCTATCGTTCATCGCCTCTGGCAGGTCTTCAGGGCTACATCCCGTATCCTCACAGAGCTGCTGTATGTAGGTTCGAGCTGGTTGTTCTGCTTTTGCTCGGTCAAATGAGGCGGTCTGTAGCAGAACATCACTTATGCGCTCGTCCCTGCTTCTCCAGCAGTGTCCTGCATGTCTGGCTCATCTAACTTTGATAGATTTTGTATTGGTAGGTAGGTAGCCATACAGCTGGTACTTTGTGGGGTGTTGCCTCCAGGACTAGTTCAATATTGCTCGCAGCATTCTTGTGTAGATGAAGTCATATTTCTTTGATTTTCTCAAACAATTTATATTTATTCATTGATGTCCATTCTAATTTGATGAATTCATAATTCAAATTTTTAGTGTAATATATTTCATTAGATTTCTATGGGGACTGATATTACATGCTAATCCTAAGTGGTAGTGACATTTCAATCCTTGGTAAGATGTGCAGATACTAAATTCTTATCTTACAGGCTATGTTTGTAGAGAAGTAATCCTTACATTTTCAGTATCTATAAAAAAATCATTTATATTCTCAAAGTGATGGCTTAGTTTATTTGTTTAGTGGCATATCAACTTCTTATGGGTTATTTAAAGGAAACATTTGATTCATTAATTAAATGTTTGATTATAAAGATAACTAGTATATTTAATGGCATATCAACTTCTTATAGGTTATTTAATGCCAAAATTTGATTCATTTCTAATAGTTTAATTGTAATCTTATTTCCAATGTTCCACTGAATTTTAAAAAATTACTCCTGGTTTGTGAACCGGACATTGGCCTAATGGTTAGAGTGTTCACCAATGGCCCAGGAGACCTGGGTTCAATCTCAGGTTGAGTCATACCAAAGATTTAAAAAAATGGTACTTGATGCCTCCTTGCTTAACACTCAGCATTATAAGGAATGGATCAAGGGTAAAGTGGAGCAATCCTGGGAAAGGAGTAGCACCTTCGCTTACACTTTGGTGTGGTAGCTATTGAAAAGAGGGAGCCTTCAGGTCACCCTTGACTATGATCGCCCACTTACTTATTTGTTTGTACACAGTTAAATCAATTATTCCTATCTAATATGATCAATTTACACAGAGTTGTACTGTTTCAAATATTCCAATCTAATACTAATAATTTCCACACAGTTATATGGTTTCAAAGATTTTTACTTAATATTGATAATTATAAAATTGCTCAGTTTGATCAGAACAGCTACTATCACTTCAGGTCAGTGGACCACAGTGTAATGGCAATTAAGAGATATTCAACACTCTCCAGATCTTCACTTCTGATGCCATTTAATATCATAGCAGAATACTCCTTTTTGTGGAGAGGGATCACACACGTCTGCAGGAGATACAGTCAGCATATTCCATGCCCAACCAACAGGGACAATTCTCAGAGTGAAAAAATCTTTTCTTGAGCTGATTAGGAGGATTATCAATTCTACAATAATTAAATTCATATATAAATTTCATTCATAAAACATTGGAAGTATCATTGGACTGAAACACAATGACCAGCAAAAAGGTCTGTCCTTGGTGTGACAATAAACTGGTTCTAGAACCTGAAGAGAATGGAGTTACCCTTCATTGCCATTACTCCCAGGTCCACTCTGACCCAAAGTGGTAGAATCTGATAACATCCCATATATGGCTTAAATATAACTGTTTTAATATTTAATTGATCAAATGAATGAACAATATACATTGAATTGTTAGTGTTGAATAGCAATACTTGAAACCCTTTAACTGTGTGCCAAAATTGAATTAGTGATTTTACATAGTTATAACTGGAAACATTTGGCTGTGCACAAATCAAGAAATAGTGTTGTATAGAAGAATTAGTGTTAGATATGAATACTTGAAACCATTTAACTGTGTGCAAACAATAGTAATACTTAATTGTGTGGAAACAAATTAGCTCTTTTAAAAAAATAAAATTACCTACAAACCACTTAACTGTGAGAAAACAAATGATTGATGTTGAATTCTTAGTGTATCCAAAGCAATACTTGAGACCATTTAACTGTATGGAAGACATGATTAATAGTTAATAGAATTATTCATGGTAGATAGGAATAAGTAATGTGAGTTGGCGACCGTAGTTGAGGGTGACCTGAAGGATCCCTTTTCAATAGCTGCTACATTAAGATGTAGGGAAGGGTGCTACTCCTTTCCCTGTATTGGCCCACTTTACCCTTGATCTGCACCTTATAATGCTGAGTGTTAAACAAGGAGGGATCAAGTACCATTTTTTGAGTCTTTGATATGACTCGACCTGGGATTGAATCCAGGTCTCCTGGGCCATTGGCTATTTACTTAATAAGCAGAGTGTTCACCAATGGTCCGGGAGACCAGGGTTCAATCCCAGGTTGAGTCATACGAAAGACTCAAAAATTGGTGCTTGATGCCGCCTTTTTCAGCTCTCAGTTCTATAAGGGTCAAGGACAAAGTGGAACAATCCAGGGAATGGAGTAGCCCTCTCCCCTACACCTCAGTGTAGTAGCTATTGAAAAGGAAGCCTTCGGGTCACCCTCGATTAAAGTCGCCAACTTAGATAGGAATACTTGAAACAATTTAACTGTGAGCAAATAAATGGGCAGTGGCATGTTTAAAATACTACCAACAAACTTTTGGTTTACAAGTCATATGTTTCATATATATATATATATATATTATAAAGACAAATTTTGTCTGTATAATTTATTTAAGATCCTTTCAAGTTTTTTGATTAGTGTTTTAGTTTCAGGTTGGAGTTGGTGGATAAATTTCCAACCTGAAACTAAGACACTTATCAGAAAACTTGAAAAGGTCTTAAATAAATTCTGCTGACAAAATTTGACTTTATTATCTAATGAAACATGCTTAAATGAATGACTGCTGCCGAATTATATATATATATATATATATATATAAACAGGATTCAGCAGTGAATGACCTTTAGTGGTTGATATGCCATAAAACCCAATTAATCATCTGTTGTTCAAATCCATCTGTGTGAAAATCATTAATTTTATGTGTGTATACTTAAAACCATACAACTTTGTGAAAACAATGATTATTAATAAATAGAAATGCTCACTTGAAATCATATGATTATATATCAATTATTTGTATTAGATATAAAAACTGAAACCAATCAAACAATGTGCAAATTAATTGCATTTAGAGTATCTGATACCATATAACAGAGTGTAAACAAATTATTTTGCCTATTAAACAGGAACAGTTACTTGGAACCGTATCATTATGGATAAATCATAAGTCAAGTTAGGTTTTATGGTTTAATCGCATATCAACCCTCAGTGGTTATTTAATGCCTAATCTTGTTTCTACATACATTATATGATTTTTTAGAGAATCGTTCAGAGGTAAAATTATTTTCTAAATGACTCAGAGCTCATTTATTTGCTCACAGTTAAATGGTTTCATGCATTACTATTCATTGCTTGCATGTCGTTTAATGGTTTCAAGTATTGTTATCAAATACTACTAATGCAATTTAACATTAATCATTTGATTGCATGGAGGTAAATGTTTTCAATTATCGTTAACGATTAAACAATTCTATTTGACCTATAGAAGGGGCCCTAACAGGTACTACCACTCCGAGTAAGAGTGGAGCTGAGAGGAATGCCATTGAAGGAATACTCCACATTCCCCAAAGCTCCAGGCCTGGAGCCTCATCATCAGATGCAGTTTAGTGTCATGTACAGGATATTTGTTGGGTGGATGGGTGTGGGGACTTATATCTCTGCATAGATGCAATAGTCATATTCTACACTTCCAGTTAAATGTGCTGATAAATTATTAGTTTTAGATGGGAATACTTGAAACCTTATAACTGTGTGCAAATTATTTCCATTAGATCAAATGCTTGATACCATATAACAAATAAATAATTATTATAAACCAAAAAAAATTATTGCAATGAAATGTTGAAATTATAAGTAAGTAAAGTTGGCGACCGCAATTATGGGTAACTCAAAGGCTCCCTTTTCAATAGCTAATACACAAAAGTGTAAGGGAGGGTGCTACTCCATTCCTTGGATTGCTTCACTTTACCCTTGATCTGTACCTTATAATGCTGAGTGTTAAGCAAGGTGGCATCAAGTACCATTTTTTGAGTCTTTGGTATGACTTGACCTGGGATTGAAACCTGGTCTCCCAGACCATTGGCAAACACTCTACACATTAGGCTAATTATAATTGTTATCAAATATTTAGAAATGAATCAAATTTCAGCATTAGATGAAACCATAAGATGGTTGATATGTTATTAAGAAAAAACAAAACAAAACACTGTGAACTATTAATTCTATCACATAACAGCTGTTATATTTACATATGAATTTCATAAGTAAACAGAGACAGTATTCAATATTGATATTAATTCCATTTAAAGTGCTAATAATCATAATAACAGGTTAAAAATTATTAATATAATTTCATCTATTCTTCATGGCGAGATATTTATATAAAATTAATGCCAAACAATATATCTACTGAAGTTTGTTCATATCAATCTAAAGAACAATCTTTCCAAGTCAGTAAATATTTATTTATGTATCTGTTCATATTTACCAGGAAATTCCATAGGAGTTTAATTAGAAACAACTACTAAAGATTAAAGTTCAATATAATATTTTACAAGTATATATCAAAATCATACATACATTTCCTATTTACATATATATCATTATCATCATGTTGTGCCAACAGCAGGGATTTCCCTGACTCTCTCTCTCTCCCTTCTCCATCTGTCCCTATCATCCATCACTCCAGACAGGTCCTCTAAACTACATCCAGTCTCCTCACAGACTCAATATAAGTCCATGTGTAGCAGGGTCCATAAAAGAACATTGTTTATTAGTTTATCCTTGCTTCTCCAGCAGTGCCCAACATGCCTTGTTTGTCTTACTTGAATGGTTTTTGAGATGGGAGTGGCTGAAAAGCTGTTTTGTTGGGTGCTGCTTCCAGGATTTGTTCTAAAGAGCACATAGGATGTGTGTAATGCAACAAAATTAATGCAGAGAATTATCAACAAAATAAATGAAACAACTTAAAAGAATGTTTTGCTCATTTCAATTTTGGACATTAATGATATTTTCATGAATCTAATTTCTTTTGTAAAGTTCTAGCTTTTGGTCATTGTTGGATTGCATCACTTTGAAAAAGCAAAATAAAAGAAGAAAATTAGATAGATTTAGGACAAAGCTAAGGAAATTGTCTGAACATTTCCAGGTAGTGGTTATTGGAGGTGAGAGTATCAAGATTTATAAGCAGTCAGGTAATGGGTAGGCAATTGCAAAAGGCTGACATGTTGAAGGCAGAAACCTTCTTTACCTTTCCTCTTTTATGGGTATAGAAATATCTTGCCTATTTGACTGAGACTGTAGAAAATACAGACTGCAACTCTTCCAAGAGGTAGGACTTCTCCAATGGAGCTACTTGTTAGCTATGGGTAGTGACCCCTAATGCATAAGGGTAGGATTGTGATGGTTGAGCAATCCATGAACTGCAACATGCCACCTTGACCCTTACGTGGGTTAGGCAGGTCGTCCGTGAAGCAATAGCATGTTAAGCCCTGGTACCTAACTGTATTGAAATTGCTTGTATACCAAATAAACGTCAAACCCTTTTTATCATATAAGTGTTGGAAGGCAGTGAAAGTCAATCACATCTAGAGAAACAGTTAATGAAAATTATTTCTATCAACTTTTTAATGCATATGAAATCATATATAAAAAAAAACAAGGTCTGACACTGAATAGCCCACAAGTGTTGATATGCCATTAAACAAAATAACCAACCAACCAACCTATCATAAATATCTTCTTTTTCCCAGTGTGACACACACGACTGGTAGGTACAAGTGTATCAATATTAAGGTAATAAATATTTCCGCCATCCAATCTGTTTGTTGTGAATATTTTTCCTTATATCAAAAAAATATTTCAGTTTCCCAGTGTAGATTATGTACTGCTCATGTTAGAACATATTTAATAACAAATTATTTATATCAAAAGTAGATAGCTTTCCTATTTTAATTAAGTTATATATATCTATATATATATATATAAAAGCAAAACAAAAGAAGAAACAACAAATTAAAAAAGTTAACATTACAAAGAATAAAAAATTTCCAGAGAAAAGTCTACTTCTTTATTGAGTGAGCAAGAAAATGTATCAATCATTTTTTTAATTAGTTTCTTTTAAAGAATTCACTCTAAATTATTGTATTCACAAAGACATAGAAAAAGATTTTTCTCTTTCTATTCATTCATCTTATGTATAATTGAGAAATTTTCTGTGTTAGCCTTCTGCTATGAAACACCTGCGCTTAATAATTTATAAAGTTATCCTCATAATATGCAACTTTTCACAAGGAATCTGGTAGTGTGTGCAGTCAAATGTGCATATTCATGGTTTAGAGCTCACAAAATGCAAAGACAGAGAAGAGAGAAGAAAAGACAAAAAGGAAAAGAGAAGGAAAAGAGAAGACTGAGAGAGAATGGAAGAGAAAAAAGTCTTTAAAAAAAAGGAAAATAAGAGAGAAGAAGAGGAGAAAGGAGAATACAGAGAATGGAAGAGAAGATCGAAGAGAAGAGAGAAGAAAAGACAAAAGGAAAAGAGAAGACTGAGAGAGAATAGAAGAGAAAAAAGTCTTTTGAAGAAAAGGAAAGTAAGAGAGAAGAAGAGGAAAAAGAAGAAGACAGAGAATGGAAGAGAAGATCGAAGAAAGATGAAGAGAGGGGGACAATGAAAGACAAGACAAAAACAGGAAAGATAGAAAATCTAAGACAAAGGAGAGCAGGAACAGAAAAGAGACAAAAGAAGAGAAAGAAGAAAACACTGAGAGAAGAGAAGAGAAAAGAGAGAGAGAGAGAATGGAAAAAATGAGAAGAGAGGAAGAGAACAGAAGAGGAGATAGAAAAAAGTGAAGATAAGAGAAAGTCTAAGAAAAAGGGACAGAAGACAATGGAAGGGAAGAAAAAAGGAGAGAATATAAAAAACAAGGAAAGACAAGAAAATTTATAAGAAAAAGAAAGAGAAAAAGAAACAAAAGCTAAAAGAGAAGCAACTTTAGGCCATTTTCTTATTTCATTAGCTATCTTTTTGCAATTAAAACCAAAATTGAAACTTCAACTACAATAAACAAAACTTCTACATTTTTGCTAGTTTTATTTTATTTGTTAGGATATGTTGTGAGCAAAAGAAAAAGAAAATCCCTCTGAAAATGAAACTGTCAGCTAGAAATAACAAAATGATGGTATCTTTCATTTAGAAGAAAATGAAATTTTTTATAACAAATTGTTGGGGGTGTACTGATTTACAGGTGACACTGTAAGAAATTAAATGTGATAATTAAAATGTAATCCATGATATTTCTTAAAAATAGGCCACTGTAGTTTAAATCAATTCATGAGAAATTTCCTTTGAAAAATATTAATGTATAAATTTGTTATTTCCAGACATCTTATAGCCTGACTGACAATAAAAAAGGTAACATATATATTTATATATATAACTACATCCATCCCTACCCCCCCAAAAATGGTGACCTCAGAATCACTAAGAACAAGAGAAGCACTATTCTTACTACATTAGATGCTAAAGTTTCTAACACCCTGCTTCTCAATTATATGCAATCTGAAGTTGAAAAAGTTCTTAGGAAAAATCCACAACTTCTCAGATTCTAATAATATGGTGAATCAACGAAGAATTATGTTAAAAAAAATCT
Source organism: Sepioteuthis lessoniana (assembly GCA_963585895.1). Classification (NCBI taxonomy): domain Eukaryota; kingdom Metazoa; phylum Mollusca; class Cephalopoda; order Myopsida; family Loliginidae; genus Sepioteuthis; species Sepioteuthis lessoniana. Next base: position 1,297,240 of record OY757938.1, read on the forward strand.
CAAGGCAACACTATTGATTATATATTCCTTCAAGGCATTTGATTCCCGATACAGAGGAAAAAATGGAGCAACTACTTCTAGCATATGGTCTCCCCAAAGAAACAATAACCTCTATAATGATGCTATACTAAATACAAAAGGAATGATTCACTCACATAAACATGACAATAACTTCTGTGATATTTTCACTGGAGTCTTTCAAAGAGATACATTTGCACAATTTCTATTTATAATCTGGTTGGGGTTACATTCTAAGACTGTTGATAAATCTAATGAAAGAAAATAGTCTCACACTTTAAAAGGTAAGAAGCAAACAATATCCCTCAAAAACTAACACAGATGATTTAGTGCTTTTTGCAAATATACCGGTTCAAGCTAAGTTTCTGCGGCCGAGCCGGGAATAGGCAGCAAGAGGCATTAACCTTTACATGTTTTATCAAAATGCAGCCATCTCCACATGAAGTTCCTTGTTGGCTCCGACATATAGACACACTCGTGTTGGCTGACCAGGAAAGACTTATATTCAGCAGGTCTGTTTGGATACTGGATGCGAGCTAGAGGCCATTCCAAGAGCCAAGGACAATAGGGATGGATGACGAGAGAGAGTCAGGAGAATCTGTGCTATCAGCATTGCTTGATGATGAAAATTCAGCAGAATGACGTGGATGTAAGACTATCATCACAGAGTTACAAATGAGTGGTATGTCACTGAGTAACAGCAATGCCATTTCAGTTGTTATCATGGCATAGAATGGTGACCATAGTGCATTTGTGATTGAAACTCCTCTCCCTGTGTTGCCATTCCATATCTAGTTTGCTTACCAGATCTATCCCCTAGTGATTACATTCCCAGGAGATACCTGTAGTCTCGAATCTTTAAATGTAGCCCATAGATCTATCCCCTTGTTATTACTTCCTCTGAAGATTCCTAAAGTCTCATCTTTAAACAGACATCTGATGAACTGAAAGATTTTATTCAATGATGAGGTCAATGCTGGTGAGGCTTCAAGATTGAATAATTCATGAGGGCAAATATTTTGATGATATCATCTTTAAAACAAAGTGATGCCAATAACAAAACAAAATGGTAAATGTGTTTTGTTCTATTGCTACTGAGAAGAAAATTTACATTTTATAAAAAATTGTGATATGCTTATTTATTTGTAACATTGTATATAAATAAGCATTTTGGTTTGTTTAGTTCTTTATTGTATATTTATTCAAAACTTCCACCATGAGCAGGATGCAATACAAAATCAATTTTAAGAGGAGTACAGCTGATTTTAATTCTTCTTGACTGGTACCCATCCTGCAGTTAAAGAGCACTGTCTGCCCAACTATTTACCCTTAGCTGAGAGGAAAAATACATGTAATCATGCCTTATACAAAGTGAAATGCAAACTATCCTTTAAGTTCTGAACTTGTCTCTCCAAGAAAATTTCCCATGACATTAACGGTTTTATCATGCCCACCTCCATTCTGTTCTTTGTTCCATTCATATTGTTTCAGATTGAATAATTTACTTTCTTTCTGACAAAAGTTGTTAAGCTGTTCAGCTCTGAAGATAAAATTTGTTTTTGTGATTGTTTCGACTTCAATTTTAGCAAAACATTTTAATCTGAAAATTCTTTTTTTGAAATGACTTAGAAATGAAATTTTGTTGAAATCTGTTATTGAAGAAGGATTAGAAGAAAATTAAAAGAATTTTTCATAAGCAGTTATCATGTATTCTAATTGGTTACAAAATATCAGAAATTAGAATGTTACTGTGAAGATGTCATTGTGATGTAAGGCTAACTGAAAGATAAAAATTGTTATGAAGATATGAGGATTATTAGTTTTAGTCTTGCCCAACAATCAAACAAAGATGCCATATTTATCATTCTGCATTAATTAATTTATGAGCAGAAAGGATGATTGTGTTTTTTTGCATATAAACCCTTGTGAGTTATTTAATGCCAAATCCTGTTTATATGTTTATATCAAATATTTATGATTTGTGAATATTGTAGGTAACATTCTTTTTAAAAGATCCTGAACTCATTTGTTTGGACACTGCTAAATGGTTTCAATCAAGTATTGCTATTTAACACAAATAATTCAATTGAACATCAGTCATTTTTTTGCATACTGTTAAATAGTTTTATGTACTGGAAAGAATAAATTATTTTTATTTGACCTACAGATAAAACCCAAACAGATTCTGCCACTCCAGGTCAGAGTGAATCTGGGAGTAATAGCAGTGAAAGGGTACTCTACATTCCCCAAAACACCAGGCCTGGAGTCTCACCATCAGATGTAGCTGAGTGTCATATCCAGACACTCATTGGTGGTAGGGAAGGTCTTACCCCTCTGTAGAAATGCAGTCAGCATATCTTACACCACCAGCTGACTGAGCTAACTAACGGAAAGAGAATAGTTGTAAAAGTGTGTTGATTTTCAATCATGTTGCAGTTGTCTTGATTACATTTGCATGGAAGAACCCAACATAATATTAAAAAATCTTAATATTCTTTATTCTTTGCTTTTTACCTTCTTAACATTCCTCAATGGGTTTGTAGTTTCATCCTTGGGGAACCTCATATCTATATTTGGTATAGAACCACTTCCATTGTTAAAAAATGGGAAGATACATGACTACCCTACAATTCCTCACTACAATGGGTGCTGAGAATCTGTCAGGAACACTAGTTTTGATTTTAATCTCACATAAGGTACAATATTTTGCGTTCAAAAATTTGTATTTTTCCTCACGTCATATGGCAATGTTACTTTCATTTTGCCATTGTTTCATACAAATCCCAAATGTCAAAGGAATAAACTGAAGCAAGAGGTAATAAATTAAAAAATGAATTTAAGAGTGAGTGAAAAAATATATTCTGATTCATTAAAACTAACTAATTGTGAACCTTATGGATTTAGTGTTTATTTCTAAAAACGCCATCACTTAGAAATCATTCTAAGTGTTAAGACAGGAAGTTACCTCCCCTGATACTCTCGAGTAGAGAGAGCATTATTCAATGACCGGAAGTAAACAAACGGCCACATTGATTTATGTGAGAATGTAGGAAGAAGAGTGTAATAAAGGCATCTCCGTATGCAGAGTGTTATAGTTTGAGTTCTTTGTTTTTAACACTAAGTATCTCGAAAAAGAAACAAACTTCAAAATTGTCATCATACCCATACATATTCATGGCTAGCTCTGTCTATTTGTATAGATATAAATATATATAAATGTGTATGGTAATACAAAGAATGAAAGTAAGTCCGATTTATGTGTTAGCCCAATTGGCTGGGGTTGGGGGACTATAGAATACACCGACTGCATCTCTGAAGAGGGGTAAGACTCACCCAATAAGTATTCTACATATGACACTAAACAATCAGATGGTGAATCTCCAGTAATGATGGAGCTTTGAGAAATACCATCACTTCCAGGTCCACTCTGGCCCAGAGTGGTAGCACCTGATAGGGTCCTATCTCTGGGTCAAATAGAACTGAGTGTAAACAAATGACATGCTAAATTGAATTGTTAGAAATAGAACTGTCTGATCATTAAATTGTGTGTAAATAAAGACTGATGCTTAATAGAATTGTTAGTGATACATAGCAATATTTGGAGCCATTAAGTTTGTCAACTTATGCTAAATTGAATTGCTAGAAATATAACAATATTTAGATTTAGCATTCAATAACTAATAGGAGTACATCACTTATGAGCTCGTCCCTGCTTCTCCAGGAGTGTCCTGCATGGATAGTTTTCTTGATGGGAAGTAGGTGCCTGTATAGTTGGTGCCCTGTGGGGTGTTGCCGCCAGAACTTGTTCAATATTGCTTGCAACATTCTTGTGTAATTGCCGTCTAGCTTCTTCTCCAGCTGTTTTGTTAGCATCCAAGTAGTGCATCCATACAGCAGTATCGACACAACCACTGCCTGGAAGAAACTGCGTTTCATTTCATCGGTCAGGTCTGATTTCCATATGATTGATAGCTTATCGATAGCAGTCCATGCCTTCGTTAGCTGTGTGTCAGTGTCTTTTTTGGCTGATGAGTCACTGCTTTCTAGGTAGGTGAATTTGTCTACTAGTTTCAGAGAGGTTCTGTCGAGTGTGGAAATGTCGCCTGCTTGATTAAAGCACGTATATTCAGTTTTGTGTGTATTGACATGGAGGCCAATGTCTGCGGCGGCTCATTCCAAACTATGCAGTAGTGTTTCGGCTTGGTTGGGTGTATTTGCCAGTATCGCTATGTCATCAGCGTAGTCAGCATCAGTAATTGTTTTTGCAGGGTACCTTCTGCTTCTTTTCTTTGTCAGCTCAAAGCCGTTTTCTCTGATTTTATCAATCAATGTTCTAAGCACGTAGTATAGACAGATGATAAAGAGGTATGGGGCTAGCGTGTCCCCTTGTAGTACTCCTGCTACAATGTCAAAGTATTCTATGTCTCCATCCGGTGAACATACTTTCACTTTGGTGTTTCTATAGAGAATCGTTATTGCTGCTACGGTTTCTTTTGGTATGCTGTATGCTAGTAGGATTTGTTCCATCTTCCCTCTGTGAATGGAATCGAAGGACTTGGTAAAGTTGACAAATGGTAATGTTGCCTGTAGGTTTTTTGCCCATATGCCTTCAAGGATTCTACGGATGGTCAATATTTGTGAGGTTGTGGATCAATTTCTTCGGAAGCCATTTTGGTTTTTCCTAAGGATGTTGTCGATTTCGGGTTCTATGCGGTCATTGTAAATTTTGGCTGCAATAGATCTAAGTGTTATACCTCAGTAGTTCTTGGCTAATCTGAGGTCACCCTTTTTAGGGAAGGGGAGGATGCATCCCTTCATCCATCTGTCTATTGGATTTTGATTATAGACTGTGTTGCAGTGTCAGAGCAGTATATTGTCGAATTGTCTGGTCTTCCATACTTCTGGGGGAATCTCATCAAGCCCTGCAGCTTTCCTATTTTTAATTTTTCTAAGAACCAAGTCGAGTTCTTCTTGAGTGAATGGTCCTATTTTAACGTCCAATTGTTTATGGGTTTATCTTGTCTTTCAATTTGTTGTGTTCAGTGTTGGTATGTCATAGGTAAATAATAATGGTTGGTATTTCACGGATAATTAATAATGATCCTTAATAAATGAGGATGTAGCTAAATATTTTTCAATCACCAAAGTTTCTAATAGCATAATTTTGAGATTAAATAACTCCACAATGTTTTATATACGGTAAAACTAATCAACCAAAACTATCTCTCCGACAATTATTTTTCCTTTAAATGTAATAAAAAATAATTATTCCATTTTAGTTCCCATCTTGCTTGTGAACTTCACGAGAATCCAGCATGTATTTTTGAACAAGACCAGGAAGTAGCACCCCACAAAACAGCAGTTGTAAGGTCAGTTATCTCTCATTTCCCAAACCATTCAACTAAGATGAAGAAGACATGCTTGACCTGGCTGGGGAATATGGACATAACTGTGTTGGGTGAGCAGCAAGAACTTTAAGAAATCATCAGCTCTGTGCAGGGCTTACCAAGTGGAATGACTGATAGGGAAAGATAGTAAGAGTGATTCAAAGGAATCCATGCTGTCTGCATGCCTTGCGGACAATTACATTTTAATTTGAGAGTCATCATTTGAAATTACTTTGCATTTTTATGACATTTTAACTGGACAGTGACATAAATGCCTTGAAACTATTGATTTTTAACAATTATGGAAGATTAGAATGAAATAAAACATCAATTGGTGAGGGAAAGAATGCCTATGTAGACGGCTTGAGGAAGTGAAAATAAAAGGGACACAAGCTTCTAAAATATTCAACTGAGAAATGCAAATAAGATATAAATAATCTGATCATTTTTTATGATTATCATGCAAGTTATTATTATTTGATTTTAAATATTGATTATTTTCAAACTTCAGCCATTGAAGATAAATCTCAATATCTGACAGATATTTTATATTCATACGTCTAAAGATTGCAAATTACATTACATTTTTCCTTTTTGGTATCTTCATAAATAAAACTGTTTACTATCAGTATATTTTGTGGATGTGATTGGATGATATATTTTGTTGACTATGTCTAAACAGTTGTGGTAATTATACAGAAAAAGCACCTGATGCTATAACAGCTATTGTAGTAGGAAATGGACACAGTGATCCAAGTCCACATCCTGGACGAGATTATTCACTTTTCACACGGCATTAATACTCTTGGAAAAGGTACGAATCCAAAAATTTTCCCTTCAGCTATGGGAAAATAGTCTGGCAGATTGGGCTCTTTAATCTTGATATGGCAACCAGTCTTGGAGAAGGAACACTCTGAATTCAAGCTTGTTAAACTCTGCTTAAAAACTGACCATCACACATTCTGCTAATGGCAAAGGGGTTGTATAACTACATATACATTGTGTTTACGAAAAATTCTTGTGATTTGAAATGTACAGGATATATGGACTGATATCATTTGTAATCTAATAACTTGACTGTTATTCAAATGACCTAAAATTTTATTTGTATGTATAGAAACAACTCAAAATTCCTTATAAAATGTTTAAAAACTTTTTCTTTTCTTGTGAATAGCATTTCTTTACCTGAAAAGAAAAAAAACCCATAAAACATTAAATGTAGAATTATGTGATATTTCTTTATATGTTGATAAAATTTGAGATCATTTGAATTAGAATTAGTCAAGTTATTAGATTATAAAATGATATCAATATTTCTGTAATACTCAGTATTTGTGCTTTGGTAAAACTGTATTGTCTGTTGATATTAAAAGACATTATCAGAATTTTTCCTGTTCAGACGATTATTAATGGTTGCATAAGTAGTAAGATAACTTAATACAATATATTTAGAGAGAGAGAGAAAGACAAAAGTCATTATTCACATTTTTGGTGGTTCGTATTTTCATTAAGAATCATTAAAGGAATATTTACAAGAAAAATATCTGGCAACACATTTTGGTTTGATTATTTGGTTTAATGGCATATCAAGTCTATATGGTTATTTAATGCCAAATCCCATTATTACATTAGATCTTAAAATGAATATTTTAGGTAACATTTTTTAAATAAGCCAAAGCTTATTTGTTTACATACAGTTAAAATGTTTCAAGTATTGCTATCTAACACTATTAGTTCCATTTGAACATGGTTAAATGGTTTCAAGTATTGCTAATACTAATAATTCAATTTAATATTTGTTGTTTGGTTGCACACAGTTGAACGGTTTCAGGTATACTATATGATTAAATTGTTCTATTTGACCCACAGAGACGACCTAACAGGTACTACCATTCTAGATATGAGTGAACCTGGGAGTAATGGCAATAAAAGGGTACTCCAGATTCCTCAAAAGCTCCAGGACACTTACTTGAGGGTTGGGGTCCTACATCTCTGCAGAGATGCATTCGGTGTACTTTACAGCCTCAGCCAGCTGGGATGAACTCATTTTGAGCAAGTGGTAGAAGCATTAAATTCATCAAAGTGAGCCAACAACACTGATTCCTTTGACTCCCTCTCACCATCTGTCCCTATTAGCTATCACTTTTGGTATGTTGTCCAGATGTCTCCCAGTTCACACAGAGCTACTGAACATAAGTTTTTACTGGTTGGCCAACATTGGTGTGTCGATGCATAGTAGTCTATAGAAGAACTTTACTTATGAGTATGTTCTTACTTCTTCAGCTGTGCCAAGCATTCCTTGCTTGTTTTACTTGGATGGTTGGTGTGATGGGAAGTGGACATTTTGTCAGGTCCTGCTTCCTGGATTTGATCAAAACAACATACAACATTCTTATGTAGTTCTTATCTAGCTTGTTCTACAAATGTTTTATTAGAGTCCAAAAGGTGCAACTATACATTAGTACTGACACAGTTACAACTTCTAAGAATTCTAGTTTTATCAGAAAGATCAGATTTCTATATGCTGGATCCCCTTCCAAAGGTTTTACCTATGCATATGTTAACATTGGATTCAGTAGAAGAGATATTGCCACCAAGGTATATGAACTGGTCTGCTAATTTCCAACTAGGGTACAAACTCAAACAATTTACTATAACTGCATGAAAAACAATGATAAAGAATTCTATCCCTTTTAAATATATCTAAGTCTTTTATCGACTTGAGATAAACATTTTTTTCTAGTCTTCAATATTTCTCAGAAGAAACACTAAAGAAGAGTCAGGTGTCCACTTGAAGAATATGTTACCTATGATTTATTTATTTTTTCTTTGTTGAGCTTAAATTTTCAAGGCATAGATGTTTTGGTATGTTGCTTCTTTTTTATGTTCCCACTTTTTTTATACAACAAATTTTAGACATAAAATGAACTCCTACAGATGGACACACCAGTGTTGGCCAACCAGTAGAAACTTACATTATCAGTTCTGTATGGACACTGGATGCAGTTTATAGGACTTACTATGTGTCATGACTGATGGAGATGGATGGAGAAAGAGAGAGAGGCCTTGATGATGATAATGACTGAAGAATTTAGTTTCCTGATATTTTAGCATTGTGATCAAGAAGACTATTATGTTTTTACCCAAACCCTCCACTCAAACAGAATGTTGCACAAGGTCAATTTTTAAGTGGAGATTCACAAGATGGAATTCAGAATTTTCTCTCTCCTAGATTGATTGCCATACCAAGTTTAAGGAGCTCAGTATACCCTATGATTTACCCAAAGGTGGAGGGAGAATAGTTGAATTTATACCTTCCCAAGGGGATCAGAACTATGTGAAATGCAAACAATCTGGTCCAGAATTTGAACTCTGGTCTCCATATTCATTTCCTACAATGATAACCATTATAACACAAGCACCACCATGAAAGAAAACAATACTTATATCTATCAAAGAAATGATTCTATAGTTTAAACACTTTGTGGAGGCCAAGTTTTGAACCACTTAAATGTGGGTTGATTCTCAACTAAACTAAGCAGAAATTCTATCCACTCAAAAAATGACAATGCCTGAAAATCCATCACCGAGTTTCCCAAGACATATCCTTAGGCAGTGATGCACAGTAACCGATTATAAAACATGGATGGGTTTGTTGCCGGTGTTCTCATAGAGTTATCCTGCTACACATTAATCTAGTGACATAATTCCACTTGGAACCTGGAACTGTTCTCTCCAAGAGTAAAAGCATATGGCATCAAAGAATAGAACTTCTCAAGAAGAAAAATGCCATAGGAATATATTGGAAATCAATTATGTTCTAAAGTATTACAAAGTATGGCATATTTTTAAAACATGAAAATCATAAATATTCAAAATTGAAAAAATTATCTTAAACAGTAAAATTTTTATTTTAATAATTCTATATAAAATTGATGTTTCAGTTTTTAAAAGACCAAAACAATGAATTTGATTCATTAAATTGGGACAGTTATTAAAAAAACAGGTTATTTCAAGAAATTTGATGTCATTTGTGATGCACTTAGTATTTAAGAATAAATTTTTATTATTTCATAAACAGCTGAACCAATTCATATTCAAATCATCTCAAATTTTAACAGCATGTGTAGAACCAACTCAAAATTCTATTTTTAATCTTTAAAAACCTTTTATTCTCCAGTGAATCACATTTCTAGACTTAAAAAGAAAAAAAAGAAAACATTAGACACAGAATGTCGTGTTGTTTCAGCATATGCTAATAAAACTTAAGATTATTTGAATGAGGATTAGTCAAGATATTGACTTAATACTAACAATTTTTCTGAAATGCTCTGTATATCTCGAGATAGAAAAATTTTTAAAACACCTGATAATATTTTACCAATTAAGAAAATACAACCTGTATCTCACAATATAATTTATATGCAAATACAGTGAGTCTCCATGGCGTAGTAGCTAATGTTGTTGACTTCAATGTCATTGTAAGTGAGTTCAAACTCCAGTTGCACTGTAACATATTGACCCTCGACCCAGCTGTCAATTGAGAAACAGGTGCATCCGGTTGAAGATATCACCTTGACATGTGGACGGGTTGAATTCAGTGCAGATGCAATGCCCCACAAGAAACAGGTGGGCATCAAACAATTATATCACCCGGTGCCACAAACAGTTCGAGTTAGTTGGAGTCAGTTTGTTGGAGTTCGAGTTACAGTTCAAGGCAGTGAGAACCAGCTCCTAGCAGAATGAAAAAGAAGTGCAGCTATAGTCAGAGGAACTTGGGGTCAATATGTTGCAGTCTGTTCAGTCTCCAACTTACCTCTCACTCGCAACCCTTTCGAATAAAATGTGAGAGGTATATTTTTCTAAAGAACTGTGTTTGTTCATTCATTATTGTTGATTATGTTCCCACGTGTATATGTATAGTTGTCTCACGGCTATACAACAGCACTATTACATTCACTTTTGGACTAATTCCCCCTTGGGAAAGGTAGGAACTGTTTATCCTCTCAGCTATGATTTAAGTTGTACCACTGGTGCTCCATTTCAAGGACAGCTTTGGCATTAAACAACCCATTAAGGTTGATTAAGGTTCCATTAAACAATGAAAGTAAAACTGAAATGTTATATGCTAATCTAACAACAACAATGAGATAAGTATTTTCTTATCTATACAATCTATTTGTCTTGGATTGTCTTCTTCTAAGTGGGTTGTATTCACAACATTTCAGTGACTTTTTGGCTTTCTTCAGGAGTCTTTTGTCATATTTCATAACCACAAAGTTTGGTTGGGTTGAGTTTTAAGGCATATCAACCATTATAGGTTATTTAATGCTAAATCATTTTTATAAATATATATCAAAAATATGATTTCTGTCATATACCCTACCAGTGAACATTATGTTTCATTCCTCATAAATATGTTGGACACTAATGGGAGTGGGGGATTAAGTAGTCACCACTAGCAGTGGTTACCTTCTTCATGCTGCTGGCAAGTATTGTATTTTGTTTATGCTATAAAGATCTCCATTTCGTTTCCAACCTCAGTTTTGGTTATTAATTTCTAAACACATTTTGTGGATAACATTTTTAAATGAGCCTGAGCTCATTTTTTTTTCAAACAGTTAAATGGTTTCACTTATTTTTTTTATCTCACATGAATGATTCTATTTACAATTAATCATTTGTTTACAAACAGTTTAATGCCTTCAAGTATTTCTATGTATCACTAACAATTCAATTAAACATCAGTCATTTGTTCACATACAGTTAAATGAGGAAGAAGTTCTATTTCAAATGATTCAATTGAGCATCACACAGTTCTATTTAATCCATACATTGGACCCTATCAGGCACCTCCACTCGTAATCTTAAGAGAATCCTTTATTCAATCCACAGGAGGTGATTGTTCTCATTCCAAAGCCTATCCTTATCATCATAAAGGAATGCTGTGGGCATGGATTTCCTTGACTCTTTCTCACCATCCATCTCTATCAGTTATGACTCTAGGTAAGTACTCTCAATGGCAATCAGTATCCGCACAGAGCTGAATAATTAAAGTTTTCGCTTGTCAGCCAAAACTGGTGTGTCCATGTGTACCATAGCATTACTGAAAAGAATTTAGACCCTGTTGTGACCCCACCATGGTAAAGTGGATGAACACAAGAAACTGTATAACTACCTAAAAGTTTATTGACTCCTGCAACTAACAGGTAGTGGCTGGGAGAAAGAAAGAGAGTATGGAAACCGAGATAACCATGTCAGACAAAGATAAGCAACCTATCTTGGTGAGAAAAAGATGAGTAGACATTTTTTTTGGGGTTCTAACTTGCATGTCTGGTGAGTTGCATCTAAGACCCACTTTTGGAGTGCATGCCTAAAATTGGAGCTTGTAAACTTTTGTTTCCTTACATCTTTGTGGGTGGTGTTCAACTGTAAATCTTTACCTCTTCACCTCTTGCCGTCAGCTGCTAAAAAACCTTGTGTCATCTCCTCCCTTCAGAGAGATGAAAATCTGCTTCCCTGGCTCTGCACATGCATACAAGAATTTTTGGGACCTCCTGTTTTCCCTCATTATTTTTAACTACAAGAAGAACCTTGGCCTTGCCGTTCAGAGCCTTTCAGCTTTTTTATTCATTTATTTTTTTTTTCAATTTCAATTTTCTATGACTCGTTCAATGATGATACATGTGTGCAAGAGTTCATTGGCAAACGTTCCTTCTGCATCCATCTTTAATGCCCAGTATGTCTTGGATGGTCTGTGAGATGGGAGTTTAGTGGCTATCCAACTACAGGATTTGTTTAAAACAGCATGCAACATCCTTGTGGAGTTTCTGCTTTTTCTTTAAGTGTTTCATTAAAGTTCAAATGATGCAACTTTTGGGATATCTCACATCACTTAATTTGTTTTCTAAGTTATTTCATTATTAGAATGAGGGTCTACTTATTTTTAGACGGGTATATATTCATATTTTTGATTACACTGTAAAATTGCTGTAAAATTTGGAAGTAAATAAGACTTAATAACATCCAATGAAGATGGCAACTGTTAATGCATAAATGGTCATTAAAATTCTGGAATCTTAATTTACCTGATATGCGACCCAATATAAATGAATAGCGAAATTTGCCTATTTTCTTTTGGCAGTCTTTAAATGTTTTCATGGATTGGCATCAGCCAAAAGTTCTTGCACCATCAGCTTGGGCAATGTTAGTTCAAGATTTCTTACTAAATATTACTTTCTTCTAACTGTTCACACTCCATTAGCCATGTAACATTGCTTTTTTTCGGTTTAGGTATTCGTGCTGGTTTTCATTTTGCATTTCTGTATATAAGTCCTATTTCATTCAGCCATTTTCTTGAGGCTCAGTCACAAATGAGTCCTTTTTTTCATTCATCTTTTTATTTGCTTTGTTGTAAATTTTTTATTTCATTTTCAAGACATTGTTTTCAATTTTCAACCTGAATGCTTTGGCATCTTTTTATGTTTTTCTCTTTCAATGTCCAAATTTTGTTGAAACTTGCAACAAATTTTAGAAATAGTCAACTTGGAACATCCAATATCTTTTATTATACTCTGTATTGGACTTCCTTCCCTAACGAGTTTTATCATTTTTTCAAATTGAAAACTCTCTTACAAAAGTCAAGTTTTAATACATGTTCACACTGGTACTTACATCTCTAAATGTAAATTAAAAAATGATTCCATTTTAATATAATGTGTCATTTTTACTTTCTTGGTCTGGAAAAATATGCGTTTAATTCAAATAATTTACAGACTCTTGCATATGGAGACACAAGTGTTGGCTGATCAGCAAAAACTGACATTTATCTGCTCTGGGCAGGCACGGATGGTGAGAGTATGTCAAGGAGATCCATGCTGTCAACTTGCCTTGATGATCAATCTGGTTTAATAACTATCACTTTTTTTTATACATTTATATGGTTTCAAGTAATCTTAACTGATACTAATAATTTGAATACAATGATATCGTCTCAAGTATTACAAGCAATTATATAGTTTCTCGTAAGTAATTATAAAAATCTTGTGTAAAAAAAAAGAATTTCAATTATTCTTAATGCAAATAATTTGAAGTTACATGGTTTCAAGTATTCCTATTTAATACTAATAACTTTCAAACAGATCAATTTGACACATAGATGTGAGTCTAACAGGTGCTACAATTCCAGTTGAGAGTGGACCTAAGATGAATGGAAAGAAAGGACTGACTCCAAAGATGCAGAAGTGGAGCCTCACCACCAAATGCAAAGATATGCTTTTAGGAGGGTCTTATCAGGATAACTTTTACAGAAACAGAAAGAATGTGCTGCTTTATGTGTCTTTTGTATACTGCCCGGTTAGCGAAGTTTAGAATACATTGACTGTATCCACCCCCTACAGAGGGGGTAAGAACTCCACAAAAATGGGTGTTTCTGGGTATAATATTAAACTGCATTTGATGTTGAAGCCCCAGTTTGAGAGAATGTTGAGTACACCTTTATTACTCCCAGGTCCACTGACTCAGTGATAGTACCTGTTAGGGTCGAATCTATGGGTCAAATAAATGTTTGAAAACTTATTAGTATTAGGTATGGTTTCTTTGTTTTAATGGCATATTAACTTTTTGAGTGTTATTCAATGCCAAGGCCATTCTTGCTGAAGAACAGTAGGGGTATTATTAACCGATAGGCAAGGTGGTTCATACTTTTCAAAAAAGTATTTATCCAACACTGTACAACATGTTAGCCACAATGACACGGTATTAAATTGGAATATTTGATATATTATGACTGTGGGCAAACAAATGTTTCTCATAAAAATAAATAATTACTTGAAACCATATAATTGTGTATAAATTTGTTGGAATTCTATCGTAAGGCTCAGTAGCAATGAAACAGTTCTCACATGCATGATAATAAATTACGAGTTGAAGTGAGATTATATGGACATTGGGACATTCCACTATTCAATGATGCCCAAGTCCATTCCTTGGACAGTGATTAGTTGCTGGCCCAGTCAGTGGGCATATTAGTGTGTATATATATATACACTGGCTTGCTTCAGTCATGTTTTAGGCATAACGGGTTTGGTATAGAGTTACCACCCATTCTACTTTTTTCTGCCAGCTGGATGCTAGCCGGTAAGTGTTGTTATTCTTGTTTATTTTGCACATTAGAGCAGTGACTTCAACATCTCCCCTCTCTGCCCTCACAAGTAGACCGCGTTGCATGAGGGCTGTACCCTTCTTTTAGGCCTGGTCTGTAGTGTGGTAATAACCTGGATAGAGCTCGAGGAATTCTCGATGATCGAAGGTGTAGTAATGTATATGTGGTTTGTTTGGAGGGTTGAAATGATGTGTGCGTGCCATTATCAGATGTTGGGGGATAGGGGTGCAATAGTGGAGCATTGCTTGAGGGAGTTATTGGTCCTGGTGTTTTGCACTTGGTATTTGGGTTGGTGCAAGCTTGAGTTCACACTTTCTGCCAGCTGGATGCTAGCTGGGGCCAGTGAGTCGGTAAGTGTTGTTATTCTTGTTTATTCTGCATCTTAGAGCAGTGACTTCAACAGAATTATTTGTATTAGTTAGAAATACTTGAAACCACATAATTGTGTACAAAAACTTCTTAAGAAACAACTACATAAAAAATATAAATATAAATGTACAATGAATGTAATTCCCTAACCTCAAGGCATAAAATAACTTCAGACTGGTTGACATGCTGTTAAAACAAACTAATTGATCTTTTGTGTAAGCAGCCATTTGTAATGTTATTTGAGCATATGTGCCAGTTAGCATCCTTAGTGTCACTATCACTTATACATAAAGACTCATCAAAAGCAACTTAATGAGTCTGTCAACAACTGTTAGAAGAGAACAAGAATGAGAGTGACACTTAGTTGAAGTGGAATTCTGTGGTTGAGAGAGAGAAGGAAAATGAGTTCAATCTAACTTTGTCATTGAGACAACGGTCAGAGGACGTAGGTTATATTTTTACCCCTCTACACAGGATATTGTCAGTGTATCCTAAATCATGCCTACAGTGTTATCAAAAAGAAGGATAACATGTTTTTTTTATTATTAAATAAATGAGTTGGTGGCAAAACTTTCTTTCACATTGATAATAAATGGTTCAAATATTTTCAAAAAACTTGTTAATTCACACTGGAAAATTAGTTTTAGTATAGAAAAGTTTTATCTCTTCTTTGTTAGTGAAATGTTGAGTATATGTTATACTTATTATTCCAAAACAGGTTGCATATGAGAGATGTAGATCCCTGCAGACACACGTACAGTTTTAAATATCATACAGTTCCATAGTATTTATTATACCTTATTTTCATATTTTTTGATTTATACTTTTTATTTTATTAAAGGGTTTATTTATTGATATTAGGTAAACATTCAACAAATATTGGGTGAGAATTATTCCTAAGCAAATAAACAAATCGATATGTACTCAATAAATATATATTTGTATGTGTGTGTGTGTATACATTCACACACACACACACGCACACACATTTATATATATATATATATATATATACGCAAACACATACACAGACATACGTGTGTGTGTGTATACATATACACACATATATGTTCACGCATTCACATACCAGCCCAGTCAGCAGGAGCTGTTGTATAAACTGAGTGCATCTCTGCAGTGAGGTAAGACCCCCACCTCCCAAAGTGTCTTAGATAGGACATTAAACAATCTGATGGCAAGGCTCCAGCCTTGAAGATTTACAGAATATGAAGTACTTCATTACCATTGCTCCCTAGTCCACTCTGGCCTGGAGTGGTAGCACCTGATAGGGTCCTATCTTTGGGTCAAATACAACTGTTTGACGTTTAAAATGTGTACAAACAAATGACTTATTAAATTGAATTGTATAGAAATAGAAGTGTTTGACCATTTAACTGAGTGTAAACAAATGACTGTTTAACTGAATTGTTAGTAATATATAGCAATACCTGAAACTTTTTTAATGTGTGCCTAAATTGAATTATTAGGATTACATAGAAATACTTGGAACCATTTAACTGTGTGCAAATAAATGAATAGTGTTGAAAAGAGTTAAATTGCAATACTTGTAACAACTTAACTGTGAGTGAATAAATAATCAATATCAAATAGAATTATTAGTGTTCATCATCATCATCATATCGTGCTGGTAGCACGGATATCCCTGACCCTCTCTCGCCACTCCTCCCTATCGTTCATCGCCCTCGGTAGGTCTTCAAGACAACATCCTGTATCCTCACATCGCTGCTGAATGTACATTCGAGCTGGTCGCCCTGCTTTTGCGCGGCCATGTGTGGGGATCCATAAGAGTACATCTCTTATGAGTTCATCTCTGCTTCTCCAGCAGTGTCCTGCATGTCTGGTTCATCTAACTTGAATAGTTTTCATGATAGGGGGCAGGTGGCCGTACAGTTGGTGTCTTGTGGGGTGTTGCTGCCAGGACTTGTTCAGGATTGCACGCAGCATTCTTGTGTAATTGCCATCTAGTTTCTTCTCCAGCCGTTTTGTTAGCGTCCATGTAGTGCATCCATGTAGCAGTATCGATGTGACCGCTGCCTGGAAGAAACTGCGTTTCATTTTATCGGTTAGGTCTGATTTCCATATAATCGATAGCCTATTGATAGCTGTCCATGCTTTCGTAAGCCTCGTTTCGATGTCCTTTTCGGTTGATTTGACGCTGCTTCCTAGGTAAGTGAATTTGTCTACTAGTTTAAGTGGGGTTCCTTCTAGCGTGGAGATGTCCCCCGTTTGGTTATAGCACATATATTCCATTTTGTGTGCATTAACATAGAGGCCTATGCTTGCTGCTGCTCGTTCCAAACTATGCAGAAGTGTTTCGGCTTGGTCAGGTGTATTTGCCAGTATCGCTATGTCATCGGAGTAGTCGGCGTCTGTAATTGTTGTTGCGGGGTATCTTCTGCTTCTTTTCTTCGTCAGTTCGAAGCCATTCTCTTTGATTTTGTCAATCGATGTTCTAAGTACGTAGTCTAGACAAATGATAAAGAGGTACGGGGCCAGCGTGTCCCCTTGTAGTACTCCTGTTACAATGTCAAAGTATTCTGTGTCTCCATCCGGTGATCGTATTTTTACTTTAGTGTTTCTATAGAGAATCATTATTGCCGCTACGGTTTCTTTAGGTATGCCGTACGCTAGTAGGATTTGTTCCATCTTTCCTCTGTGAATGGAATCGAAAGCCTTGGTAAAGTCGACAAATATTAATGTCGCTTGTAGGTTCTTTGCCCGTACACCTTCAAGGATTCTGCGGATGGTTAATATTTGTGAGGTCATGGATCTATTTCTTCGGAAGCCATTTTGGTTTTTTCTAAGTATGTTGTCGATTTTGGGTTCTATTCGGTTTCGTAGTAGGGCATTGTAGATTTTGGCAGCTATGGATGTAAGTGTTATGCCTCGGTAGTTTTTGGCTAATCCGAGGTCCCCCTTTTTAGGGAAGGGGAGGATGCATCCCTTCATCCATCTATCTATCGGATTTTGATTGTATACTGCGTTGCAGTGTCGGAGCAGTATGTTGTCGAATTGTCTGGTCTTCCATACTTCCGGGGGAATTTCGTCCAGCCCTGCAGCTTTCCTATTTTTAATTTTTCTGAGAACCGAGTCGAGTTCTTCTTGTGTGAACGGTCCTAGTTTAATGTCTAATTGTTTGCTAATTATTCTGGTGATTGGTTCATGCGTTATTTTTGGTGGGTTTCCAAGTAAGTTTTCGAAGTGCTGTTTCCACAGTTTTATTCATTCTTGTTGGTTTGCTGCTTTAAGTTTTGCTTTGGCTGTGTTCTTTCTTCTGCTCTCTTCGTTTATTGTTTGCCAGGCTATTCTAGATTGTCTATCTTCCACCGAGTCTCTAATCCTATCTATCTGATTTTGAATGTATTCTGTCTGTTCCTTTATATATATGCCTGCTAATTGATATTGTGCCGTTTTTAGTTTTAAGGCATTTGTGTTTGTTGGGTTTTTTCGATAGTTTTTGGAGGCTGTTTTCACTAGTGCACGTTTTTCTTTCACCGCTAAAGTTTCCCATGGGACTCTATATTTAGTTTTAATTTTTGTTGGAATGTATTTTGCTGCTGCCTCGAGGTGTGCATTGACGAAATGTTCATATTCGTCGTTTGGTGTACTTTTTTCCTTCTTTTCTTGTAGTGTTTCGAATCTGTTTCTTAATTCTAATACGTATTTATCTCTTATATCTTTGTTGTTTAATAGGGCCCAGTCATAGTGTTTGGTGGTCGCTGTTCGTTTGGCGTTTTTTCGTAGGCTTAATCGTATTTTCACCGTGACTATTCGGTGATCGGTGGACACACCCTCAAAAGAGGAGTATGCCTCGCAATTCAATGCACTATTTCTCCATTTCTTGTTTATAAGGACGTAGTCTATCTGAGCTTTAGTATTGTTTGCGTACGTGTATGTCCATAGTTTGCCCTCTCTTTTTTGGTAGTTTGTATTGAGGCATGCTAATCTATTTTCTATCATGAAATCTGTTAGATGTTGCCCATTCCTATTTGACGTGTTGTGGAGGCTGTATTTGTTGTTTCCGTTTTTCCCGATTTGGACATTCATGTCTCCGCCAATGACTAACATGTTGTGTTTCGGGATGCTACGCACTAATGAGGATAACTCATCGTAGAAGGTGACTAGTTCATTTTCTTCACTAACATTGGTGGGGCTGTAGCATGAGATGATTGTTGCTCTGGGGTTTCCGTTAAATGTAGCTGCCATCATTCTAGGTTGTATTTTCTCAACGCTATTAAGCGTTTTTAATGCTCTAGGTCCTATAAGTAATCCTACCCCTCCTACTGCGGCGTTGACAGAGTTTTTCCATGCGGATACAGTGGCGAGCGACCAGCCATTGCCAGTTTCGTGATATTTGATATCTTCGGTGTGTGTGTATCTGTGTTCTTGTATGCATATTATGTCTATCTTATGTTCTTCGGCCGATGCGATTAGCTCTGGGAGTTTTCCTATTCTATTTAAGGTTCTTATGTTAAATGTGGCTATTTGTAGTGTTTGCTTGCATTTTAGTAGTTTTGATTGTTTGAGCTCTGTAGCTGATTTTTCGAACACCGAGGCCAGGGCTCCAACCTCAGCAGGACGCGCCCCTTTTTTACCCGCGCGAAGAGCGATGCGGTTTGTGTAAGTGGTTTGAGTGTGGGTCATGGTTATCTTTCGATGGCTGTTTTATTCTCTTCTATAGAAGACACTCTTATAGAGGAGCAGCAGTAGTTCCCCGATCGAACTAGCGATCCTGAGCGTAAAGTCGTCAAACTCACGTCCAGGACCCGTTTAGGTATTGAGTTTGGTCGTACATGGGTTTATTCAAATACCTTTACGTACATCATGCTGCTTCCCGTGTGTACACAAGAAAAAAAAAAAAAGGGGGGAGGGTAATTTTGGTTTAAGTTTTAACTTAGTTAAAGTCCAACATTAAGGTACTTTCGTATGACTTTCACTGGTACTGACTTGTGCTTTTTTTTTTTTTTGCTGTATTGGGAATTTTCCTAGGTTTTTTTTTTTTTTTTTTTTCTTGGGGGGGGGCCTATGGTAGCATTAGGTGTTTTAGGCTTTTTCTTTTTCTTCTAAACTACTGTTAGGGCTTTCTTTACGAATTTTCTAAATTATTCGATAGAAGACATTCAAAAACATTCTGCCTTGTTCGCTGACATGTGGAAAGTCTAAACATCAATTTGGCTTTATAGTAGAGTAAGTGTGTCTTTACATTTAAAACGCTGTAGAACGCAACAATATACAACAGCAATAACAAGCAACACTTACCTGAGGTCCAGCACAGTCAATCTGTCTGCGCATAGATCTTTGCAGAGGCCGTGGGTATACCTGCATTGGTGAAAATGCTCTCCCAGTCAGTCAGGTTGCATCCTGTTCGCAGCGCCGGCCATTCCAACAAATAGTGATGGACATATTCCACGTTGGGCACGTTACATACCTTGCCTGCGCAGACAGATTGACTGTGCTGGACCTCAGGTAAGTGTTGCTTGTTATTGCTGTTGTATATTGTTGTGTTCTACAAACGCATAGTTTAAGCATTATTTCACAAACAAAATGCAGCATAACATTTTGTAAAATTCAGCATTTTAAATTGATAGAACTTAAAGACATACTGACCAATATTGATATATTACTTCCAGTTGGCTCCTGAGTTCAAATGCTTCTTCCTCGTTTTGACTTTTATTTACTACTGAAATTTTAGGTAGCTTTGGGAGGCGGTCTACTGGGGGTGGAGAATTCATTTCATTTTTTTTTCTTTTTTTTTTCTTTTTCCTTTTCTCTGGGGGGGGGCCTGTGGTAGCATTAGGTGTTTTAGGCTTTTTTCTTTTTCTTCTAAACTACTGTTAGGGCTTTCTTTACGAATTTTTTAAATTAATTGAAACCATTTAACTGTAGAAACAATAGTAATACCAGTGTGCACAGAAATTACATCTAACTCATTTAAAAATAAAAATATTAACTATGTGTGGAAACAAATGACTGAAATTAAATTGTGACTTATGTAGCAATACTTAAAACCATTTAACTGTGTGCAAATAAAATGAACTCAGGCTCATTTAAACATGTTATTGGGAAAATGTATTTACAAATTAAATATTTAATGTATATGTATAAAAAGGATTTGGCATTAAATAACCTACAAGGGTTGATATGCCATAAAAATCAACCAAACCAAATCATATATATTTAATATATATGTATAAAAAGGATTTGGCATTAAATAACCTACAAGGGTTTGTATGCCATAAAACCCAACCCCAAAACATTCACACACATACACAGAGGTCTAATAAGTAGAGTGTTTGCCAATGATCCGAGAGACCTGGGTTCAGTCGCAGGTCACGTCATGCCAAAGACTTTAAAAATGGTACTTGATACCTACTTGCTTAACATTCAGCAATATAAGGTATATATCAAGGTTGAAGTGGAGCAATCCCGGGAAAGGAGTAGCACCCTCCTCTACACCTTGGTGTAGTAGCTATTGAAAAGGGAGCCTTCTAGTCACCCTTGACTACGGTTACCAACTTTACTAATATATATATATATATATATATACACTTACAAACACTCTCATATATTTTTACAGCAATTTTTCATGCAAATAAGTTTTATTGAATGTGATGGACAAGCAATGTCATTAATTTTTTATTCAACCTTTCTTGTTTCCTTACAAATAGAAATATACAGGGATTAAGGGAGTGTAAGACCTTTTCCTTCGACCCTGAAGAAACGATTATGGAGTGCTGCTAGTCTCTTTTAATACTTATATATGTCCCGTTGGAAGGAAACATGAAAGTTGAAGAAAAAATTAATAATGTCTTCCTCGTCTGATGAAATCAATGAGACTTGTTTGCAACTGTACACACACACACACACACACATATATATATATATATATATATATATATGCAAAAACCGGAATACCCTGGCTGAATATGTGGCTTAGAAGTCAAGACTTGCAGCTACATAAAACAGGAAAACAATTCTTTAATACTGATGATTAATGAGAGTTCTTTAAGTCTGATTGATTGATTTTAATAACCTGTCAACTCATCTGGGGGTATTTTATTTTGGGGACTTTAACAAGGACCATCACTCCAGGGTAAAATGGACTTGGTGGGTGACAGCAATAATGCAATACTCCACACACACCAGAGCTCCAGGACTGTATTCCGCAAAGCTCCAGCACTGCTGGATCCTCACCATCAGATTGTTTAGTGTCATATCAAGGACACTCGTTAGAGGGGTGGTCTTACCCTTCTGCAGAGGTGCAGTCAGTGTATTCTACAGCCTCAGCCAACTGGGCAATACACAGAGTTAAATGTCAAACAGTTTTATTTCAGATAATTCAGTTCAGCATAAGTACACAGTTTAGACGTCAAAACAGTTCTATTTTAAACAATTCAGTTTAGCATAAATACACAGTTTAAATGCAAAAATCAGTATAGTGAAAGAAGCACAGTTTAGTTATATTTAACCCATAGATAGGACCCTTATCAGGTGCTACCACTCCGGCCCAGAGTGGACCTGGGAGTGATGGCAATGAAGGGGTACTCCGCATTCCCCAAAGCTCCAGCATTGCTGGAACCTCTCCATCAGACTGTTTAGTGTCATATCCAGGACGCTCGTTGGGGGAGGTCTTACCCCCTCTACAGAGAAGTAGTCAGTGTATTCTACAGCCCCACCCCCAGCCGACTGGGCAAAGAGACCCTTTTTGATGAGAATTCCTCTTTTGTAATCAGTACAAATTTCTAAAAAAAGTTAAACGTTCCCCTGAGTCCAATAAGAATGCATACAAAAGTTTTTACCTCAACATTTTCTTTGTCAATAGAGAGAACAAACAGACACAAGTATTTATAAAAAGGGATAGATATACAATGATAAACATACTGACATATTTAAAGACATCAAAATGAGTTTTGTTTAAATATGTGTGTGTGTATTCAGAAAGAACAAATAGACACATAAACAATAGCAGAAAAAAATTGTTATATTTATAAATTCATTGATCCTGACTAGTTTTTGGATTTTGATCATCGTCAGAGTATATTTATTTCAAGACTGAGGGATGTATGAATGCCACAGGATTGGCTTCATGTCTGACTTGAACTTTAAAATTTAATGATTAAAACATTTAACTTTGCATGTCTCCATAAATAATTTCCAATATTTTATTTTTTTCTGTTAAAGATAAAGAACAGGCTAAAAAGGTATGAATTTTAAATAATTATTTTTTCCTTTAGTGTTTTCATAAGTTTTTGATAGCATGTAATGTTTTTGACGTAACTCTGTTTTTGAGTCCATTTAGAGTAAGGATTTTATATTGACCTATCTTGAAACACTAACTCTTAATGAACTCGTATATATATACATACATATAATGCACATAAAGGTGAATATATGAATATAATCGAGGATGAGTGTGCGTGTGCATATTTTTACATTTTATTTTAACCCACCACAATTTTTTAGTCTACTGACTGACTAAATAGTGATATTAAGGGAACAATAAAAAAGAGTTTCGAACGATGAACGGTCTATGTTAAAAATAATTTTCCTCTTATATATCTCAGCTCATAATCTCAATTAATAAAATATCACAGAATTATTGCTGCATCAACACTATGATAGACAAGAGGGATAAAAATGAATTTTTTTTAAATTCTAATAGTACAAGTTTTTCTTTCTTATAGAATCAAATTAGCCTTTAATTTTCTTTTTTTTAGAATCAAACTAGTCTTTAAAGTAATGTTTTTCCTTCAATTATTTTATTCTATTTTTTTTTCCTATTTGTTATCGTCATTTATTATTTAATAAATTCTTTTCTTTTGGTCACTCCTGTCTCGTTTTCATTCTTAACTACTATATACTTTTGTAACTTTCTTTCATTCCTGTTTATATTCATTCAATTCCTAAATATATTAATTTTTTTTTACTTTAATTTTCATCCATTTTCTTTTACTTTTTGCCAATCATTCCATCCTCACTTTTATCTTTTTCTTCTTTTCTTTTATTCAATCTTTCTAACAACATTCATTCTATTTTTTCTTTGATTTCTATCTTCCTTCGGTTGGGGCTGTAGAAAACACTGACTGCTTCTCTGCAGAGGGGTAAGACCCCACCCCAACGAGTGTCCTTGATATGACACTAAACAATCTGATGGTGAGGATCCAGCAGTGCTGGAGCTTTGGGGAATGCAGAGTACCCCTTTATTGCCATCGCTCCCAGGTCCACTCTGGCCCGGAGTGGTAGCACCTGATAGGGCCCTATCTATGGATTAAATAGAACTAACGGCAAACTTATGCTAAACTGAATTGTTTGAGTAAACTGAATAGCTTGAAATAGAAATGTTTTTGACAATTAAACTGTACTTACATTTAAACTGCGTGCTTATGCTAAATTGAATTATTTGAAATAGAATTGTTTTTCGACATTAAAATAGTATTTACACTTAACTGAATTGTTACATATAACTGCTTGAATAGTTTGAAATAGAAATGTTTTTGACAATTAAACTGTGTACTCATGCTAAACTGAATTGTTTGAAATAGAATTGATTATTTACATAAATTGATTATTTACATAAAAATGGATTAGGCATTAAATAACCTACAAAGGTTGATATGCCATAAAACCCAACAAACCAACCAATCTATTTTACTTAAGTCAATCTATCAATATGCTTTTTTCTTTCTCTTCTTTCTTCATTCATTTTCTTTTCATCAATCTATTTCCATCCATCCTTTTTTATTCACTCCTATCTTCATTCTTTTTTCCTTCTGTCAATCTCTCTGTCTGCATTCTTTTTTCTTTCATTCCAATCTTCATTTTGTTTTCATTCTGTCAATCTTTCTATCAATATTTCTTTTTTTCTTTCACACCTATTTTCATTCTCTTTATCTGTTTGACATCTTTCAATCTATATTAATTCTTTTTTCTTTCTCTCCTTTCTTCATTGATTTTCTTTCCTTCTCTTAATCGTTCTATCTAATTCCATCCTTTTTTTTCTTTCACTCCAAATATCATTCACTTTCTTTACTTTCCATCAATATACCAACATTCACTCTTTTTTTTCACACCTGTCTTTATTCTTTTTTCCATCTGTCAATCTTTCTCTTAATATTTATTTTCATTTGTTTCCTTCTTCATTCATTTTATTTTCATTTTATCAATCTTTCTATCTACATTCATTCATTTTTTTCTCCGTTATTCATTCTCTTTCCCAGTTGAAAATCTTTCTATCAACGTTCATTCATTTTCTTTCCTTCTCATCAATTTATCTATCTATGTTTCTATTTTTTCTTTCACTCCTCTCATCAGTCATTTTCTTTTCTTCCCATCAATCTATCTACGTTTCTATTTTTTCTTTCACTCCTCTCATCAGTCATTTTCTTTTCTTCCCATCAATCTATCTATCTACGTTTCTATTTTTTCTTTCACTCCTCTCATCAGTCATTTTCTTTCCTTCCCATCAATCTATCGACATTCATTCTTTGTTTTTCACTCATATCTTCCTTTTATTTTACTTTTGTCAATCTATCAGTCGTTTTATTTTGCTTGCATCATTCTTTTCCCGCCCATCTATTTTGTCTTCATTTTCTTAGTTAACCCCTCCATATCATTTATTTTTGTTCCTTTTCTTCCTCTTTCTCTTTTAAAACGTCTTACTTCATCATTTTAATTTTCTTTTTTTTTTCTTTTTTCTTTCTCTTAATTTTTTTCTCATACCATAATTGAATATGAAAAATGAAATTTGGTATGAGGCCATTTCAAGCCATTACATCAGAACAAAATAAAAATGATTAAATAAATCCTACAGAACTTTCCAAAATAATAGCAGCTTCATATCAGAATATTTATATGCATATACATTTATCTACATATACATTGAAACAAGCTTCTATAATCTTTATTCTCCCTCCCATATATATAAAGAGAGAGAGAATGAGAAAAAGAAATATATATATATATATATATATATGAAATATGAAGTCTAAATTTTTCTCTGTCACAAGTGACTATGTATGTAACAGATATTGTTTTACTATAGAAAGAGCAATTAAATCCATTGCTCGAATAAACGTTTACATCCTCGAGTTTCTCTAAAAAGATTCCATTGAAATGACTAATGATAGGCGAGTGTGAAGAGAGACATTTATAAAATAAATACTGAGAAAATTCATTGCTCTTTTGACAACCTGTGATTCCAGTCTTTTAGATTCTTTTTCTTTTTTCTGTTTCAAAGAGATACTCAAAGTGACCTATGAGTTGTTAATTTGATATTTAGTTGTGAGGAAACCCAGCCAGACAAAAAGATTTTCACTATTTTGATTCTGGGCCAGATATTATTTCTTTACTTACTGATATCATATAACATCTATATCATAGATTTAAATTTCATAAATGTGAACATGAAAATATCTTTACTCTTTATTTCAAGATGCAAATATAAGAAAATTTATTGTGGATTACCACTCACTTTTTTTTTCAGGAAATATTTCTAGTAATATCAAGTCAGCAACTTTCAATCACAATATTTTTGATAAACTTTATTTTCATTGTTGGTAAATTCATTGTGGGGTCAATTTATCACAGATAAATTCATTGTGAGGTCAATTTATCACAGGTATATTCCAAGTGAGGTCAATTTATCACAGGTAAATTCATTATGAGGTCAATTTATTACAGGTAAATTCATTGTGAGGTCAATTTATCACAGGCATATTCATTGTGAGGTCAATTTATCACAGGTAAATTCATCAAATTAGGTTAAATGCTCATATAATAAAGTGTTACCCTAACCCTTTCAGTCCTTTTATTAAATTCTGAATTTAGCCACAACTAATTTGTCTATGATAAATTTACCAGTCATGAGGATCAGAGTGTAATATCTGTACTTGTAAAAAATATATTTGTATTTGTAAAAAAAATTATATCTGTATTTGTAAAAAAAAAAAAATTAAATTAATCAGAAAGATAAAACTAAACATTACATAAATGTAAACTAAATACCCAGATATTCTATAAAAATATTTCCTTTGTGAAAACTTCTAACAAAAAAGAAAAGACAAAAAGAAAAAGGTTATTATAGCTACAACATTTTGACTCTAAATAATAAAAACTTTGTGGTTATAACTATCAACATGAGGATAATAGTCTGATTAAATCTGTGAAAAGGGAGCCTTTGGCCCACTCTTGACTACATTTGCCAATTACTTATTTTGATAATGGACATCTGGTTTAAATTTGAGTCATAGTAGTCTTTTGATGGTCATTTTCCTCATCAAAATATGTGCCATCCTTATAGATAAATAGCAGACTTTTCATGACTTAACTATTTGATCCTGGCTGTTGACCTATGAGGTTCCACTATTGAACATCAAGTGACTCATTTTAGAATCCATCTACCTTGCTTCACAACCACCACATTGCATCCCATGGTTTCCAATGTTACATGCTTTTATGACTTGTTAAGCTGTAGCCATGTCAGTATTACAGTATGGTTGCACTATCTGGACTTAACAAAATGCCTGGAGAAAACGCTAAATGGAGATGCCACGTGCTATTTCGAATAAATCCTGGAAACAACACCTTTCAAAACAACAACTGTATGACCTTTTATCTTCTTTGTCACAAACTATCCAACAAAGAAGAGTAAGACTTGCTGTGCACAGCAGGAGAATTAAGAACAAACTCATAAGCAATGTTTTCGTAGATACTCTTACACATCAAAACACCAGTGCTGGCCAACCAGTAAAACTTATCTTTATCAGCTCTGTATGACACAGGATACTGTTTAGAAGATTTGCCTGGAGCAATGTCTGATAGGGATGTTGGAATTCTATCGTAAAGCTCAGTAGCAATGAGTCAGTACTCACATGAGTAAATGAATTATATGTTGGAGTGAGATTATATGGACATTGGGATGTTCCACTATTCGAAGGTGTCCAAGTCCATTCCCTGGACAATTATTAACTGCTGGCCCAGCCTCTGGGCATATTAGTGTATATATATATACTCTGGCTTGCTTCAGTCATATTTCAGGTGTTACAGGTTCGATATTGAGTTACTGCCCATTCTACTTTTTGTCTGCCAGCCAGATGCTAGCTGGTAAGTGTTGTTATTCTTGTTTATTTTGCATATTAGTGTAGTGACTTCTACAAGGGACAGGTGATAAAAGAGAGTCAAAGAATCTGTGCTGTTAGAATGACTTGGTGATGATATTAACAATCCAAAATTATCCCTAAATAGTACATGGAATCAAATTTATTCAATTCAGTCAACAATACGATTGTTAACTTGTAAAAGACCTGACCAATCGCAGCAAATATTAACAATCTGAATAAACAGATTTCTATTTTGAAGGGAATTTCACTTGGAAATGAAAAGTTACTTTTG
This sequence comes from Sepioteuthis lessoniana, assembly GCA_963585895.1. Classification (NCBI taxonomy): domain Eukaryota; kingdom Metazoa; phylum Mollusca; class Cephalopoda; order Myopsida; family Loliginidae; genus Sepioteuthis; species Sepioteuthis lessoniana. The sequence continues at coordinate 1,325,584 of OY757938.1, forward strand.
ACAGTCTCCATTTTATTGAATCTTCAATAATCCATCTTTAAAGTTAGAATTAAATCTAACCTCATAAAATATTTTTTATTATTATTGCTATGACGTTTTAATCTTTATTTTTACTCTCTTGACTTCTTACTTAAATGTTATATTTATCCGTATGGATTGAATATGATTTGATAATTACTTCTCTAACTAAAACCAGAAGTTGATTTATAAAACTGATATTTTATCTTAAATATAAAGGTCATTCAATAAATAAGGGGAATGTTTTGAAAAAAACAAATTAAATTTTTTTCAATAAATGTAAACACTGCATTGTTTGGAATTGGTTTATAGCAAAAATTATTTTAATCTTATGGAAATATTTGTTTTGAGGTAATTCAAAATGGCAGAAAATCAAACACAGTGCTCCAGGTTTGAACAGAGGTCTATCATCAAGTTTTTGGTGGCTGAGAAATGCAAACCATACCAAATTTACTAAAGATGTGTGATGTGTAAGGAGAAAAATATTTTAACCAAAATGTTTACAAATGGCCTAAATTTTTAAAGAAGATCAAAATAGTATTCAGGATGAAAAGAGGGCAAACCAACCCTCAATGACGTAAATACCTCAAATGGTGGATTCAGTTAATGCATTAATTTTAGCCGAGTTAGAACAGAGGACATTTCTGAACAACTCAGAATTTTTGCAGGGATAACTCACAAAATTGTGTATGTTGACCTTGCCTTCCCTAATGTCATTTGCTCCTGGGTTTCACCAGAATAATGCCAGGTCTCATGATGCAGCAAGAACAGCAGAAACCATCTGTCAGTTTGTGAAGAACTGTCACATCCTTCTTGCTGTTCAGATCTGGGCTTTTCTGATTTCTGTTTGTTTCCATCCCTCAATGATGTAGTGACTCCACTCTCCCCATAACTGAAGCCCAACCTTCTAATACAGTTTAGCATCATACACAGAGCATCTCTGTTTTTGGAGTGGGGGTTGAGGTCTTACCCTACAACAGTGGATTCACTCTGAATATTCTAAGCCTCATTAATAGGACATTTTTAAAATTAGATAAGTGCTTTACATTTGCAATAAAGAAAAAAATTTAAAGCTTGTGGTTGCATTCTCAAAAATTTTAGCTTTTTCTCAATATTTGAAGGATTAAAGTTGTAGCAAATTTCCTTACATTCAAATCTCAAAATATTCTTTTGTAGAATTATTGAAAATCAGCCTTTAATCTGATTTTTATTGAATATTGTCTGAAATTAAAAGCTTTCTTGACAGTTTCCAAAATTGACTTATTTCTCATTTCTGTTCTTTTTTTTCATGTTAGCTTACCTTGAAAACAATATTATTTTACAATGGCTCAATGGTATATGGGCTGTCAACAACATGATATTAGAGTATTAAATAATCATTCATATTGATAATCAGTACAAGATAGAAAATTGTCTAAAGGCTCTTATGATAAGACAAAGTGAATTACTTGGGAAAATTGAATATGTGCAGGCTACCAAGAAAAAGCATAAGGGAACTACTGGAGATATCAGGAAATACCCTGCTATCTAATACACTGGGGAAGTCAATAGATAGTTCCAAATTGAAGATACAAAAAATAAATAAGTTTTTTGCTTACATTAAAACATATAATCACAGAATAAAATATGGGAAACTAATTTGTGGTTTTGATATTTGAAAGTATTGAAAACATGTTACAATTTGTTAATAATACTAAAACTGCTCAAATAATATTTTCGAATGCTGGACAGGGACAAACATTAGGAAAACCAACTTTTCTGTCCATGATCCTTTTTTCTATATCTCAGAGCCTGACCACCCTCAGTTGAAGACATTATAATTTATAAGAATGAAGATCATAAAAGTATCACTTATTGATAGGCTTCAAAAACTAAGAAAAATTAAAAATTAATAAAGAAAATGAAAGGATCGGAAAACTTATTGAAACAATTAGTAACTTATAAGATTTCTTTTGTACAATTCACTAGTTTGATTTGCCTGTTATTTTCCTTCTCATTTATCAATGTATTTTTGGCTTGCCAATTGTTGTCTTGTTGAGATATCTGGTCTCCTGGGTAACTGAATTGAAATTTCAGTTTGATGTGTGTCACTTCTAAGTGAATTAAATCTCAGATTCCTGTAGAGCACAACCTTGAACTCTGCTCTCTATCCAAAATAGATGTAGTGGAAGGTGATGTCACAGTAATAGTGAGAACACTGAACAGAAATTCTAGAATAGTATCATCGTTTGTTATCAGTATTTAATTTGTGGCTCTTCATTTGACACTCATGATCCTTCTCAGAACAGTCTAAGTTGATCTCTGATTAATATATGAGGACGGGTCAAAAGTTTTGTAATATTTTGGTATGTTTGAGTGGTTTGAGGTGCGTATATCACATGACTGAAGCAGTTCAAACTGTGGTAGAGTACCTGTTATGGCTGGTAGTAGATTGGTAGTTGGTACATTGACACATTGTGTATTACTTCACTCCATGTGTGATTTGAAAGCAGCACAGATGATTGTGGAATTGTAGTTTAAATGTGAAAACTTATCCTTTTAGTTCAAACATAGCCACAATGCTGCGGAAGCAAAAACCAAAAGCCTTTGTTTCACAAAAGGTCAAGATGCAATTGATCACTGTACAGTAACCTGGTGGTTCAAGAAATTTTGCTCAAGTTGCCTCGATGATCAATGTCAGCTAGGTCTTATGCCTAAAACTTGATTCAGGAAGCCAAGCCCCAAACCATTGTAGCATTTGGAGAATATCAGGCAAGTTTGACAACTCCAGTATATTTGAGCTAATATACAAGGGTCATTAAAAAAAAATCAGGTGAATTTTCCCTCAGGAATTGGCAATAGGAAGTAATGTTCACAGCTACATCTTTTTCACAGAAATCAATAATAATGGATCTTTTCATGTTCCAGAAGACTGTCAGCATGACTCTCTTTATTGACTTTGTGCCAACAATTTTTTCTTTATGTAAGAGTCTGTAGATTTCCACTCCATCGACTGTCTTTTTGACTCAAGTTTCCAGGAGCTAACCCATGTTTAGCCCATTTGTAAAAATTTTTTGATTAAAACATCCTTCTTCATACACATCACATGTTCTTCTGTATATCTCACGTGGTTTACACTTCTTAGCGACTAAGCATTTAATGACAGACCTCTGTTCAAGACAGGAACACTGTGTTTGATTTGTTGCCATTTTGAATGGTCTCAAAACATTTTTGGAAGATTAAGATAATTTTTGCTAAAAAACAATTTAAAAGAATTTACATGTATGGAAAAAAATCTGAAAAAAATATTTTGTCTTTTTCAACCTCTTTTATTTCAATATGAATCTTTGAAGACGTTGGTTCAGTTTAGTTTCTTTGCTTAATGGCATATCATTATTTAATGCGAAAGCCATCCCTGCAGAAGAACATTACTGGGACTATTTAACTCTTAGTCCATACATTTTCCAAGGGTTTTAGTCCAAAAGTGAACGGAATAACATCCTAACTACAATATCTGTTATGGGGACTTCCTACTGAAGATGTTGACCAAATCATAGAATGATCAGTAATTTTTTTTAACTTGAAACAAAGAAAAAAAGATTATGAAATTTATCTAAAACCTCCCTCAATGATTAAAACTTTATTGAAGTTCAAATAATTTATAAAACCTGATGTAAACAGTTTCACATTTCAATTTGAATTTTTATGGGTTTTCTTTTCTATGAACATGGAGGATTGTTCCTTGTATTAAAATGGTTCTTAGTCTTCTTTATCATTTAATGGACAAGTGAAACACTGAGTAAATAAAAGAAATAAAGTAGGTTTTCTTTCTTTTTTTTCACTCACCCCAGACCAACATTGTTATCTTTGATATTTATTAATCAAAAAGGTTTCACCAATGACTTTTTGTTAACTTTTGATGTCAAAGTATTACTATTTATTTCTTTGACAAAGGTGCAACTGTAAAAAGTGTTTCCTATTGTCAACTTTGTTGTCATTCAAACCCTCCATTGAAACAAGATCAATTCTAAGTGAAGTAATGTGCTGGAGAGAAGGGAAGGATTTATGAATTTTACAAGGTTTTTAGTAGCAAGTGAAACACAAAGAGTCAATTATTATATATTTGGGATAATCTCCAGGATTTGAACTTGTGTAATCAACTCCATTTCCAATGATGATAGCTTTTATGTTAAGTGAGCTTCCCCTTCTCCTCACTTTGCTTGTTACATTCATACTTGTTAAATACATACACACAACAAAAATGAAATATAAAAGCTAACGTTGAAGAGGCAGAAAAATTGATATTAGGTTTAAGGCTCTTTAAATTGGTCTCTGAATTATCCCCACAAGACAATTGCCCAAAGGTTGGTTAAAAGCATCTTGTTAGAATGTACTTAGGAATCATGAATTCAATCACTGGGTAGCAGAAATATAAGTGATATGAAAACTGTGGACTAACATGGTGAATTAAATGATGCAAGATAACTCAATGCATGGACAGTAAAATGAGAACAGTCAACTCCTATGAGTCAAATATTTTTGCTCAAAATTCCCAGAAAGTTATGAATAAGAACCAAAAACACCTGAAGATGGTTTGAGAGTAGATCAGCTGAAACATTATGACAAAACAACCAAGATGAGAATAATAGGATAAAACATTCTATTAAAGCACAAATCACAATGTTTTTATAAACGAATGTCTAAAATCAAGTGAATGTCGAACTATTATCCAATTATCTGGACAAATAGGTCTGAAGATTCTTAATACTTTTAAATAATATTCCATAATCACTCTGAAATATATTTACAATTGATCTTTTTAGTAGTTTTTTTTTCTTTCTGCCTGGACATGATATAATGAGTTTAGCCAGCGTTTCTTGGAAAGCAATTTTCCTTGGCTCCTGCAAGTCTTGCAGCCCAAAAGACCATTCCTTGGCACCTCTTTTAGAACTTAATCACATATTCAGTGTTTTTTCAGCTTGAAATCGGTCTTTTGTTTCTTTATTTTTGTTTTCTCCATTTCTTTTTCATTTTTTCTTTTTTTCTTTTTCTCATTCCCAAACTCTTTCTTTGGTCTTTATAATATTCACTTTGATTTTAGACTTTTTTTCTTTTCCTTTTTGGTTTCTTCCCCTTTAATTCTTTCTTTCTTCTTTTTTTCTTTCTTGTCTTTTCTGATTCATTTTTTCTTTCTCTCTTTTCTTCTCATATTTTATTTCTCTTTCCAAACATTTTTTTAATCTTCCGAAATGATTACTCTTCATTGAACCAACCAACTTATTAGCTACATTTATGATCAAGAAGAATTTTATTGAGATTATTGTATAATATATTTTTTATTAATGCATCAATTACATTTGTTATGGATATATGATTTTAAAAAATATGTTTGCCAAATGTGTGTTATTATTTTCTATAGGAATACTTGTAATCTATTAGTCTAAAAGTTTGCAGTCAGAAAATTATAGCAATTTTCAAGAATTTGCCCAATTTTCCGGTACTTATAAAATAGCAAAAACTTCATGTTTTTCTGCATTTTCATGTTTATGTCTTGTATAGGGTTTCTTTTCTTTTTATTTTACAACCATGTTAAAAAAAAATAACATTGTAATATTTTATGAATAAACTACACAGACATATATAAGTATTTATTCCGTCTATCTCTATTGTGTCAGAATGAGACACAAGGTCAGTTTAATGAAGAGACATCATAGAAAGCTATCCAACCCAAAGACAGTGGCAAAAATAGCTCACTTCTTTAGGCATTATTCTTTTGAGACACCTAATGTAAAGGACAATAAAACCAGCCACTGCCCATTTTAAGCCAGGGAGCAGGTGCTATTTGAGAGTAAAGGCTTCCAAAAGTTAAATGCCAGATATGTGATATATGTAAGTGTATAATGTACAAATGTGAAAAAACAAGTAAATTTAGAGGGAGAGTTTTTTGTTGAATCATTTGCGAACAAACGGTAAACATTTCAGTTTTTACATTAAACCTTCATCAGAGCAATGTTAATAAGTGATGTCATATCTTCTGAATTATATTTCATTTGTTTTTTTATCTTTTAAATACAATTGAAAAATGACTTATTTTTTAAAATTCTAATTCCTTTATTATATATATATTTATATATATATATATATATGACACCACATACACATACACTATCACTAATAAGTAAGTACTTCTTAACTAGGTTTTTATAAAGATTTCATTTTTTTTGTCTTAACCAAACAATGGCATTGAAACTCTGAGTAAAAATGTTAATAGGTTGTAAAGTAAATGTGCCTTTTATGCAGTTTTATTTTTGGTTCTATAGTTTCACAGTTGGTAATAAATGATACTAAATAATATCCTATTTGATTGTATAAAATTCCACTAGAAATGATAAAAACCTGATCTCTTTAGTTTAGAAGAAAACTGACTTTTTAAAATTGTTAGTCTTGTATGTATTTTTGTAATTTAATTCTTGAGTTTTAAGAAAGCAGAATTACCATTTCCAGCATGGTTATTTGTCAGTAAAAACATGGTAGGACTCTCAACACCCCCCTCTCTCTCTCTCTCTTTCTCTCTCTAGGGGAAATAATCTGACTGGAATTTTTTGTTGAATTTATTTTTGTTAATTTCCTAAATAATTATGACAGCATTTATTGATATACTTTCTGGAGTTTTGTTTCGTTGCTATTTTAAGGATAGAATTCTTTCTCAGAGCTATGTTATTCTAAGAAGAAAGGAGAATAAAGAATTGTCAGCTTAGAATCATATTTAATTGCAATGAACCATTAATTAACATAATTAATTGAGCTTTAAAATCATCAATGAAAAAGAATGAAAGCAAAAAATAAAAGGAAAAGAAAGAAAATGGTGACTGGAAAGGCAAAAGAAAGAAAAGAAACTCAAAATGTAAAATACTAGAAAAAAACTTTCCAAGTGGATATTATTGATTTCTTTAACACCAAAGTTCATAGAAGGAATATTTTCAAAGTTTTTGGAACACATTTTCATTTACATTCATTAAATATATCCAGAAAATTTGTCATTCATAAATTCAGTCCTAATAATATATGTTGCTCTAATTTTTTTCTTTAATGGTCAGGCTGTCTGGTATTTTCCCACATGGTCTTCTGCATTGTCATTTCTGGTCTCTTGGATAACACTCGATAACACCTTGGTTTTATTTGTAGTCTGTGAACCTTGTGATATGTCTGACCCTATAGAACTTCTGCTTTCAGTACGCCAAAAATCTGTTCTTCACTCTGCTTGATCCCAAATTCAAGTTATTCCAAAGCAGTCATAGAAATGTTTTAAATGAAATTTTTGGTTTGTAATAATGAAAATCAATTTTAAAATGCCAGCTTTACTAATTCAAGAACATCAAATACAAAACATTTGGCAAAATATACTGTTTCCAATTGCTTGAAGAAAGTTTGAAATATTAAGAAAAGATTCTTTCAGTTTTGTTTCAATTAATTTTCTTCTCTTGGCTTTAGAAAAGGCTGTCTGCACTCCTCTTCATAGAGGAAAGACCTCTTCTCTCAAAAGAAGTCTCCTGGGTGTAATGCTAAATAGCATTCGGTGGTGAGGCTCCAGTTCTGAGAGTCTGGATCACGTGGAGATTCTTTTCATTGCAATTACTTCCAGGTATAAAGTGATCTGAATGTTAGTACATGTTAGAGTACCAATCAATCGATTAAATAGATCTTTTTGAAAATTATTTGTATTTGATTGGAATACTTCATATCATAACAGTACAAATTATTTATATTAAGAATAGTTATTTGAAGCAATTATTGTTATTATTATTATTATTATTATTATAATTAACAGAAACTAGAATATTGTGTGCAAGTTATTCATGTTAAATAACAATTCTTGAAACAATATAAAAGTATGCAAACAAATGATTATTATTAAATACGATCAGTTATTTAAAACCAATATAATTGTGTTTAGATTAAAACTTGTTCGTTGCAGTTCAGCATATTAGCCACTAAACTACAGAGACTCCAACAAATAGAATATTAGTATCAGATAGGAATACTTAATACCCTATAACTATGCAAAAATAGGTTGGTTGGTTGGTTGGGTTTTATGGCATCTAAACTCTTATAGGTTGTAATTTACAAGGCTGCATGAATGGGGTACCCTTATAGGTTATTTAATACCAAATCCTGTTTATATACATCTATTTATTAAATACATATGATCTGTAAATGAATCGTCTGTAATTAGAATTTTTAAACAAGCAAGAGCTCATTTGTTTACATACAATTAAATGGTTTCATGAATCGCTATGTAACACTAACAATTTAATTTAACATCAGTCATTTCTTTGCGTACAGTTAAATGGTTATCCATATATGATTCATAAGGGAATACTTTGTAAGTAATCTTATTTTTAAATAAATTACAACCAATTTTTTTGCATACAAGTATTGCAATTGTTTGCACATAGTTAAATGGTTTCAAATACAGTTATTTAACCCTCATAATTCAGTTTTTTTTTACCAGCAGTTAAATGGTCTCAAGTATTCTTAACATGAATAATTCTATTTCATATTAATTACTTTGTTAGCACACAGTAAAGTAATTTCAAGTATTGCTCATACTAATAGTTTTATTTGCACAGAGTTAAATGGTTTCTAGTATTGCTTTCCAAAACAAAAAATTCTATTCAATATTATTCATTCATTTGCGCAAAGGTAAATGGTTTTAAGTATTGCCATGTAATACCAATAATTAAATTTTAATCACACAGTTAAATGATTTCAAATGTTCCTATCTGACATGAATAATTTTATTTAGTATTAACCATTTGTTTGCACACACTTAAATCGCTTCAAGTATTGCTATCTGACATTGATAATTTTATTTGCAAACATTTAAACGGTTTCAAGCATTGCTATGTCATCTGCTTACACAGTCAAATGGCTAAACAGTTCTATTTGAGCAATAGATGGCACCTTAACAGGTACTACTACATAGTGGACCTGGCAGTAATGGCCATAAAGGGGTACTCCTCTTTCCTTGAAGCTCAAGAAACAAAGGACTATTATTATAGTCAATTAAAAAAACAATTGTAATAGAATGTTGAAAATAGAGACCTTTTCTAAATAACCCTCATTCAGAAAAGAAAATCAAAATCCTAATGACTTGAAATGTAACCATTAAAGTTACGTGAGGTCAAATAAAATGTATCAAGAATGAATCTTTTATTGATTCATTGATTGATTTTATTGGCATGTCAACCAATCATGGGTTATTTTATGTATAGCGTTTAAGGAATTTGACACATTGTAGGTTAACATTTACATTTTTTGTACAGTCATTTCTTAAGAATTTTTGCACTCACTTATATGGTATCAAGTATTTCTACCTCATACAAATAATTTGCACACAGTTATATGGTATCAAGTATTTTGACCTCATACAAATAATTTGCACACAGTTCTATGGTATCAAGTATTCCTATTTAATACAAATTATTTGCACACAGTTCTATGATATCAAGTATTCCTATCTAATACAAATAATTTGTACACAGTTCTATGATATCAAGTATTCCTATATAATACAAATAATTTGCACACAGTTCTATGATATCAAGTATTCCTATCTAATACAAATAGTTTGCACACAGTTCTATGATATCAAGTATTCCTATCTAATACAAATTATTTGCACACAGTTCTATATCAAGTATTCCTATCTAATACAAATAATTTGTACACAGTTCTATGATATCAAGTATTCCTATCTAATACAAATAATTTGCACACAGTTATATGTTATCAAGTATTCCTATCTAATACAAATAATTTGCACACAATTACATGGTATCAAGTATTCCTATCTAATACAAATAATTTGCACACAATTATATGGTATCAAGTATTCCTATCTAATACAAATAATTTGCAGAAAGTTTCATGGTATCAAGTATTCCTATCTAATACAAATAATATGCAGAAAGTTTAATGGTATCAAGTATTCCTATCTAATACAAATAATTTGCAGAACGTTTAATGGTATCAAGTATTCCTATCTAATACAAATAATTTGCAGAAAGTTTAATGGTATCAAGTATTCCTATCTAATACAAATAATTTGCAGAAAGTTTAATGGTATCAAGTATTCCTATCTAATACAAATAATTTGCAGAAAGTTTAATGGTGTCAAGTATTCCTATCTAATACAAATAATTTGCAGAAAGTTTAATAGTATCAAGTATTCCTATCTAATACAAATAATTTACAGAAAGTTTAATGGTATCAAGTATTCCTATCTAATATGTTATTATGTCATTAGATAAGCTTTATTCAATTAATTTTGATTTGTTGGAATAGTCGTTAAATAAGAACGGAATTCTTTACTCCAGATTTTCATTTTTCTTTTATATCATTTAACAGGGTTAGCTGCTACATTGAAGGATAGACATATGACCCAGAGTTCAAGAGAGCCCAAAAGAGATGTGTCACTTAACCATGGTAAGTGGATCTTTCTATCATGAGAAGAGATTATTTTGCTTGTTTTATTGTCATGTTAGAGAGAGAGAGAAGTACAAACTTCCTTCTCCACACTCGAGGAAAAATGGGGTTAGTTACTGGATGTCGTAATAGTAAACATTCACTTTTTTTTTCTATTTGAGTCTTTGGTTTGTTCAAGCTTAGGAACTTGAGTGAGCAGACATTTTCCAATCTGTCCACTTGCAAGAGTGAAAACTGTGAAAGGCAAATGATAGCATTTAGCGATTATCAGGGATTCCTTCCTTCTTCCAAAGAAATGGTTTGAAGACTGATGGAACATAATGTTTGTAAATTGGATTTTATGGCATATCAACCCTTGTGGGTTATTTAATGCCAAATCCTGTTCATATGATTGGTAAGTAAATAGTTTGAAGGTAACTTCATTTCTAAATGAGGGCTCATTTGTTTGCACACAGTTAAATGTTTTCAAGTACTGTTATCTAACACTAACAATTGTTTACACACTGTTAAACTGCCATATTCGACCCATAGACGGGACCCAAGCAGATATCACGATTCTAGATTAGGGTGGACATGGGAGTAAAGGGAATGAAGGAGTAGTCGATATTTTCCGAATCTCCAGGTATGAAGACTAGAAAGAGTTTATTTATCTGTCGTCGATAGATATATCTACATTGACATTTGACTGACTTGGGTCGACCATTCCATTTCCTATGACAATAATCATTATTCTAAGCACTCAATAAAATTTATTTGGTTGTTCAGAAAATAATGTCCGATTCTAGAATAAACTTTTATTCCTGAATTAATGAAATCAAACAGTGTTTTATTCAATCAAAATATAATTCTTGAAATCAATGCATTTCTGCCATTGATTAACAATCCTGTATGATAGAACTTTCAGGTTTTTGATGACAAGAATCTTCAAATGTAGTTTCTATTTCTTTGGAACAGATGCTTTTAAAAATGGTAGTTAGTGGGTGAGAGGTCAAGAGAAATCAGTGAGGTTCTGCAGAGTCATCCTGGCAACATATGGCCGAGCATTGTCAGGAAATAAAATAATGACAAGTAAACACATCACTTCTTTTTTTTGTGTTCATGATTCAGGGCATATAACTTTCAAAATCAAATTCTGAAAGAAGTGATAGAAAATTAATAAAAAGGATATTTTCATTATTAGGAATTTGAATTTTTGATAGGAGAGATTAAGGCCAACTACTAGCACAGGCCATTGGCCTAATAAGTTGAGTAACCGCCAATGATCGTGAAGACCGGGATTCAATCCCAGGTCGAGTCATACCAAAGACTCAAAAGATGGTACTTGATGTCGCTTTGCTTAACACTCAACATTATAAGGTAAGGATCAAGGGTAAAGTGGACCAATCCAGGGAATGGAGTAACACCCTCCTCAACACCTCGGTGTAGTAGCTATCGAAAAGGGAGCCTCCAGGTCACCCTCGACTAAGGTCGCCAACTTTACTAACTTACTCATGTCAATTACAGCCTTTATTAGTTTCCATTAAATGCCTTTTCTACCTCATTTAATCCAAAAAATTCCAGAAAATTCAATCTGACTATACTGAGGATTCGAAGCTGTCTAGAAAAAATCCCAGAAATAGCTGTACAGCCACTTTCCACTCATCTCAAAAACCATTCAAGAAAGACGAACAAGACATGCGGGGCACTGGGTGAGAATGAAAGACGAACTCATAAGCGACGTTCTTTTATTGAATCCTGCTCATAGACGGGCAAGTGATGGCTAACTAGCAAGGACTTTCTTACCTCAAGTTTGTGTGGACACTGGATGTAATTTGGAAGATCTGCCAGAAACGATGAATGGTTGGGATGGATGGTGAGAAAGAGAGTCAGAGAACTCTCTGGTGTCAGCGCGACTAGATGATCATCATAACTAAGACGACTATATTCATTCATCTGTTATGAACACAAATTCTTTTGTTTCTCTTTCACATTAGTCATAGAACGCACTCTGCATCCCAAAATGATATATCCATTCAAAACGAAGATGCTGTCAGAATTAATAATATAGTGGAGTCCCTCTGCTAACACAATTCAGACATATTTATCATTTGTGTCTGATCTAGCCAAGGCTTTTAGAAAACCCAACAAAACAGGAAAAGACATTTGCCAACAAATATTATTATGTGTGCGTTTATCAGCTTGTATATGTATTTTCAGGTATGTGTTTACATACGTGTGTGTGTGTGTGTGTGTGTGTTTGCATGTGTTTTTCTTTTTGTACGTGTGTGTTTACAGGCTTGTGTATGCATGTTTATATATTTGAATGTGTGTGCTTCGAGATGTATGTATGTGTGTGTGTGTGCGTGGGTGTATTTACAGGCTCGTATTTTCGTGTGATTGTATGTATATATGTATGTATAAGGGTGTATATGTTTACATGTGTACATATTTCGATGTGTGTGCATGTGTATTGTGTATGCTCGCATATGTATGTAGTTGTATGCATATGTGTTGGCATGATTCGGTCTGTTTGTGTGTATTTACTGATGCTTATATGTCTGTTTGCACGTATATCTATTTGTGTATTTAGATATGTGTGTCAAACAAAAATTAACATGAAAGCAATGTACATTTCTGGTGAAAGGTTTGCAGGGTTTTATATCCAAATATATTAACAGAAAAAGTAAACATCAGAAAGTAGTATCACTCAATACAGCAGAGAAAAAGTCTTTAAACAAAACAAAAATCCTTACTTATCAGCTGGTAGGAGAAAAAACAAACAAGATTTATGATCTTTGTGTCTTTAACTTTTTATCAGTGTTGACTTTTTGGTTGTCCAATCTTTGGTAAAATCTTTAGCAATCCAGGAACTGAATCCAAACCCCCCAGAAGATTTTCAATTGGGGCTACCAGATGTTACGCCGCCATGTGCCCATTGGGCTTGCAGGGTGCTGTTCGTTCCCGCCAAGTCCACCAGTTAACATAATGCACAGACGTTGGCTGTGGTTTGCCGAATGCTATTTAATGTCACAGATATCACCAACTTCCAAGCAGAACCACATTTTAAAGCCACTGAGCGAGTTATAGGCTAATTATTAAGAGTCAACACAGCTAACTGGCCAGCTTTCCCCCTCAAATACAAGGTCTTCGACAAATACAGTTCTTCACAATAAAAGAAGTACTCTGAACTGCCGTGTTTGTGTCAATAAGATTAATAACAGTATTCTTTTACTGAATAAAAGAAAGAAACAAAGACAAAAAAACAATTCAGGTAAAAGTCAAGATCGAGAAAGCCTTTCTGTATCTCGGAAAGGAGCCTCCACTAGAATATCCGTATCCTGGACAACGCCCCTCATAAAACATCTTTATCCTCGGACGAGTCCACCATAAAATATCTATTAATGGTTGAAGGTCTGCTTTCCTTCAGACTATGGGGCTTCATGGCAGAGCTCGTGCTCCAAATCTCAAGTCTATCATTTCAGTATGAAGCCAGCAGGATAAAGTTGAATATACTTAAATCATATGTTCACTTACTTGGAGTTTTGTGGAGTTTATTCTCTTCTCTTTTTTCTTTCGTTATTGGATTTCCATAACACGTTGGTAGAAGGATACACATCTTATTTCAGATAAGACCAGGATTAATTGGTGTTCCTTTTCTCGTGGACAAGTCTTTTCTTTGGGTATTCGTTTAACGAGGCTTACCATACCTCGGAGTTTGAATTCATTCAAAGGAGAATTTTTTTTCTTTTCTCTCATGGTTCTCTGCGTGGCATTATTTTGGAATTTGGGTTTTCTCCATATCTCAAATTATGTTCTTGGTTTTTCAACGAACAAAGGTAACTCCTTAAGCATCTTCATCCTTTGAGGAATAAACGGAAACACATTATGTGTCCTCAACCGTTGACGACTACATGGCAACTCTTTATGCGTCTTCATCCTGTGATGAATGAACAGCAACTAACTTATTTCCGTAGTTTGAAAAATTCACCACGAGTTGATTGGTACCGAGGAAAAGCCCACAAAAAAAAATCATGGTCGAAGGTTTGCTTCTCCGCTGACACATACATGGCTAATAGAGAGTGAGGCTCTCCCACGCCCATATCACCTTGTAATGATAGAGAGGGAGGGAGAGACGGCCTCTCTTTCCATTATTCTGCTTACTATTATAGTCTCTGACGGTCAGAGAGTCGCACCCGCTCACCCATAACTCAATAAATGTATTAGGGTATCATATTTCCTCGTCACACAGACAAATACTGTTTTTGACCTTTAAGCAAAAACCAACAAATACAAATGTCAAATATGTATTTCTTGATTTGATGACAAAATAATAATCATTGATTTGCATGAACTTTATTTATTGATCTGTATTTTATTTTTATTCTTGTCAAAATTATCAGCTCCCCTAAAAAAAGTCTATATAATATATGTTTTTACTTTTCAGTAAAAATGTCATTCATTTGAACAGTAAAGGGGTTGAGACATTAAAAATAATATTTTGAGTTGTTTTTATACACACTGTTAACATCTGAGATCATTTAAAGAAGAATTGATCAAGTAATTTGATTACGAAATGCTGTAGATTTTACTGAAACACCATGTATATCTCAAATGACATAAAAACATTTTGAAACACCCTGTATAAATAAATTTTCCATCTTAATTTTTCTAACGTTTACTGCGAGATGAACAACTGCATGAAATAATTTCTCTGACTTTTTCTTTCTCTTCAATGTTTTTATACGACGAGGAGCTAGTAAAGAAAAATGACAAAGATCGGATTATTCTTATCATTTATAGTATTATCAACAAAATGAGAAAGAAAGAAGATCTTAGAAAATCCATAAAATCTCTTTATACTTTATGCAGCTGAAAAACCACTTCTCACAAAGACATGACCATCTATCACTGCCTTCATTATTTCCTGATCTAAATAAAAACATGGGTAATTTTTATTATAGTTTTTGGAAAAAGGAGAAGAAATCAAGGGCACACAATATCATCATGTAACCAATTTCACACCGTTTTGGCACCTTGCCTATCAACTTGAAGTCAGTACAACGCATAAACATTTACCATTGATTCTTTTATGTTACTGAATTTTTTGGAGGCAGATAATTTTTCAATCTTTGAAGAGGGGGGGGGAATTATTTTCAGTATATTTGCAAAATAAAAGTTATGTTCAAAAGAGTCAATTAATCATGTATAAAAAAAACAAAAACAAAAACTGTGTGTCATAGTACAAGAACATGAAAACAATAAAGCACTTCTAAGGCTGACAACCTTTACACAATCCTAGATTACGGTGGAGCCTCCGAGCGGTGTCTATATACATTGAAAGTGAATTTGTCAACAAGCAGTCATTAGTAAAATGCCTTAAATTGAGCTAACGAATAAAAGGACAAAAATGTTCTGCCTCCTGTGTTTGGTCCAAGCGATAAATCGAATAACACTTGGAGAATATCTGGCAAGCTTAGTATCCACAGTCCAGTTGGGTTTGTTATCTTCACAACCAGGGTAAGAGCACCAAGAACTGTTGAATTGTGTCTCATGTCACCAAAATATTGCAAAAATTTTGACTCAACTTTGTAAATATGTACCACGTTTGGCAGATTACATGACCCCTAATGGTAACTTAGCCAAAGCCCTGTTTGGATAGTTAGTTGATTGGTCGGTGTTTTACGGCATATCGACACATGCGAATAATTCAATGCCGAATTCTCTGATATATATATATATATATATATATATATATATATATATATATATGAATTTATAAGCGAATAGTTTTTAGATAAATTAATTTTTAAACGAGTTAGAGCTCATTTGTTTGCTCCCAATTAAATGATTACGAATATTACTATCCAGCACTAATGATTCTATTTAATATTAATAATTTATTTACACACAGTTAAATAAGTTCAAGTATCTATATTTAGCATAAGTAATTCTATTTATCAAGTGTTCCTATTAATATGAATAATTTGCCCACTGTTGTATGGTTTCAAATAATTGATAATAATAATCTTTAGTAAACAATTGAACAGTTCTATTTGACACATAGATTGGACTTGAACAGATACTACCTAGTCTGCAGAATATACTGACTGCTTCTCTGCAGAGGGGTAAGACTCCGCTAACGAGCGTCCTGGGTATGACATTAAATGATCTGATGGTGAGGATTCAGTAATACTGGAGTTTTGGGGAATGTGGATTAAAACTCGCTTACTATGATGTCGCAATCCAGTACGTTAGCAACTACGCCGCAGAGACTCCCTCTAAATCTTGTTGATGCGCATAGGAAAGTCATCGGAAATATAATGTTTTCCTTTGGAATTCCGGTCTTTCATCATCATATTCCCTCTACCAGGTGACCAAATCAAGTGGTTTCGGGATTTTGTGTGTGTCGATTACGACACCAACGATTAATGGCCTTTGAGTTTTATTAAATTGCTCTCTATATAAAGTATTCTGCTTGTCAATTCGTGTTTTGGCGCCATTACTAGGATAAATCGACGCTAGACCTGGTAGGTTTTTTTTTCTGTTCGAAGAGAGTGATCTATTTAAATTCTCCAACTTATTTTATTCGGTAAAACTTTTTCGTTCAGGTATAAAAAAAAGTATAATATCAAGGAACCCCAAAGAAGTTTTTAATTAATGAATTAACTGCTCAGTAACTAAAACGAATTTTTTTTTTTATCCGTTTTATTACTGTTGAAACCCAACAAAAAGTTACTGAATAGGAAATAACCAAAACAGAGGTTGGAAATGAAATGGAAATATTTATAACATTAACAAATTTACAATACCCGCCAGTGGCGTGAAGAAGGTAAACCACTGCTAGTGTGTACTACATAATCAGCATATTACCTCCTCACAAAAGTGTCCAACGTATTTATGAGTAATGGGACATACCCATTAATGTTCATAGATATAACAATTACTATTATTTACACCGTTCCAAAGCGTTTTAATTTATTTACTCACCATTGTTGATATAACGACCATTAACATTTACTAGTTACGACAGTGACAATTAATTTTGATCTGATATTACATAAAACATTGAAATGGTGAAAAGAAAAAGAAAACCTCAAAATTGAAAAGATTTAATTTTTGGACTTACTATTAACTAGTCAAGACAATTATTTGCCTCTGTTTTAACTATTACTAATCTTAAATTTAAAAAAAAGTATTTTTATGTAATGACCATTATAAGCTTACCAGTCACGATTTTGTAAATGATTTTCTATTAGGTTAGTAAATGATACCATAACATTAATTGAAGTATTACTAATATAACGATCATTATTATCCTCTAATCACGACTGTGTTATAATCGCTTTGATCTGACAATAAATAAATTAAAATTAACAAGCCATTTCGCTTAAAGTGTCACGCTCTGTTCAAAAAGTGAACAAACCAGTCCACTCCAATCCCTTGTGTCAAGTCCTGTCTGATGGGAGGTAGCGACAAATATAGCCCGTTTGGTTCGCCAGCGGGCTCTGTCCAATAAAGGCAGACTTGAAGCTGTAGGGCCCTCGGCTTCGGCTGGGCCACCTTCAGGTGGACGAGGATGACCAGCATAGTCCAGCAGGGTTCGAGTCACGGCTCGAGCCCGACCTCTCTCAACCACTACTATAATCGACCTTCTGGTAATTGACCTCATGTCAAGTCCTGCCTGGTGGGAGGCAGCGACAAATATAGTCCGTTGGTACGATTCTTTAAAATCCGGACTCGTAAGCGAAGCTCTCAAGGCGTGATCCTACATCTAGTGATCGCATCCGCTTTACTCCTACGAAAATATCCGAAAAAGCTCCTTTTAAGGTCCATTAGAGGTCTCCATCCCTAGTGTAGGAGTATCCCTGACATGAACTTGTCGAAACAGACGGCCTGGAGGCAAACACGAAGAGGATAATAAGACCATCCCGTCTTAACCATTTCGGTTGATTCCCGCTCGCGCAGCGCTAAGGCGTGATAGCCACAGTTTCCCTGTTCGTTCCTCGTTCTTCGGCACAGCAACGCTAAGACATGGTAGTCTTAATCTTAGTTGTTCGTTCGTTCGTTCGTTCGTTCCTCGCCTACATAGAGCTAAGACACGACAGTCTTAGCCCACTTGCGCGACCAAGCTACTAGCACCAACTGCAGATCAGCAATTGCAGCATCTAGTCCACGAGTGACTAACCGCTCGGACTAGCATCGACACTTGTGACCATATCGACACCCCTTCCCAGTTAAACCAAAGTATTGCACAACCGGGATTTCGATCATCCAGCTGTCTCTACGAACAACGACGACGACCACCACCACCACCAGCAGCAGCAGTCTCTACCAATGACACACACACCAGCTGTCTCTATACGACCATAATTCTATAACCTACGACAAAATAAATTCTCATTTGTTATACTGTTATCTCGCCTTAGTTCTCTTCATTGTCTTCCGGTTGTCAATTTACTCACACGAACAACAAAAAATAATTTGTGGAGTCGACTTTCTTATTGGCCCCGCAACTATAGTTAGAACTAACAGTCACTACCATGGCATATTAATATCTCTAGTTACAGAGTTCCAATGCCGAAGAGTTTGTGGGGGGGGGGTTAGGGTGGATGCATTTGAAGAGTAAACTTACTCATAAATACAAGTCCAGATATTCAGTAGCTTCAAACAAGAGGGTCATACTAAATAAACAGCCTAAATAAAATGTCATTTTTGTTTCATTAAAAATTAAGAAAATATATTAACCTCCCCCACCCCACCAAAAATAGTGGAAGGTGATTGATATGAATAAGACGAGTTTACTTTATGTATTATAAACACGAATAGGTTCATTACTGAATCTTGCTACATCCAGGTATTACGAGTTGTGTGCCCTTGTTTTTATTATTGCTGTTGATTTGTACTCACTAATAAATGGTTAAACCCATCAGACATATTCCCGTAAGTCATGAATGAGAAAATCCTAACAGAACGAACCCAGCAGAAAAGAAAAACCATGATGTCAAAAGTAGTTAGAACAAGTTATATATATATATATATATATATATATATATATAATGAATCTACAACCGTCAGAAGTATTCGACTTTTTCAATTTTTCCACG
Source organism: Sepioteuthis lessoniana (assembly GCA_963585895.1). Lineage (NCBI taxonomy): Eukaryota > Metazoa > Mollusca > Cephalopoda > Myopsida > Loliginidae > Sepioteuthis > Sepioteuthis lessoniana. Next base: position 1,345,152 of record OY757938.1, read on the forward strand.
TGGCTGATTTGGCGCCAAAGATTCGAAAGATTTAGAATTGTGTCTCAGATGTATTTAGAAACTGAGCCAATTCAAATAAGTCCTCTAATATATTGTGTGAGCAAAGAAGCAGAAAATGCCTTAAAAACAATTACATTTTCTTAGAAGGAAGGCGGAAATGACTTCGAAACTATCGTGATAAAATTCGAATCTCTTTTCATGTTCAATGAGAACACCAGGCGCAACAAAACGATGTTAAACTTGACAGCACAACGTCCCAGAGAATGTGTCCCAACATTTGTGAGTGCATTATAGGAATTTGCAGATAGTTGGAACTACGTCAAAGAGAATGAAGGGCAGTCATTTTCCGATCTCAGAACAAAGGATTATCGGAATGCTTTCAGTTTACCCCAGACTAGAAAGTCGACAAAGCCTAAGAAATGGCGGGAAGTTATGAACAAATCAGAAGAAAAACAGTAAAGAAACGTTGATGAGGTCCGAATCAAAGAGGAAAATTTCAGTAATACTCGCAAACCGAAACCAGAAGAAAAAACTATCTATGCGCCAGATGCAACCGATTACATGACTAGGGTCGGTGCCCGGCAAAGGGACAAACTTGTAAGAAGTACAACCACCTCAAATACTTTGTTCTGTATTGCAGGATGAAAATAAGCAACATCCTGGAAATAAAACACGATAAGACGGAGGAATATTTTTAGTCTAACTCACCGAGGAAATTAAAAAGCTCGACACATGGTTCGATAATTTGAAGATTGCGGTAGCTACCTGAAATTCAAAATAGACTGAGGAGGGAATATTACAGTAATAAGCAATAAAACATACAAAAACCTTCGGAATAGACCGACTCTAAGACCAGTAGAAGGAAGATTTAAAAGCCCAGGCGGAACATTATCGTGCGAAGGAAAATTCTTGACTTTCATGATACAAAGGGAAAAAAAATTACAAATTGAAGATATATGTAGCAAATGGTCGAGACTGAGAAAATTTCCAGTCGATCAATTCCAGCCGAACATATTCGATCAAAGGGGTTGCATGAAAGGTGAACCAGTGAATATTCATCTAAGTGAAGATGCAAAGTCATACTTGTCTCGACAGCGAGACGAATACCGTTTGCAAAAGTAAAAACCGAACTGGAACGTTTAGAAGGCAAGGATATTATTAATAGAAAAGTCACCCAACCGACTTACAGGTGTGCTCCAGTTGTTCCAATAAAGAAAAAATGGCCATGTCTTATGTGTTAACCTAAAAAGACTCAACGACACGGTCAAACATGAACTAGTTATGTTACTCAATGTGGGAATGTCATACGACAACACCGGACTTAGCAAAACATAGAAATAGCATCAAAATGGGACGAATTATCAAGAAAAGCATTTTGGGTGGTAAAAATGTTTTTAACTAAGTTCCTTGTCCTTACATTTTATAATCCACCAAACCAATTGTAGTTGCAGCGGACAACATCAGCTATGACATAATAATTAAGAGGGGAAAGAAAGCCTACAGGTTTCGCGTTATCATGTTAGGACATGCAAAAGTTAAAGGAAAACCTAAGTACTCGTCTTTCTCTTAGTATATAATGGTTTCTTGAAGTGGAAAGAAGGAGCCCTTTAAAATCTATACTGAGTAGTTGTATTGGTTATGTTGATTTGACTAGACTGGCCATTTCAGGTGTATAGAAGCAGTTTCTATCTAACACTCACTGAACAATATGCTCAAACTCTTTGATATCTCCAATAGAGTATGGAAGATTCCTCGTTTTGATGAAATGTAATAATCTTGTGATGCCAGGATGACAAAGGATTTCATGTATTTCATAAAGTTTATCTTTATTGATTAGCACACAACATTATATGCACGTGAGATTTCATCGATTCGAACTCTGTTTTCGCCCTGTCGGTACATGATATAATTCTTAAACAATCGATTTTGTTGTTCTTAAGTTTTCAATGTCTTTTCAAATTAAACAAAGTTAACAACTTGCTGACCTGTTACTATAACCAAGCATCGTTGCTGAAAAAAAACAATGTAACGACTTTTTCTCACTTTTTGCATTATAGCACAAGCATCTTTTTCAATCGAAGAATGTTTTCCTTCTTTTGGGGTTAAAGTTTCTACGAGGATGCTACTGGGTGACTTGCAATGGCTGCATCAGTTTCGAATCACAGACGAATTGTTTTCATCAATTGTGTGTCGTAGAGTTTTTTCGATTTCCACTTTTTCTGTACTGAAAAGAATCAATCACAACTTTTGGGGGTCGAATTTTGTGGGGAAACTTGTGTATCTATTGAATGCGAATAATACAAGAATACGACGCACAGTTGCCTTATCTTTTGGCACACAGGCAATTCCTTTAACAGCCTCAGACATTCGGCATCAGGTCGGAGTTTTCCTCGAGTTATCGCCCAGAAAGTCAATTGTTGAGAATAGAATAGAATTGATGTTGTTGAAGGTAAGATTATGTCACTTAGCAAACTCCTGAAATTTTCAAAAATTCTCATTATATTCCAGTGAGGTTTTCCAGATCACCACAATTTTACAAATATCGGCACACACACCCTTCAAGTTATTTCTCTGAAAACATGCAACACAGTTGGTGATACCAAACTGGATTCTACAGAATTGAAAAAGTTTTCCATTGGTTTCAAATGCCGTAAACGGTTTACCTTTGGTACCTGGTAATAATCTCTCATTAAATCAAGTGAACAGGACATTTTATTTCTGCAAATTTCAGCTGCTAGATCATCCATTCTTGGCGGCAAGTAAGCATCTAATCTAATTAATCTATTAATGGTTTGACTGTAATCGACAACTCGTCTTTTCTTTTGCTGTTCATTAGCAACAATTAAAACTTGAGATCTCCAACGAGACATGTTCTCTTCAATTACTCCTTCCCGAATCATCTTATCAATTTCAGTCTGTATTAATGGTTTTATCTTTACTTCCAAATCTTTTACATTTGGCAGTGATAGGTTTACAGGCTGGATCAACATTTAAAAACAAGATATCTCTACTGAGGCAGATGGCTCACGACAGGACTTAGGCTGCAAGATTAGAACATTTTTCTTCTTCGAGTCACCGAATGGAAATAAGACACTAGAATACTATGACATAAAATTTTGCCTGAAAATGATGCTATAGTGGAGACAGGTTAAAGCTGAAAGTACCATTCCCCTAATGAATTAATGTCGACTGTTCACTGTTCATTTATCACTCCGTTAAGTAATGATGAGGCCATAGGTACGTTTCCAGTAATCTGTCTTATCTGTAGGTCGTGCTTCTAAGCAGAACTTCGTCAGATAAAAGATCCTGAATTTCCAGTATCTATTAGTGCAGTAGCTTCGGTTTTTTTTATTTATTCATTTATTTATACATATACACAGTAGCCTGTTTTAGTAAAACACACGAAAACTGACGTAGCTTTAAAATCACTCAGTTGCATTGATAAATGGTGAGAACAAATTGGGAAAAATAGCCTTTTCGAAAATTTTATTACACAAAATATATGTTGAAGGTTGACCAATTATTTATTGCTATGTTTTATAAATAGCGTTGCCTTTATGAGGAAAATACGAATTTATTGTTTCAGTAAAAATTCTTTTTTCCTCGTAACCGTAGTGTTTTTGAATTCTCTTGCTGTGGCAATCGGGCATGGGTTGAAATTTGAGTTCTTAACCATTTTTCGAGAACGAGGCTGTCTTGTGATTTTTGAAGATTGATCAGTTTTCCTTCAGAAGAGAAAAAGTTTTTGTTTGAAACAGTTCAGAAAATTTTCTCTCTCCGCCGAATGTTAGACGGCATAAAATTTCTGCAATTGGTCTTGTTTTATACTTCGAACTAGAGAAGTTCGCAAGTAAAACCATTCCCTTATTTTTTCCATTTATTATTGTGAGAAGAATTTTGAAGAGTTCTAAATTCTTGCATATTTTGAACCAAATATTTTCACCACGTGAGAGTGGTCACTTTCTCCGGAGGAGAATATGAATTTAAAAAAAAAAAACGGATTATATAGAATACACATTTTTTTTTAGCCTTAAATATCAACAAAAACATACATAAGAACATTCTAGAAATTTTGGATCAAAACTGCATTAGCATTGAAGTTAAATTTTTATATTTTTCAACCAATCAGCTAAAAACATAGAATAAGAACATTCTAGAAAATCCGGATCAGAAACTAATTAACAGAAAATTTTTAGGCTCTAAAACAAATAAGTAAAAATACGAATCTGATTGGTCAAGAAATGTCTACGCGCTTACATTTTAGGACCCGCAATAAAACTATTTTTTGATCCACAACTAAAGTATAAATAACGAAGAATTTAGTCGACCGGGTCAGTTTTCGGTTATTCACTTCATTTCTTCCACAGTCAAAAAGTCATCCCGTCTAAAAAGACTTTTCACTACAGGCAGCAGAGCCGCGATTAAGACTCAAAGGGAAAAGCTTGCGACTTTCTTTCATCAATGCAACACGTTGTCGCCAAAATCTTAAGAAAACACGTGCGGACTTAATGAAACCAAAGACTCACACTCACTCACGGTCCATCATTCATATATACACTCACATACCAACATATGTAAGTAAAGCCAATTATTTTTACCCTCCTTACTTTGGCCAACCATGGAACCATTTATTTGATAGACTCTATTAACATGTAGACACACACACACACGTGTGAACAACCCTATTTTCATTTAACTGGCCATAACTGTATTTCTACAAAGGCCGTTTGCACATTATAATTGTTTGTTTCTTAAAGTTCGTTGTTGTCATATTCCATTTGTTTTACGTGCTTGTAAAATTTGTGTTGTATTTGTAGTGGAACTAAACGTGAAAGTAATACCAGTAAAATACGGACGAAAACTCACTCACACTCACTCACAACAAATGGGAGAGTAACATATCCACTAAACAATAACATGCACCTACAACAAATACCAATGTGATATTAAAAAGAGCTACCACACTGACATTTGTACCAATCTATTTGGAGGCTTAATATATGTTATGAATTACATATATTCATTTTAATTTCGTACCTACACGTAAACACGGTACGCGACTTTCTTTCGTAAGAAAACCTTGGGAAATAATTAAGCAACTGTTCGGAAGAAAAAAGGAAAAAAAATGTGAGTTGTCGATATATATTGGTGGAGCAAGCCAGCATTGTCGACGAAAAAGTGGAAGCCGAGAACCAGCTGCCCAAGGTCCTAAGAAGAAGAAGAAGAAGAAAGAGATAGACGTCCTAACCTTTGCAAGGCCAAAAAAGAAGAGGGAGAAGCAAAGAAAACAATTTGCCTTACTGAGTGTAACGGTTTATGTATCAAAAATAGTAGTAATTTGTAAGTAAATGTTTTTTGTTTTTGTTTTTTCGCTTTTTCGCCCATTGTTAAAAACTCGTGTTATATAGCAGGAATCAGATCTCTCCCAGTTTACGATTTCATTCAAAAACCATACACGTGGCTGGAGAAGGGTAGCATTCGACCGGATGTTAGCCTGATGGCTGCTGCCGAGACAATGAATAAAATGTGTCTTTGCGCAAGAGGCTCCGCGCAGGGCTTCTGGGCGAGAATGCAAGAAATTAATTCACATTAACAAAATACCCTTTTTCAGCCAATCATAAATCTTCCCCCTAAAAAAATTCCCAGAACCGACTTGATCCAAAGGGTAGCTATTTAAGCTGCGAAAATCTTCAAAGGCGTCAGACTGGCCTACAGAGGGTGAAGGGAAGAACACGCTACGGCCATAAGAACCCATCTGAACTCTGACGGATTTTTTGACACACCACCTGCTGTGGACAGCTGCTGACTTAGCTACAACGCCACCCCGTCCACGACTGCTACTACCACCGAGATCGTCTGATACCCTTACCACCCTTATACCACCATACCCACCAAGTGAGTTCCTTAACTTCTAACATACATGACCGTACATGAACTCTGGATTCACACACACACACCACGTTCACTCTTTCACTTGATATTGTACGCTACAAATTTGTACAGTTGATTCTTCGCTTTATCGCCTTGGTTTTCCTTTTTGTTAATATAATTGTTTAAAAAAGTTTAAACCTGTGTTTGTCTTTTCCTTGCCACCATACGCTAAATATAACACTCGCAAAAAGACTTAAATGTGTAGCAGTCACAGATCTATTTTCTCACACGAATCGCCAAGCGATTCGGCACACACTAACCAATCAGCGGGCAGAGCGCACTGATTCCATCTTCCTATAAAGAACTATTTTTTCTAGACTTTTTTGGGAAGTCAGCCACGAACAGACAGCACAAGACCAGCAAAGAAGAAAGACCTCTCTCCTGTAGCCTACCACGGGAACCCAACATTGACGATCTTCATTGAAGATAACTATTGCCACAGATACCCCATAAAGAAGATAACGGCGGCTACCAGCTACACACACAAGAGAAATTACGCTGCCACATGCAACACACTAAAGAACTAAAGAACTAGTGCACGACCTGCGACACTGCTACCTGATACCCCCAAAAAACTTTTCTCACTCTGACACAAGTCTACTTCTGTCATAAAAATAAACCATTCATTGTTGTTCTTCCAAGAAGTTTTCTTATTTTGTTCAGCATTACATAAATAACTACAAATTAACTTATAGTGTGTGTGAACTAAACATAAACACTAAAAATGTATGAGTCACCTGACTTTTATTTACAGTAAATAATTTTTTGAAGCTCTATTTGTCTCTAACCTTTGTTCGATATTTTTCTTATTAGCTTTTTTTAGACGATGACTAACAATATGCTTTCTGTTTTACACAACGATGCAAGACAGACACATATTTTTTTGAACATTTAGAATTTAAATTTTTTTAAAAACTGCTCACCTTTTTCTTACGTTTAAAACAGGAATTCTTTCTCGCTGCGTATACTCTTTGGTCATGTCGATATATTCCACAGGAAAAAAAAAACAAAACAAAACATTTATACTTAGTTTTTGTCACGGCACAAGTGTCGTCGATATTAGATGTCTGATCATTGAAAGACTCCTTTTTTAGGACGTTGTGCAACCCAGTTAGTGTCAGGAGTTGGGTGAGTATAAGATTCAAAATTCTTCTGAGCTAAATAAAAGGTTGTAGCCAGGTTGACGGCTGTATTTAAGTCGAACGTCTTGTTTTCGAAAAGCCGTTGCCGGGTTATAGAGGAACGTAAACTAATAATGAAAACATTTCCAACATAGTCGTCACGATATTGTGCTGTATCGACTGGTTTAAAAGTGCACCCTTTGGCCAGCAGTTATAGTCCTTGGACGTATTCATTTATGCTTTTCCTTGTCTGTCAGAAAGTGGCTAACATATGTCTGACAAAAAACTTTTTAGGTTTATTGTAAAATGTTTGAAAGTGGTTGAATCTCGTTTGTAAAGTGACATATTTAGCAATATACTTATTTATATCTGGAGAAATGCTGTTAATCAACATGTCCAGTTTGTCTAAGTCATTATGGAAGTTCGAGTCAATTACTTTTCGTAATAATGAAGAGAAGCTTCGATATCAGTAACAAGAGATTTTTCTTTATAAAACTGTTTGGAGGGATGTCTAAACGTTTTGGTTTCAAGACTTTGTTCCTGACTTGGAATTTGTTCGTTGAATAAATTGATTTGAGTTGGACAAGTTTATCTTAGCAAGATTTCATTCAATAAACATTCGCTGACGAAACTCTTGACTAACTGAAGAGTTCCAATAAGGGACGTAATTATATAGAAAATAATACCATTAATTACATAAACAAATAAGTAGGGGTTAATAGAATAAATACAAGCCAAGGTGAACAATCCTTGATCAATTACCAATGTATTACCAATTGATAAAGAAAATAAAACATCTTTATCCTATTTTTTAAAAATAAATATGACATAAAAACTTGAGATCAGAATATCAATGTTTGCCATTTATTGCCAAACATTGTTGACCTCAGTTGCAACTCATTTCTCAACTAAATGCTTCAATTAAACCTTAAAGTGTTACAAAGCCTCGTTTTCAATTCGATTATTTAATATCGATGATATTTATTGATAGTTTTTGTACATCTGTTTTTATGTTCTTTCCAATTTTATTGCTTGTCAATTTCTCTCTGTTTTCTTTACAGTAAATTTCTTTCTTTTTTTATTATTCGATCATTTTGTTTGTATTATAACAATTTATTTCTTTTTCAAATTTAGAATAAACTTGAAACAGTTTATGTTTTGATTCTTAGACTAAAACGTATGCACTGTTTTTGAAAAGGACACTTCGTTTAATTCAATGGTTAGCAAGTAAGACAAGCAGGTAATAGTGAATTTGATTCTCACTGGATGCTCTGTACTACTGACTTTGTGATGAAGTAAACTAAGCTTAGGGTATTACAGCAATCTAGACTATCGAGCGAATCGTTAGTGAATTCAATTCACTTTGGGTGCCTTATACTTTTGATCTTAGTGAATAATTCCTAACTAGACTAGCAAGCTATTATTAGTGAATTTGAGTCGAACATTGCGGCACTTACTTATAGCCTTATCCTTTACTAATTTTAGCTAAGTATATGACTATACTTTTTTTTAGAATGCATATTTAATCAAACAATATAGACATCCTTTTTCTCCACATTTTTGTATTTATCCTTTCGAGCGTAGAGAATAAAAAAATCGAATCAAATTTAAAATAATAATTTAAAATATGCAGAAGCTCCCAGAAGCCTCTGACAGGAAGAGGGGCGATGCATGCGCAAAGATAGGGAACCGTCCCGACAAAAGAAAAAAATCTTGCTCTCTTTCCGGAGCGATCAGCGGAGTGACAACCCTTAGATCTTTCTTGCTAATTGGTGGAGGACGACGCATTGGCTTACCTTTCCACTGGTAGTAGTCGTCTCTTTTACCGCCAACCCAAGACTAAAACACCGAATTTAGACAAACTCTCAAAAGCGACTAACACGTCGCTCAAGCTTTATATACTGAACACGTTGTTAAAGCTTTAAATACCGAATTTGGACATATATACCCAAGAAACGACTAACGCATTTTAATCCCTTGACTGGGAGATTCAACCATTTTATTTGTATTCAGGAAGAATTTCCTCACCCACTGAATGGTTGTTGAACCCAGAAATAAAGGTAGAATATAAAATATATCTTCGTCTCCTATCTTTTACCATCTTCTACTTTCATATAATTCCTTTACAGCCTGCACATCCAAGAAGTTAAATCAGCAAAATAACGTTGGTAAGAATAGAATAACCCAGAATGGAATCAGATAGTAAACAATATAAATAACCTTTGAAACCCCATAAGTAAATACGAACTGAAATGACACAACATCCAACATCCAAGCAGACAATCAAACAACAGTAAGTTATTCATGTGTAAAATTTCATGATAGAGCAAAACATAATGAATTCACATGAACAGTGGCTCTAACGTGTGATATTTGCATTTTTCATTTATTCTACTATCTGGCGTTCATGTTGAGTGGTTCAATGATAAAGCAGCTCTGTCCCTAGGGCCTCCCCACAGACAGCAGCGACACCCTAGTCTATGAGGGATAAGTGTTGAGTTTATTACTGAGCGCCTTTAGATGAGAATGCAAACGGAATTGGATCTATTTTAGGCATGACTTTCTTGGTGATTTCTGTGCCCCCCCCTAAACCAACCTTGTGTCACATCCTAACAACCTAGTGGGGGGTTTGGTTAAATACTCATTTTGAATTTTTTGAATAAACATGAGCCAACTAAGAAGTCATGATTTTCTGGCTGCCGTAAGGCCACCACACTTGTCGGGTACTTTTTAAGGCAAAAGATTTGTGCTTGATAATAACCGCGTTCAAAGTGCATTTGCTTGTTTAGGGGCTCTAAATTGGTTGATGAAAAAGATGCTATTTAATATGGTCGAAAAAGCTTGACCACAATCTATTTGTTGTGTATTGGCTAAAGTGAAAGTAACTTGATTTTAATGTGGCAGCATTTATATCATGGAATCAATACTCCAGATATCTTATCCTCTGTCGTGCATGCTGGAGAAAAATTGTATTTCATTTTTCGTTGGCCATTTTGGTTTCCTTGACAACGAGGCCAGTTTTGCTTCCTGGTTGCCAAAATCACTAAACAAAGGCAGACAATCAGATATTTCAAATTTGATAGCTCTTATTCCTTTTCATTATTGAACTTGAGAAATATCACATGTATTAAAGAAAAAATTAGATCAGATTTTCGTACAATATATGAATCTTTTGGAAGAAATATCTGTTTGATAAAATCAACAAGACAAAAAGCCATATTTATTAAGTATTAAACGAAAAGGATTGCAACGCATATATATCTGTACACATACATTTTTCATATACAGAAGTATATATATATATATATATATATATCTGTACACACACACACACACACACACACATATATATATATCTGTACACACACATTTTTCATATACTGAAGTATATATATATATATTTGCATATACATAGGTATATTTATATATATATATACACACAATCACACACTCATATATGAAAAAATAAAAAGAATAGATGAATAAATCACTTACAAAGGGTTTAGTTGTAGTGATATTTCATTCTATATTCCAAGAATTTATACAGACTAAACATTTTTTGAGATTTTCTACATTTAAGCAATTGAGGAAATAGATAAAATAATGGAGAAAATAAAGATGGAGGAAGGTCTAAAGATAAGGGAAGAAATAGATGGGAGGTTGAAGTGGGTTTATGGTGGTAGGGGCTATTGGTTTTGAATTAAACTCTGTGTGTGTATAGTGGAGTCACATACACACAGATGAAGATGTTTGTATTTCCTATAGCACCAATACCTTAGGGAAAGTATGAATCTAGCTATTCACCCTTCAGAAAGTGCAGACTCTTTACCCTTGGTTAGACAACCAATCAAGGAGAAGAAAAAATAAATTGTGGGAAAAGGCAGACTCTTTACCTTTGGTTAGGTAACCAGTCAAGGAGAAGAAAAGATAAATACTGGGAAAGGGGAGACTCTTTGCCCTTGGTTAGGCAACCAGTCGAGGAGAAGGAAAAGTAAATAGTGGGAAAGGGCAGACTCTTTACCTTTGGCTAGGCAACCAGACAAGGAGAAGAAAAAATAAATTGTGGGAAAGGTTAGTCTGTTTCCCTTTGGTTAGGCAATTAGTTGTGGAGGAGGAAAAACTCTGAATTCAAACTTATTAAATTCGGCTTAAAAATTGACCTTATGTCACATCCAGCTTGTGTGGAGGGGTTGGGTAAATGCATACTTATAAATATATTTGGAATGATGAAAGAAAGGAAAGAAAGCGAGGAAAAAGGTTGATGGATTTAAAGATAAAAACAGGCAATTAAGAAAGACAAAAGAAAAAGAAAAAAAGAAAAGAAACAAACAAAACAAAATGTTTAAAGTAACGAAAGAAAATATGAGAAAATACAAAATAGACAAAGAAAAAAATGAAAACAGGAGAAATCTCTGTATGTTATTAAATTATTTTGAATCATTTTATCTTTCATAATTGAATGAATTCAAACTGAAATAATTACTTTGTTATCAATTAGAAAATAATAAATATTTAATCAATTAGTGTATATATATATATATATATAAGAGGGAGACACTGAAAGTAATATGATAGTTTCAGTGAAAATAAAAATTAACAAAGACACTCTATAAGAATATATTCACCCAACCTCTTACCCATGAGGAGGAGATGATGCAAAGTCAATTTTTTAAAGCAGAATTAAGCTGATTTGAATTCAGAGTTTTCTATCCCATATGCTCATTGCCTTACCAAGGCTAAAGAATCCAATCTGCCCCACTATTTACCCAAGGGCATTAGCATAAAGTGAAATTCAAACAACTTAGTCTTGGATTTGAAATCAGTTGGTTGAGTTCATTTTCTAAAACAATAATCCTAATACTATGTGTTTTAACAATTACAATGTATAGTCAATGAATTATCAGAAGCCCCATTTAATACAAATATCGACCCCCAAAATGAAGGCACAAATTAAGCCAGTGAAAGAGGGATTATGCTGAAAACCCTTTTTTGACCATGATACCATTACTGCTGCCATTAAAAAGAGGCTAATTTCTGCAGCTGCAGATATTTACATGTATAGCAGGCAGACTCATTTGCTACTGGTAAAAACCAAGAGTGTTGACTATATGCGAAAATAGTGTTTTATTGCTGAAAACTTGCTTTCTCTAATGGGGTTATTGTACTCACTGGTAGCATTGTAGTTTTAATGGGAATTATTTTTGAAAAACCTTATAATATGTAATGTGCCTGTAAATATATTATCATTTGTGTCAAAAATCAATTCAAAAGATATTTCTCTTTTTATTTGACATGTATCGAACTGAAGTTCAAAGAAGTCAAATTTTCAAAGTTCGAGGAATACCTTTTCCTTTATTTCTTCTAAACAACCTGTATCAAGCCTTTATCTAAATCAGACAAATACGAGCAAGATTCATTGAGTTAACGTGGAGCCAATAGTTAAAGAAGTTAAAGCCAGAAAAGGGGAAAGAATCATATCAATCTGCAAAGCAGTTACTGCAAATGAAACAGCTCGTGCTGAAGAACACTTTGATCGGCTCATACCAGGAAATTAAAGATCATGCTGATATTTATGGAAAAGATTGTGTGAAAATAACCATTTTTGAGAAACAGTATGGTGTCGAGCAGATACTTTGCAACACATTAAAGAAGAATGTTAAGACGGTGACCAGTAATGTTTCAAAGGAATCATTTTGAGACTGTTCAGGGGGAAAAAAAAATCATGTATTTTGGGGAATCAGACCAAGGAAGTAGCTGTAGAACACATCGGCTTTGATGCGATAAAAACAACATGGAAAAAAATCAAGAAAACTATCAGCACAATGAAAAACGAACGCCTGACCAAAAAAATGATGAAAGAAGAATATGGGAACTTTGGGAACAAATTCAGGAAATGAAGAATAATTAGTTTATAGCATGAATTTCTTCTGGCCTTTGCTATACTCAACATCATAAGAAATTGAAATACAAATTCATATTGTTTGTTTTCAAAACAGTTCTTGCAATAATGATGCATGTTCAGATTATTGCTTATATATTATTTGTATCAAAGAAAAAGTTTAGCTTTGGTGTAGCTGTTTACTTAACCAGCTGAAGCGGGATTATTTTTTGAGACAAACAACAGAAGGATTGTGTTAACAATGAACAGTTGAGCCATTACAGTTTGCAAGTAGCTCTATTGATCAAAACTTCTTCAGTTCAGCTCAACTGATTCAAATAACTTGATTCTTTGAGCAAACTTTCCAAAGTATTTCTAAAAAGGATGGCAACAACTTTGAACAACTTCTTTTTAAACTATTCAAACAGTTAAAGATTACCATAAATATATCATGATTTTAAGACACTGACAATTACCAACATCTCACAGTGTGTAAAGTAAGCACGAAGATATGTTTTCAGAAAATATTGACTTTATAATTTAAGTATTAAGCTTGTTAAAGCAAAAATAAAAAGTTTACGAAAAACAAAACTGGAGGGATACTACAATTACATTTTAGAGTGAAACTATTTGCTACAAATATGTAAGAAACTTTGGTTTGGTTTGCTTTGGTTCTATGGCACATCAAACATTGTTGGTTATTTAATGCTAAATCCGGTTTCTGGTTATGTACTAGATATATATGATTTGTAAGCATAAGTAACAATTCAATTAAAAATCAAACATTCATTTACACACAATTAAATGATCAAACAGTTCAATTTCAAACAATTCAATTGAGCATGAGTCAACAAAATTAAATGGTTTCAAGTATTACTATGTATCACCAACAATTCAATTAAACATCAGTCATTTATTTACACACAGTTAAATGATCAAACAGTTCTGTTTTAAATAATTCAATTTAGCATTAGTCATTTGTTTGCTCTCAGTTTAAATGTCAAACAGCTCTATTTGACCCATAAATAGGAACCTTTTAGGTGCTACCACTCAGGGCCAGACTGGACCTGGGAGTGATGGCAATGAAAGGGTACTCCACATTCCCCAAAGTTCCCGCATTACTGGAGCCTCACCATCAGATGGTTTAGTGTCATATTCAGAACACTCATTGGGGGGGGGGGGGGTTCTTACCCCTCAGCAGAGATGCAGTCGGTGTATTCTACAGCTCTAGTCAACTGGGCCACAGGACACTTGTTGGGAGGTGGGGTCTTACCCCTCGGCAGAGATGCAGTCACTGTATTCTATTGTCCCAGCCGACAGGGAAAGTTAGAAACTAAGTTATTTAAAGCAAAGACTGAGCTTAGCATTAGACATTCAGTGATAGCCATCCAGCTGTAAATTTTCATTTCAGCTCCCAGCTACGCATGTCAAAACAAAATAGCCTAAGAGTAACACATAGGCAAAATAACCTTACCAACAATCATAAGTTTTTTATCTGCCTTTCTCTCTCTCTCCCACACATATTATTTATTCCTAACATTTGACCAGTAAAAAGGCATTAACAAAATTGTTACCAACAACTTTGTAGTAAAATTTTTTATCACCGAAAAAAAAAACAGAAATAACTTTTTCTTTTCAGACTATAATAATTGAAATGATAATAATACTTAGATAAGCAAGAATATTTACAAATGTCAGAGAGACCTGATGACCCTTGCTGTCACTCAGCCTTACCACCTCATAGAAACTATTTGAATCAAGAGCTAAGATAGAGAAATGGAATTTGAGATTGGATTAAGAGAAACAATGGAAGGAATATAATTGTACTTGAAGGTGAAAAACTTCTAAGTGTGTTAATTCCATAATTTATGCCAGAGGTGGTACAATGCGTAGTGTTTTCAAGTGTTGTTGAATATTATTAAGTGTGTCACTGTCTTGTGTGATTGACTGATTAGTATATATTTAAATATTATTAAGATTTAACAAATGCTACATTTTTACCAATTGTCATTTTTTTGTGCTGCCTTTCATACAAGATTTTACTCAAAACATATATATAAGGATATAAATCTATCTAAGTAGGATATACACACACACACACACATCTGAAGTTGTGCAGCAATCTTTCATTTAAGCATGTTTGATTAAATAATAAAGACACATTTTGTCAATATAATTTTATTTAGAGCCTTTCAAGTTTCCTGATAAGTGTCTTGGTTTCAGGTTTGTATTGGTTGATGAATTTACCAAAATTCTCCCGAGTGCTTTCAGACCTTTCATAGGCCATCATCAAGGATTGTTTGCATGTATAAAAAGTGTTTTTAAAGAGTTTAGAAAGTTTTTAGGCTTTTTATAACATAACAAAATTATGTAAATGCAGAGTTGGATAAAACATAGATGCTGACAAATTTAAAAAAAGCTCACAAAATTAATAAGCTACGATTACAAATCCTAGAAGTCCTTCATATAAAAACAAAAAGAACTTAAATTAATAGAATTAATTTTGAAAATAGTAACAATATTTTGAAATGCTTTTATTTTTTTGTAAGTATTCCATATTTCTTGATAATTTATTTCTGTTTATAGTGTTCTAATTTTAAATTCATCTGGATCTCAGTTTTATCCACACCCCACAAAAAAATCCATGCCGAGCAAATATAAATAAAACTCATAGCAATAAACAACCTAGCCCAAACCCTTGAGGATGTCAAGTGAAATGGTCAAAAGTTCTTAAGCCCCTATGGGGCACTTCCTCCACTACTTTGACTCGGACATGAGAAAAATAACAAGAAGACTTGAATCTCTTCACTTGAAGATCTTAAAAAAGAAAACAATCCACAGTCTTTAACTGTGTATATAAGTAAAGATATATATATATATATATATATATATATATATTCTTATCATGTCAAGCTGACGTCATGGATTTTGCTATCTCTTACGCTTCATCCATCATGATCATCCCTCACTCATGCTAGGTCACCTAAACTACACCCAGTCTCCACATAGTGATGATGTAAATTAAATTACTTCTTGACAGTAAATGAACATTAAAATTAAATATTAACATATGTATATAATTAAGGATATTGGCTTAGAGGGTAGAGTGTTTGCTAATGGTCTGGCAGGCCGGGGTTCAATCCCAGGAAGACTCATTCCAAAGAATCCAAAAAATGGTACTTGATACCTCCTTGCTTAACACTCAGCATGATAAGGTATGTATCAAGGGTAAACCAGACATTGGCATGATGGTTAGAGTGTTTGCCAATGGCCTGGGAGACTTGGGTTCAATCCCAGGTCGAGTCATGCCAAAGACTCAAAAAATGGTGCTTGATGCCTCCTTGCCTATCACAGCATTATAAGGTACTGATCCAGGGTAAAGTGAAGCAATCCAGGGAAAGGAGTAGCACCCTCCCCTACACTTTAGTGTAGTAGCTATCAAAAAAGGAGCCTTCGCTAACTTTACTTTATCAAGAGTAAAGTGGAACAATCCAAGGAAAGTTGTAGCATCTTCCATTACACCTCAGTATTGTACCAAATGAAAAGACAGCCTTCAGGTTGCCATCAACTACAGTTTCTGACTTTTTTTATGTGTGTGTGTATATAAGTATATAATAGATATATGTATATATATTTATATAAGTAAGTAAAGTTAGCGACCATAGTCGAGGATGACCCGAAGGCTCCCTTTTCGATAGCTACTACACCAAGGTGTAGGGGAGGGCGCTACTCCATTCCCAGGATTGCTCCACTTTACCCTTGAACCGTACCTTATAATGCTGAGTGTTAAGCAAGGTGGTATCATTATATTTATATAAGTAAGGATATATACATTGTGAAAACCTCAAAGTCTTCAAAGGTTGATTTTATTTATTAAATTCTTTGCCAATCACACGTTTCAGCTTATGGATCTTCATCAAAGCATGTGAATTATTAAATGTAGAGAAAAAGATTAGTAAATCTGAAAACATTTTATTTATCTTGGTAGCTTTATTTTAAATTTGTGTGAAGTAAGTAGCATTCAAAAATTTATTTTTAAAAGATCCCTTTCATATCAGTGTATCCATCTATTTATACATTTTGATATTTATTTCATGTCTACCTACTGTATGCACTCCATAACATATCTGTCTTTATCAATGTCAGCCTTCGTATTTCTATATCTCTATTTAATCTATCTGTCAATCTATTTAAGGATAATCATGTCTCAAAATTATTTCAAATAAAGGATTTTGTAACTTTTTAGCACCAATGTGACCCCAAAAGGAGACATCCTTTGGTTGACCACTAAAGCTCTGTGATGGCTCAAGATACCACCTTGGAGACTTGCTATGATGATGGTTGATGTAAATTTAAGGGAATCCGTATTATTAGCATAATTTGATGATGATGTATATAAAGTGTTATAATGTTTAAATTAAAGCCATATATTAGGACAAATAGTTTTCAAACTTCAGTGACCATCAGGCAAAAAGAAATTCTTTGGATTTTGGTTACATAAACACAGGCATGAATGTTTGCTTAGCATAATGGCTCTCATGGTAAAGAAATAAGTGATTGCTGTTCAAATGGCTGTTTGCATTTCACTCTAATGGCGAAAGAAATGGCATGAATCCATCTTTTCTCTATCAAACCTTTTGCTTAAACAGTAAAGTGAACTGGGTTCTTTAACCTTTTCATTTGGCAACCAAAATAGAAGGAAAACTCGGAATTCAACCAGCTGTACTCTGATTAAAAACTGATCTTGTGTCACATCATACTCATGATGGAGGGTTCGGATAAATACATACAAAGACACACACACATGCATATGTGCATGAGATATTAGAAATCAAATTTTTTTATGAGTATATTTTAATTGACACAACATTTCTTTCAAAGATATGTTTGTTAACATATATAACACAAACCCTATGTTAACATATATTGTATCATGGTAAGGAAAAGATACACAGTGAAATACAGTTAATTATTTATTAATTCAGGTGGTACAGTCCGAATAGTATTATAAGTCTCACGCTGTTGGTGCTATGTCCGAAGGTGGTCTTACTCCTGACTGATGTCCTTTCAGAGCCATCTCTCTGTTTCTCTTTCTGCTTCTGCTTTTTCGTGCTTAAGAGACACGGCGTCTTTTATACTTCTGCAATACCAGAAGTCACGTGGTACAAGCCACAATACAACACATATATAACACTAACCCTTTCATATATCACTCTCTTGTGATATAAACAATTCTTCAGCATGTAATATTACCTGATGATTGCAAAAGTGAGAAACTATTAGTTGCAATATATGGTTTTAATTTCTCTGTTATACTCTTGATAAATTCTATATCTCAGATAACAAGCATTCTTTCCATTGATATTGCAACTTTTAAATACTAATTATATATATATATATATATATATATATATATATATATATATATGAACAAGATAACCATTTAAAAATGTTCTTCTTAATCGAAAAAGAGCTCAAATGTTGGTGAGCAAAGCAGGATAAAATCTTAAAGAAGGTTTCATGACTTTACATTTCATGTATATGATGGAAGCCTATCTGCTGTTTAAGACTTTTTAAACCAATAGAATCCAAGCACTGTGTTGCAGCTCTATCGTAAAGCTCAGTAGCAATGAGTCAGTGTTCACATGCATAATGAATCACAAGCTGAAGTGAGATTATATGGACATTGAGATGTTCCACAATTCGAAGATGGCCAAGTCCATTCCTTGGACAGTGATTTGTTGCTGGCCCAGTCAGTGGGCATATTAGTGTATATATACACCGGCTTGCTTCAGATGTTATGGGTTCGGTATTTGTAGGATTTGTCAGGTCACGTAAGGCAATTAGTTTTGATAGCTAAGAGCAATCAGTCGTGAAGACAGAAAGCTAAGCATTGCCACAACTGAGGAATGGGAGCTATTTATGGTGCCTTGGAGCATCCCATTGTACACCTGTGGACGATTCTATTGCATAGGTTGTGGTTGGTTGCTGGTAAGTGAGTGAAGGTATTTCATTATATAAAACAGCTTCAGTTTAGCATTGTAAGAAAGACTGCACTGAGCTATGACCTGCCAGCTGGACGCTTTATGGAGGTATGTGTTATTGTTATTCTACAGTATTGAGTTGGTAAGTGTTGTTATTCTTGTTTATTCTGCATGTTAGATCAGTGACTTCTACACACTGCAACACTGGTGGAAGAATATGTTGTAAAATAAACCTTATTTGGTCACATTCCATATGACTATCTTGGTTAGTCTATGAACTTATCAGCCTATCCTCATATAGGTATAAAAGTAATTACCAAGGTAGTAGAATTTATGTTAAGGATCAGTTGTTGATACTGGAATTATGTGACCTTGTTCAACCTGTCACATGTTACTTGAAGAAGTGATGGATGCTAATAAGTAACACCCACTGTTCCCAATGATGTCAGTAAGGGGAATTAAACTTGGCATTACCCCCTCCCCAAACGATAATAGATTATGGAGAATGTCCAAAAATTCTCCTGTAAACATGATTCTAAATCATCTGTAATAAATGGAGTTAAATAAGTAAAATTCAACAGCAATAAAAAGGGTTAAAGATCTAATGATTGTAGGTGTATATACATATATATACACACATACACGTATATAGGAGGCACTGGTAGTGTAATGGTTATTGTCATAGGAAACAGACTCAGTGACCCAAGTTCAAATCTTTGATGAAGCTGTTGGCATTTCACATACGACTAAAACATTTGCAATCAACTATTCTCTCTTCAGCAATGGGTAAATAGCAGGGCAGACTTGGCTCTTTAATCTATGATTGGCTATTCATCTGGAAGAAGGAAAAATTTGAATTCAAACCTGTTAAACTTTGCTCACAAATCTGACCTTCTGTCTCATCCTGTTCATGCAGAGGGCTTTGTGTGTACGCACATATATATATATTAGCTAAGACACAAAGTCAATTGTGCTTGGTGACTGCCTAATGAGAGACTCTTTGTCTAATGATTGCATTGGCAAAATACTGGCACCCACCAAGCGCTGTTAATACTGTTTACTATTCAAACATATATATATATTCATATATACATACAAGAGCTGGCTGAAAAGTTCATAGGCTGACCAAGATATTTTAATGGAATGTGACCAAATCGTATTTTTTTTTTTATCGTAGTCCTCTTTGTGGTATACACACTTCTTCCATCAGTGTTTGCATCTTGTTGGTCAAAAAGTCATCAATAGCATATATAAAGTCAGCCAATGAACTTTCTTGCCCATCCTCTTAAATTAAAAAAAAAACAATTAATATAAAGAAGTTATCATAAAATTCTTTGAATTTGGCACCACTTTATCTACAGGAAGTTCTTGACAAGTATTGATTTTAGAGAAAAACAAACCATAAAAAATTAAGAGCAGATGGAATTTTTATAGAAAAAATGTTAAAGAAGAATTTTGTTATTTTCAAGAGTGAATACTATTGGAAGACATGATGTATTAAATGGTAATAAAAATAATCTCGTAAAAAGTGTCTAGTTCCAGGTAAAACAGAAATGAGTGGTATCAAGTTCCGAGTCAATAAAGATAATTCAATCCAGTTCAGCATTAAATCCAGAAAGGGTAAAGCTCCAAATAGTAAATCCAATATCATGAAGATGTTCTTTTCCCCAGAGGAGATATTGAATAATATGGCTGACATGAATTAGGTATTAAGATTATTTTTTCCCCAGAATGCAATTTCAATGGTTATTTATTTCATACATGAAAATGTTTACAGCTTATTCAAAGAGGATAATCCAACAAATAGAATTTTGAGTGAAGAGAGTAATGACTAACTTTAAAGAAGAAATAAGCTTATTAGAACAATACTGCCCCTGTGGTTGAAATAAAGGGTTCATTTCAAGATTCTGTTTGGACTCCTGAGTTCAACATGAAACACCTGAAGAAGGTTGAAGGATGTATCAGCCAAAACATTGTGAGTATAACAATAAATATTAGATCAATTGTCCAAATATTCTAAGAAATAACAATTAACAAGTGATGAAGTTCAATTTGAAAGCTATGATATTAAGCATTTATAATGAATGACAATTCAAGGAAAACGATTTATTTGGGTTAGTGGCATATCAAACCTTCATGGTTATTCAATGCCAGATCCTGTTTGTACCTGTATATATACTATACAGGATTTCTATATGGGATTGTTTGTTGGTGATTTTATTTTTAAATGAGTCAGAACTCGTTTGTTTGCACACTGTTAACTGGTTTAGAGTACTGCAATTTAATACTAATAATTCTATTTAATATTAATAACAATCCTAAGTAAAAGCTTGAACTGTTCTATTTGACCCATAGACTCTAACAGGTACTACCACTGAGTCAGAGTGAACTTGAGATTAATGGTAATGAAGGGTTACTCCATGTTCCTCAAACGAGAGCCTCACCATTAGATGTAGTTTCATGTCATATCCAGGAAAAACTATTCTTATATTATTAATACCATTTGGTAAAGGAGATGATTTGGGAATTATTTCTTTGATCAATATTCAAGATTTATTGATAGAAAACTCTGTTAGAGGGTGACTATATGATTGTACTTCTGTGTGTATCTGGATATACACATAGGTACAGTCAGTGTACACACACGCTCATGTCAAAGTTCTCTCATGTCAGATTTCACCTGTGTCAAAATGATAAATTTTGTGGCTATGAGTCAGCACTCAGCTGCAAAACCAGTTGGATTATGAGTTGAACTGAGCTCTCCAGATTTCCAAGGATGGTGAGATGTAATGGTTATTGGGGCATTCTATTAAACGCATGTGGTTAAGTCCATTCCCTGGACAGTGGTTGGTTGCTGACCCAGGAAAGGATATAAAAGTATATATATATATATATATATATATACCAGCTTGCTTCAGTCATGTCACAGGGTCTGTATAAATTTACAGCCCGTTTTACTCTAGCTGTTGCTGCTGAGCTGGTAAGTGTTGTTATTATTGCTGTTTATTTTATATGTTAGAGCAGTGACTTCTACAACTTCCATATGTGTTGAATAGTTGAGTTTGGTAATAATCAAAGTCAGAATAAATCTCATTTGAAGGTAGACAACATGAAACTTAGAGTTGTTTGTTTTCATTCTGTTTTGTTATTATCATTGTTATATCTTACTATTTTCCTATTTTATGCATGAAAAATATAATATTGCTCTGCATTTTTTGCAGAGAGCACTCTAAAGATTTTTACTGATGAAAAACGCTTTTAGCAATAGATTTTTTTAAGCAATCATTTGATTTCTTAGTTTAATGGCGTATCAAATGTCATGAGTTATTTAGTGCGAAAGTTACCCTTGTAGAAGGATAACAGTGGTACTATTTAACCCATAACAGTGGCCAATAAGTAGGTTCATCCATTTGCTGATGGGTATTAGTCCAAAAGTGAATGTAAGATTATGATGAGAATTCAAACTCACTTTCTACAATGTAGTACTCCAGTACATTATCTATATATATATATATATAATTTGTTGATTTACAAAAATATGAGGTAAAAAAGACATTTTCTTTCCTCTGGTCTCTGATAGTCAGTAAGGGACATACCAGAGAGACATGTTCTTTCTCACAGAGCCTGTAGATGAATGTGTAGCAACTGTAGGGACTACTAGTTTTATTGAACTGCCTCTTTTCTTCTGCTCCAACTCTACAGCTTGCTTTTGATAAGGAGGTTACTTGGAAGACATTATGTCTTCCACAGTCAACAGCCTCTATAGCCATTGTAGATTGCACAAAAGATAAGGGTTCCTTTCAGAGTCTCTGTATCTCTTTGTGGCACCACTCAAGTCTGCCAGCCAGAAACTGATTTGCCAAGCAGCAGGGTCTAAAGAAGACAATTGTCTTCCATTCTTGCTATATGACATGCCCATTGCAGATGTGCCTTTTACAGCATGCATTCATTGCTTGTGGCTCTGGCTGTTTCCACAATGTCTTCATTTCAACAAAAAACATAAAAGTAAATTCTGCCCTTAAAATGAAATGAAAACAGGAAAAAGAAAAAAATTTCAGAATAGCTAAATTCACATACGGACACAAATACATCCATTCCGGTATTTTTCAGATTTTATATATATGCACTCACACACACTCGTGAAAATATTTATATATACATATACTCACACTCACATATATTTTATAACTATGTTCATGCATCACATATATATATATATACACACATACATACACATGCATATATACATTATATATATATATATATAAATAACCATCTATGTATTATATACACATGTGCACACACACATATATATTACATATATATGTGTACACACAAAATACATATATATGCATACACATATATAGATTACATAAGTACATAAACACTCACACAAATTTTGCATATGCGCACACATATCAATCATATATATATATATATATATACACACACACACACAAGCGCATAATACATATATGTGTGTGTATAATAGTATTACATACACATGCTGAAGAAAATAAAATAACAGTGATGTGGCCAACAAAGTTTTCATGAGATAATGAAACTGGGGTCGGTGTGGTTTCTGCATCAATGCATCATTAAGATAAACCCTGAGAATCCAAGCAATATCTTGCAATGCCACCAGCCTTTATAAGTTTTCTCTCACATTATGTGAATGCGGGATCATAATGCAGATAGTTTGTATAAACCTTTTTTGTATTAACAACTTTTCAGTAATGAAGTGTTAATTCATTGATTTAAGTTTTGAATAAACTGACACTTAACAGGAATGAGAAAAGAATTTTTTTTAAATTCAGTTTAAAATACATACGTAGTGCCTTCAATAAGTTTCCAGGCTTTTTATGTATAGGCATTTAAAATTGTTGTAGACTCTTGAAAATTCAGTATGTTATTGCTATCCATCTTGTAAGATGACTGACAAATTTTCATGATTTCAGGTTCAAATGAACAGCTACAGCAGCAATTGGAATACACCCTACTAAAGCCGGATTGTCATAGCTGGTGAATTTCAAAATGCAATCTGGACATGAGGACACTTTAGAAGAACGATATGCAATAAAATTCTGTTTTAAACTTGGAAAAAATGATGCCAGAGAAACGTATGGAATGTGTCAGACTGCTTTTTGACCATCTTGCATGAATCGAGCATCAGTTTTTGAGTTGCATAAGAGATTTAAGGAAGGCATGGAGTCTGTGAGGGATGATGAGAGGTGTGGGAGGAGTAAAGAAGTCAATACACCAGAGTTGATTGGCCAAAGGGTTAGGGTTACTATGTTGAGGTTTTAAGGGAGTTCAGCAAGAGATTCCTAGGGAAGAGCCCAGCACTGTTCAAATCGGCTCAGTGGCATTTCCAGCAGAACAATACACCAGTCCACAACTCCCTCCTTGTCACAGACTATTTGACCAAGATGGGCATCAACACAGTTCCTCAGCCTCCCTATAGTCCAGACCTTGCTCCCTGTGACTTTTGGTTATTCTCTAAGCTCAGAGGCTGTCGTTATGAGACAATTGAGGAGATGAAAGAGGCTGTAATGAAGGTCATTGACACACTCACACAAGAGGACTTCCATGAGGCCTTCGAGAAGTTGTTGGAATGGTACAACAAGTGCATTGCAGTTGGAAGAGACTCCTTTGAAGGGGACTAGAGTTTCATGTGTGTCCTATCAATAAAAGTGCCCATACGAAAAAAGTCTGGAAACTTATTTAATGATCCTTGTATATTACAATTCAAAAATATTTTAAGATAGAAAATGACTCAAGTTCATTAAGTGTTGTATGATCAGTTAGAGTTATATATATATATATATATATATATATATACAAAAATTTAGACATGGTTAAAATAGCTTACCTGCCAATCAACTTTGTCAGAGTTATGAGTCATTTTATCTTAAAATATCTTATATTGTGATATCTGCTTTAAACTTTTATTTTATTTCAAACTTCTCTGCATTGAATAATGGAATAATTTAACTGGTTTTACTGGTTTATTTATTAATCTAATGGTGAATGTTTTAATTGGGCAACTTCGTTATTAGTTGGACACTCATAAAACAAAACTAACAAGAAAGCTAGAGAAAAAAAAACATAAGATCATAAAAATAGAAAGTTCTGTGGTTCTTAACCAAAATGGTATAAAGGAAAGCTTACTACCAAAATATAAACCATATGCATATATATATATATATATATATATATATATTGCATATCTATATGTACATCAGTGTGAGCATACATATGTATGTATGTATATATGTAAATGTCTGTCGGAATTGTTATCCTGCAACTTATTTTTTTTTGCAATTTTTTATCTATTATTTTTGTTTTTTATTTTAAGTGCAAAACCAAGACACAATAATAAAAAAAAACAAAAGATTATTAACATATATATAAATACAAATTTAACACATTCCTTTACAGACATATGGATGTCTTTAGAGATTGTGTTGATAAAGCTCTATATTAATCTCAAATCTTATTTCTTTCTTAAAAATAGTACAAACAGAATAAAACTGTCTCCTCTTCCCAAACAAAAATTTCCTGAGTGGAACAATCAGCCTCACTAAAAAATATTTGAGTCTATTATAATGAATCATAGTTTTGAAGAAATGATAATTTGGTGTTAAGTTTAAAAAAAAGTAAATTTAACTCTTTTCACAAGTCAGAAAGTTTATTTATCATAGTTCTATCAATTGGTGTTGTAGCAAGATGGTTTGGTCAAAGGTTTAAATATTATCAGGTTTTAACTTGCCTCATAAAAGGCAAGACTAATGAATGAGAGGGTTACTTTTGTAAAAGGTAAAGAGAGAGTGCTGGTAAAAATACTTAAAAAGTACTGGGAGAATTGCTCCAAGTTTTGAGTGGACACAAGCCAACATTGCAATCTATATGTGAAAAGACTGTTTTATTTATCTATCTTTATTTCTATTACTTGTTCAGTGGCCACATTAGCGGTAAAATACATTTTGGAAGGTATATAAATTTTGTTAAAGACTACAGAACTTTCTTTTTGTAAGATTTTATGGGTTTTTTTTAGCTTTCTTTTCATAAGGATTCAATAGATAGAGAAGTTGCCATAAGTTTTGCTCCCAAGTGCTTTCAATCATATCAATTGATTGTCTTCTGTGTCTCTCAAACACCATATGAACCTCTAATACCTTTATTAGCCATATAACTTCCACCCTCACTCATCATCTTAGATACCCCCTTTCTGATAGCAGTGCCACCAAATAACATGTAACTAGAATACAGAGTAATAACAGATGAATTCCTATCTACTAAAATAGAAAAAATCCTCCCCAATAACCCCCCCAAAAATAAGTAAAAATAACAAAAAAAATGCCAAGAAATCCTCAAGGCCATCTGTATTAAAAATAAACAACTGAACCAAAAAAAAAAGCATTCAACACTTGCCGTAATATACTTAGCATCTTTAACAAATAACCTATTAACTCAAGCATCATTACAAATAATAACCCCTTCCAATTAATGCCACACAAACTATGAAAAAATCCACAATACCCACAAAAAAAATTCCCCAGAAGATGATCAGTTGATATGATTAAAAGAACTTGGAAGCAAAACTTCAATTTCTTTATAAATTGGATTCTGTTACAAAGAAACTAGCAACAAAGCTTGAAAAAAATGTAAGATCATAAAGAAAAGTTCTGTGGTTTTTGACTGAATTTTTATAAATAATAACTTGCTGCATATATATATATATATAGATAGATAGATAAATAGATAGATAAATAAATGTATGTGTGTGTATGTGTGAATAAATTTATATATGTATATATTAAAAAAAATTCTAAGCTTCACTTAGATTTGTCAAACACCTTTTAACTTTATATGAGCCTCACCAGCGCATAAATTGGGATAGAAATCTGAATTAGTTTTTGTACTTTAATAAGAACAAAATGTTCAGCTATGGTTCTTCTGGTTGAGGCTTAAAACTTTTTGAATGACTCTGTTATATGCTACAGCTGTGTCTTGATGAACACGTATATATAAAAATATAAGATTATATTCTTATTCTTGTTGATGATACTTGTGTGGAGCAGAAGAGCAATTGCAGAGAGTTTGCACTCACGAAGGGGTTCTCGGGAGTTGGAAGATCCAGTGAACAACTGACTTTAGCCAAAATTTGGGAACTTATATAGTCTACAACTCCCACAAGACCTGCAGCAATTCTTCTTTTACATTGGTTATGGTCACGCCCACATCTCACTTCTATGTTTTCCATTGGTTAAAGTTCACGTCCATGCGTCGCTACTTGCCCAAGCCCACTCACTGTGTGTTTTCCGGTAGCCACTTCTATGGGCGGACATATCTGCGACCATTCACCGTGTTCAACCACATCAATAAGTCAAGGTGATATTCAGATAATCACTTTGTTGATATTATCTTTGGCCGGATGAAGCTCTCAACAACATCTGCCAAAACAACTACACTTGCAGGACATGGTGACATTCAGGTAATTACCCCGATCTTATCAATGTATCTGTCAACAACATCCACTGTGTTCAACACCTGCAGGTCATGTTAATATGATACAACTCTTGCTATATATTAATAAGATAAAAAGATGATATGAGAATAAGTAAAGTGCCTTTAAAAATGTTTGATGCTACAATGATAGAACAACCGTAAAACCTAAAATATCTTAATTATATACTCTTGAACTCCATTGCTCAAACTTTGATGTGAATCATCCAATCATCAAACAGAAACTAAGCATAGTTTTGGTGTGAAGAATTTGTTACATACTTCACTGCATCGTTATTGTTGAGGAATCATCCCTATTCTCGATATACAATGGATTCTTCCAATAAACATAGAATATTTGATTGTAATTCCAATTTAGTAGCAAATAGCTACACTGGCAACATTGTATTACTTACTTACTGTGATATATAACTTTATTTCTTCTTTCTAAGGACGTGTTTGTCTCAATAATTTCATGCCCTTTTCTGAGAACATTATTACTATTATTTTACTTGTTGCAAGGGTTTCACACCACCTCAAACAGGAAGTTTTTCCTGGCAGCTTGAGTGACAGCAAATTCATTCAGATATCCAGAACTCTTCTCAGTATCCAGTGCTATAGCTTGGATAGTCTTAATACTTTCTTTTATTTTCTCTTCTTCTAATCTCTTTTTTCCAGGTCTTCAGAGACCGTCTCAAGGACACCAACTATGAGTGGCATTATTGTCACCTTCATGTTCTACCGGAGTTTTTTTTTTTAGAACTCGGGAAAAGTTGAGGTATTTTCCAATTTTTTGATTTCTTTTACTTTCACTTTGTGATCTGCGGGAATGGCAAAATCTACTTGATAACAAGTTCTTTTTTTTTTTTTCCTAAAATTTAAGAATTATGACAAATTGCCAAAATGTGAGAGCAGCAAATAAAGTGAAAGAAATTCTGAGGTTTCAGAAGAATAAAGAATAATATAAAAGAAAGAAAGTAAGAAGAACTTAAAATGTTTGTCATTTTTTCATATGAATAATCGTATGTGTGCATACATATGTGTAAGAACGAGAGAATGTTCATGTTTGGGTGTGTGTATACACCATATTAAATCCACCCCACAAAAAAGCAAAATTTTTTAATGCAATTTTTCTCAAGAAAATGCCAGAAACTCAAATAAATGAAGAAAGTTAACATTTGTTTTAGTTACAAATTAAATGAGAAGAAAGAAAAAAGTCCAGGAATAATACAAATATGCAAAACGTCAGAAATAGATTGTTAGATTTGAGATCTTTTGTCTTAATCACATCAACAAGTAGTCATGCTTGTTTTTGAGGATCAAATATTGACCGATCCTCTTCATTTAACTTACATAAGAATTTGATTTGGAGATCAAGTGAATTAATGCTACAACTGCACTGACAATTAATTGATCTAATGCGGAAGAAACAATAATATCATATAATTCCCCCTTGAGCTGCTGAATGCTTTCAATTTGAGCTAAATGTATTGACAGCTGTCAAAGATGCTAACTTAATTGGATCAAATTGTCTGTTATAAATGGTAGATAGAATAAAACCTGTGAGGAGTTGATCCTAGTTCTGATACTGATCTTAGTTCAACTACAGTCAAGGGTTAATCAAATATTCATTTTAGAGAAATCACCCACTTTTACATTTAGTTGTATAAAGTCAGCTAATAACTCAACAGTACGTCAGCAGTTCAATTTAGGTTCATTTAAGTTTGTTGATAAATTACATTGTTACTTAAAATTTATGGCAGAGATTTAAACAATCTTATTTACACACTCATACTAAAATACTCAAACATACATTCATAAACACATTCACTTTTGCGAACACACACACTCTAATATTTGAATAGTTTGGGTAGTGTAATCATTATCCTCATAAGAAATAGACCCAAATTCAAATCCAAGCTGAAGCTGTCTAATTTTTTAGTTTGTACAAATGCCCTTAGTGAAAGATATTAATTCATCATTTCTCCCTCAGTTGTTGGCCAAGCAGTAATCTTAGGCCTTGAATTCAAAAACATTCGAATTAACTGATATTTACAAATTTGTGAGATAAGAAAAATCCTCAGCTGTTAAACAAGTTCCATTTAATATTAAAAATATTCTTATCTAAAATTCTCGGCAAATAAATGTCATAAATTTTCTCAAAAAATTTATCAGCAGCAATCAAAATTTGATTCCTAGATCCTTTATTATTTTGAGTTTTTTTATATGCCATTGGCATAATAGTTAGAGTGTTCACCAATGGTCTGGGAGACCAGAGTTCAATCACAGGTTGGGTCATACCAAAAACTCAAAAAATGGTACTTGATGCCGCCTTGCTTAACACTCAGCATTATAAGGTACATATCAAGGGTAAAGTGGAGCAATCCAAGGAATAGAGTAGTGCCCTACCTTACACCTTGGTGTTGTAGCAATTGAAAAGGGAGCCTTTGGGTCGCCCTTGACTACGGTTGCTAACTTACATATATTTCATGTGGAATCTTCAAATTAAAAAAGAAAGTATGTCTTCTTTCGAATTTCGAAGAAAACCAGTTATAACAGACATGACCAAAATGTACTCAACAGTCAAGTGAAAGGACTAAGGGATCTACACTGTAAGTGTAATGGACTGAGAGATTTACACCATAAGAGCATGGACCATTAGTGATCTATGGACTTAGTATATGGACCAAGGGTGATTTATTCTGTAAGGGTATGGAGTAAGAGGGATCTACACTGGAAGTATAGAGACCAACAGTGATCTACCCTCTAAGTGTTTGAATTTAAGGTAATGTGCACATTAAGTATATAGACAGAAGGATTTGCACTATTAAGTGCATGGACTAATAGGGATCTATGCTGTAAGTGTATAAATCAAAGGGGATCTACACTGCAACTCATTTTTTATTCGTAATTCATGAGCTCAAAGAGGTGATGGATGCTGTCGAATTGTCATTAGCCTCTCTGAAAGATAATGAGGAAAAGAAGGCTAAACAGAAATCAAGGGGCAAATAAATTGGTGTCTATCCACCCTAACTGATGTCAAAGCTCAAATTTTGAAGAAAATTCAAGTTTTAACTGACATGATCAAAATGTCCTCAACACAGACTTGTACGGACCCAACAACTCCACAATAGACAGGATGTGCTACAAGGTCAATTTTAAAGTGGCATACAGCTTGTTTAAATTCAGACTTGTTCTGATCGTACACTGATTGCCTTACCAAGGTTAAACAACCCAGTCTGCTCTACTATCTACCATAGCTGGGAGGAGAAAAGTTGGATTCATGCCTTTCCTAAGGACATTAATACAAAACGAAATGCAAATAACTTTGTGCAGGATTTAAACTTGGTTTGCTGATTATATATTCTACCATGAAAATTGTCACATCAAATACACCTCCGAGGGTAAGCTTTAATGATGAGACTTAATATAGCTATTCATTTATAATAGTTTGTAATTCATGATCTTGGAGAGGTGATGGGTGCCGTCAAGTGGTCCTAAGTTCCCTAAAAGATTATGAAAAAGGGAAAGCTAAGTGACAATTTTGGTGCAAACAGACTGCTAACTTGCCCCCACCCACACCCGCCACCTCAATTCATGTCAAAAATCAAGAAATGAAACTTAAGTAATATCCTGACCAGCAGCTGAAAATAAAATAAAATGAGAAATTTAATGGCAAAATATTCTTTGAATAATTTTCAATTTTTCAACCATGTCGAAGTTTTTTCCATTAGATAAAATGGAAATGTCGATAATTAGCCGACCAATTTCACCAGAAATATGCCGATATGAAAATTGAAGGTAAAACTGAAGTTAGAACAATGGCAATTAATTTTATTTAAACATCATCATCAAAGCATGTAAACAGCAGAGATTCTCTTGAGTCTGTTTTGATATCTGTCCCTATACACCATCAAATTCAGTAAATCCACTTGACAGCACTCAGTGTCAAGACAAAGCTGATGAATGTCAGTTTTTGCTGGTAAGCCAACACAGTTGTGTCTTTGTGTCGGAGTCCATTGGAGAACATTACTTATGAGTTTGTGCTCGTCTCCTAAGCAGTGTGCCCAGGATGTCTTGATTATCTAACTTGGATGATTTGTGAGATGCGAGGTAAGTGGCGAGACAGTTATGGGTAAAATAATAGGACAGACGAGACTCTTCAGCTTTGGTATGTTAACCAATCTAAGAGAAGGAAAACTCTGAATTCAAACCTATTACACTCTGCTGAAAAAAGTTGACATTTTGTTGTATATAGCTTGTGTCGAGGAAATTGTAAATATATACACATACATAGACAGAAATATATATATATATATATATATACTTGTTACCTTTTATTATTACTTATATAATTATTTATAATTAATATAATGATATTGAGGATTTGAATAGTGATTAGAATGGCGGTATTCAGAATAAAGAATAAGAAATATGTGAAAATATTAAGAAATCAAATAAAGACTAAATTTTAAATCTTAAATGGCAATCAAATTAAAACTATAATTTTTTTAACTTATCAAAGTAAGTTTGATATTAGTGATAATGTTTATCACTATCATATCCTTGATAAATAAATAAGTGGAGAGATTTTCTCTTAAAATAAAATAGAGAGAATGGGTTAATTTATTGACGAGAGTTTAGTTGATGAAGGTTTTGTGAGTTGTGTAAAAATTTTTAGATAGATATATAAGGATATTAAATCTGGTTTTGATGCCAATTTTTAGACCATATCTTTTTGTCCCACTCTTTTTTTTTTTTTTTTTTTTTTTAAATGAGTAAGAATCCATCTGAAAAATATTTTTATAATTTTTAATGATTTTTTTCTCCTCGTTGTATGATGGCTGTCTGAGGAGGTTGGTTTCTTTTATAGAGTGGCAGCTGAAATGAATTTATAATCGTCAAATGTTGAATTTTTCAATTAAATGAATTTGCTCTGTATGAAATTTATAAATACATATATTAATTATCATACATTGAGCACTCCTGGAGATTTATATGAATCCTCTGATACATTCTCAAATAGAATTATTCCCAATTCATCTTTTTTGGATATCTTATATATTTATATATATAAACATGACCGGCTCATTGGCCTAGTTGGTAGAGTGTTTGCCAATGGTCTGGGTTCAATCCCAGGTCGCGTCATACCAAAGACTTTAAAAATGGTACTTGATACCTACTTGCTTAACACTCAGCAATATAAGGTACGTATCAAGGGTAACGTGGAGCAATCCTGGGAAAAGAGTAGCGCCCTTCCTTACACTTCGGTGATGCAGCTTTTGAAAAGGGACCCTTCTGGTCGCCCTCCTCTACAGTCGCTAACTTTACTTTATATGTACAAACAAACATGTACATATATATACATATCTATGTACATATATAGATACATATATGAAAGTAAAGTTGGCAACTGTCGTCAAGGGTGACCAGAAGGCTCCGTTTTCATTAGCTACTACACCAAGGTGTAAGAGAGGGCACTACTCCTTTCCTTGGATTGCTCCTCTTTACCCTTGATCCCTACATAATGCTACATTAAGCAAGGCGGCATCAAGTACCATTTTTTGAGTCTTTAGTATGACTCGACCTGCGATTGAACCCAGGTCTTCCTGGCCACTGATGAACTCTCTACCCTCTAGGCCAATTATACATATGTCTTTTCATATATGTATATGTCCCTATTTATGTTCATATATACATATATTCATATGTGTGTGTGTGTGTGAGTGTATATATATATATATCCACCCATATGCTAATTGTTCTCTCTACTAAAAAAAGGCTTCTTCTTAGCCTGGCTAAGAACTTTTTTATTAACTATCAATTTCTCATTCGTATATGTGTGTGTGTGTGTGTGTGTGCGCCTGTGAACATGGTTATATTTATTTTCACTGTACTTGATGTAATTGTCCAATCAAATGTCACTAGTTTGGCTCAGGAGAATTTTATGAGACGATCAATATATTGATAGGAGCAATTTGATGATAGAGTTATCTGTCCCTGATGACATCATAAGTTTTCCATGTTATTTTGAGCAAATGAGAAATGCCAATGAAGAAAAAAAAAATAGGAAGAAAGCAATATCCTATGCTTTGCATTCATTAATTTTTATCCTTGAACAGATTTAGTAGCACACACAAATCAAATTGATCAATAGTGTATTAGGGTATACACACCTGCTCAAAAGTTAATCACTCACATTTTTCTCTGTTAGATTCAAAATCGACTTGACTTATAAAATGCTATTTTCCATTTTGCAAAATCTATATATGTTAAGTTTTTGAGAGAAAAAAGTAAATTACAAAAAGAATAACATGATATAGAGGAAGCATTTCTTTTCAAATAACTTTATATGGTCGATTTTCTTGCTTTTTTTAATGGTATATCAAACTTCCTAGGTTATTTAATGCCTATGTCATCCTTATAGAACAGTATTCAAACTGTTTAATGCGTTCTAGGGGAGGGGAACTGGCTCATTGGCCCAGTGGGTAAAGTGTTCACCAATGGTTCATGTTATACCAAAGACTTTAGAAATGGTACTTGATACCTCCTTGCTTAACACTCAGCAATATAAGGTACATATCAAGGGTAAAGTGGA
Source organism: Sepioteuthis lessoniana (assembly GCA_963585895.1). NCBI lineage: Eukaryota > Metazoa > Mollusca > Cephalopoda > Myopsida > Loliginidae > Sepioteuthis > Sepioteuthis lessoniana. The sequence goes on from OY757938.1 coordinate 1,379,172, forward strand.
GCAATCCAGGGAAAGGAGTAGTGCACTACCCTACACTTCATTGTTGTAGCAATTGAAAAGGGAGCCTTCTGGTTGCCCTCAACTATGGTCGCCAACTTAGGAGATGGGATAAAGTAAAGTTTGTAAGGAGGATAATTTATTGAACAATGTTGTCAGAAACAACAATATCTCTGCATGTCTAGCCATAAACCACACATAATCATTAAAATAAAAAACTATAAAAAAAATTGCTTTCACATCATTGGATTTGTTGTCCATGAAGTTGTCAGTATTTAGTATAGCTACAATTCGCACAAATGAAAATGTTCAAGTGCCTTTCTAAATTGCTCATTAATCTTCTGGTTTCGGTGTGGAACATATTGGGCCATTTTTCCTGGAGTTGCAGTAAAATTCTTTTAGTATTTTAATAACATTAGGGCAAGCTGACACTTACAACCTAAAATGTCCCACAGATGGAAGAGTAGAACTTGTTTATGTCAAACTTTATAAAAACAGTCTCATTTACTTGTAATAATTTATGGCACTTTTGTTGTTTTTGCACAGCCAATTTTTTCTGAAAGGTTTAAAGTTGACTTGACACACAAAATACTATTTTAGATTTTTACCATGACAAAATGCAGTATTTGTGAAAAACTTACATTATATTTGGAAAATATGCAAATCTGCAAGATAATTTATGGTAGAATGTCAGAAACAAATATGCATGTCTACCTGTATATTGCACATAATTCCAGTAATAAAAAGATCATTCATATATTCTTGGGGTTATTGTACAAAAAATACTTACAGTTGATATCACTACCATTTAAATCAATGACACTTTTTTAGATGTCTCCTCATGTTGTATATAAATTTTCTCAATTGAAACTGGGGGATACTGTATCATTCTTCCTAGATTGTCAGATTATTTGCTTTAATAGCATATCAACTCATAGGTTATTTAATGCCAACTCCTATTTACATATATGATTTTCAAGTGAATAGTTTGAAGGTAATTTTTTTAAATGAACCAAACTTCATTTGTTTGCAAACTGTTAAACAGTTTTCAGTATTGATATCTAATACTGATAATCCAATTTGATAATAATAAATAGTTCTATTAGTATCCTCCAAACTCTCAACTCGTCTCCCTGAGTAAATTTCCCATGACATTAATGGTTTTATCATGTCCAACTCCTATCTGTTCTATTGTTTCAGATTGAATAATTTGCTTTCTTTCTGACAAAAGTTGTTAAGCTGTTCAGCTCTGAAGATAAAATTTGCTTTTGTGATTGTTTCGACTTCAATTTTAGCAAAACATTTTAATCTGAAAATTCTTTTTTTGAAATGACTTAGAAATGAAATTTTGTTGAAATCTGTTATTGAAGAAGGATTAGAAGAAAATTAAAAGAATTTTTCATAAGCAGTTATCATGTATTCTAATTGGTTACAAAATATCAGAAATTAGAATGTTACTGTGAAGATGTCATTGTGATGTAGGGCTAACTGAAAGATAAAAATTGTTATGAAGATATGAGGATTATTAGTTTTAGTCTTGCCCAACAATCAAACAAAGATGCCATATTTATCATTCTGCATTAATTAATCTACTAACAGAAAGGTTGGTTGATTGTGTTTTATGGCATATAGATCCTTGTAGGTTATTTTATATCAACTCCTGATTATACATATATTGATATATTAGATATATGTGGCGCCTTCAATAAGTTTCCAGACTTTTTTTGTACAGGTATTTAAATTTGTTGTAGACTCTTGAAAATTCACTATGTTATCGCTACACATTTTATGAGATGACTGACCAATTTTTATGATTTCAAGTTCAAATGAACAGCGACAGCAGGAATTGGAATACACCCTACTAAAGCCTTATTGTCACAGCTGGTGAATTTTAAAAATGCAATCTTGACTTTAGAAGATTGATATGTAATAAAATTCTAATTTAAACTTGGAAAAAATGCCATTCGATGAAAGCTGGATCTACTGCTATGACCCAGAGACCAAGAGATAGCGTTCCCAGTGGAAGCGTACTGGCTCTCTCAGACCCAAGAAGGCCAGACAGAGCAAACCCACCCAAAAACTTTTGATGATCGCTTTTTTTGACTGCACTGGCATGATCTACATACACTGGTTTCTCAATGGACTGACAGTCAACAAGGAATACTATGTTGAGGTTTTAAGGGAGTTCAAGAAGAGATTCCATCTTCAAATCAGGTCAGTGGCATTTCCACCAGGACAATGCACCAGTCCACAACTCCATCCTTGTCACAGACTATTTGACCAAGATGGGCATCGAGACAGATCCTCACTTTCCCTATAGTCCAGACCTTGCTCCCTGTGACTTTTGGTTTTCCCTAAGCTCAGAGGCTGTCGTTATGAGACAATTGAGGTGATGAAAGAGGCTATGATGAAGATCATTGACATGTTCACACAAGAGGACTGCCATGGGGCCTTCTAGAAGTTTTTGGAATGGTACAACAAGTGCATTGCAGCCGGAAGAGATTACTTCGAAGGGGACTAGAGTTTCATGTGTGTACTATCAATAAAAGTGCCCATACGAAAAAAGTCTAGAAACTTATTTAATGATCCTCATATATGATTTATAAATAAATAGCTTGTAGAAAACATTCTTTTTAAATCATGCAGAACACATTTATTTGCCAACAGTTAAATGGTTTCAGTATTCCTATTTAACACTAATAATTGCTGCTGTATTGTCTACATTCACTTACAGAAGTTCTGTAAATCTCAGCCGACCACAGCTCGTTTCTCAGATATTATTATTGTACAAATTTCAATGTTCATTAGTATCAGACAAATATAAAACTTGTAAATACCAACAATCAAAGCAATCAATGAGTAATTTTTGTTTGTTTAAATTAAGATGATATTTAAAATTTCATCCCCATTTATATGAAAAACAAAATATTCAGAAGATTTTTTAAAATTCATATATAATAATATGGTAACATTTAACATTTTGTTTTTTTCTTAAACCATCTTCAGGGTGATGTCAGAATGCTTCATCAGAAAATTATTTTTTAATGGAAAAATAAAAAAATTCAAAGTATTTCATTGTTTCATCTGAAATATTATAACATCAGATTTTAACAAAAAAAAAAAAATGGTTAGCCTATTCTCATAGATCAGTAAAAGTAGATCTTTTGAATATTTTGTTATTTCATGTCTTTACTATCAAATTTATTTTCATTTTATTCATATATTGGCCTAATGTGTAGAGTGTCCACCTATTGGTCCAGAAGACCCGGGTTTCAATCCCAGGTCCAGTCATACCAAAGACTCAAAAAATGGTACTTGATGCCGCCTTGCTTAACACTCAGCGTTATAAGGTAAGGATCAAGGGATAAAGTTGGGCAATCCAGGAGAGGAGTGGCGCCCTCCCTAACATCTTGGTGTAGTAGCTATTGAAAATGGAGCCTTCGGGTTACCCTCGACTAAGGTCGCCATCTTAATATATATATATATATATATATATCTTAAGCACACTTCATTTAAAACCACTAACAAAGTTCTCATGAACAGTTTTTTTATTAAATTTCTTTATTGTCTATTTTGAAGATTTTTAAAGTTTTGTTGAATTATATTAAAAAAAAATTGTTTGAATTTTTAATCCATGAGTTTTCCACCGTTACCTTGTCATTTTCAAGGATATAATCATCTTGTCATATTTTTCTTGAAAATCCAGGAAATTTTTGTTTGTTTTTTTTAATTTAAATACTTTTGGTGTTGAGTGTAGGGAGTTTTGGAACATTTGTGGTTTTTCTGTTGTGAAATGGTTTTACATTAGAATTTTTATGAGTCCCAGATAATCTATGACATGATATTAGTGCACATTTATGCAGCAAGGGATGCAGCTTGTGCGTATTTGTGAAGCAAATGAAAAGGCTGGTACATATTTGTACAGCAAGCGACTGAGCTGATGCATATTTGTACATCATGGAACAGGGCTGGTGCATATTTGTAAAGCAAGGAAGAGTGCAGGTGCATATTTGCACAAAAGGCTCCCTTTTCAATAGCTACAACACTGAGGGGTAGGGGAGGGTGCTACTCCATTCCCTGGATTGCTCCACTTTACCTTTGATCCTTACCTTATAATGCTGAGTGTTAAGCAAGGTGGCATCAAGAACCATTTTTTGAGTCTTTGGTATGACTCGACCAGCGATTGAACCCCGGTCTCCCAGACCATTGGTGAACACTCTACTCATTAGCCCAGATCCATACATAGGACTCGATCAGTTACTACCACTCAGGGTCAGAGCAATGGCAATAAAGTGATATGCTGCATCTCCCAAAACCCCAGCATTACTGGAGCCTCCAGATCAGATTGTTTAGCGTCATATCCCGGACACTCGTTTGGGGAAGTTTTTCAGCAGAGATACAGTTGGTGTATTCTACAAACAGACACATATGCACATGCTTCTCTAATAATGATCAAAAGGATTTTGTGATATGTCTGGGAACAAGATACAACATGACACTTCAACAATATAACATGATATACAGAAGAGAATATATTGTAAATTTCATACTTGAAAACATACGCTACAGTCAGAATTAAACCAATTGTAAATCTAATGAAAATTGTGATTTTATCAACCAATTTTCTATTCATAAAATTCTTAAAACTTTTATATTTTGATATGTGATATATTTGATCCAGAATATAAACTAATTTTAGATCCACTGAAATAATAATCCAACAAAATGATTGCCTGATTTTATTATTATTGACTTCATAAACTTTGATTTTTTTTTAAGCTAAACTTTCCCATCAAGTTTTGATGTACTTTAATGAGCTTTTCAGATTTTTATATTTGTCAAAATATCAAATATCATTTTACAAGTGAAAATAAAATCTATAGTTTGGATTTTCTATTCATGTAAAAAATAAAGATAAATTAGATTAAAAATAAAAACAATACTTTGATATAAGAGAAATTATATATATGTATATATATATATACACACACATACACATATATATAAGGGTGTTGTGTAATGGCTTTTTTGGGTTAGGAAATGGTTAAATTGGTTTAAGAGATGAAAAACTGAATTCAAACCTGTTAAACCCCCCTTAAAAATTGACATTGTGTCACACCTGCTTGTGTGAAAGGGTTTCTATATTCATAGATGCATAGACACATCAAGCATTGATTTAGAAAATAAACTCTGATATACTTTTAAGCTGATGACTGAAATAAATTTTAGAGTTTGGTTTCTTCTTTGCCTTTAATTTTTTTTTCAAAACTGTCTAATATCTTTTAGAAATATCAGAACAGTTTAGAAGTGAAGGAAGCATAAAACTTTCTTCCTATATATATATATATAGGTGTGTGTTCTCCAAGGACCAAATCAAGTAACATCTGCATTCATCATTCCATTTGTCTGTCATTTCTGCCTCAAGGTTTGCAAGACTGAAAAGTCATCTCAGAGGACACAGTCGAAGAGAAGGCATTGGTCCTGACAATGCTGAGGAATGAAGAGATAGTAATCATCCATGAAAATGGAGCAATGATAATATATATAAAATAAAATGAACACGGCGACACGAGTTCAAATCCTGGATGAGACTGATTGCATTTCACATAGCACTAATACCCTTGGGAAAGGTATGAATCCCCTTATTCTCCCTCCAGCTATGGGTAAATAGTAGGACAGACTAGGTTCTTCAGCTTTGGTTAGGCAACTAGTCTAGGAGAAGGAAAACTCTGATTTCAAACCTGTTAAACTCCGCTTAAAAATTGACCTTGTGTCATATCCTGCCCGAGCGGAGGGGTTGGTAAATAGGATAATATATATAAAATAGACATGCAACTACAAAAGCAACAACAGCTGTGTCACCTACAAAGCCTTCATCAGATGCTGACTTAGAGATCAGGTAGGGTTTCAGAGCCAAAATATCATTACCACTAACCCAAACGACCCCAGCAGTATCTTTAACTGCTTCCAGACATTGTCAGATTTCTGTCACATTGCAGAAATGTCAAATCAAAATGCTGCATCTTCATATATTTCTTTGTTGTATTCCCAATTTAACAGCAACAGATCAAGTTTAAACAGTAGATTTTTTTAAAAGTCTGTAACTATACAACTAAATTTATTTTAGATAATTTATTTTTTCATAATGTATTTTATTTTCATTGTATTTTGCATAATATAATTTTTTTCAGATCTAAACAAACAGTTAAAATTGTTCATATGTTTTACATAAATTCATCAGTGTTTTTTATTATATATTTGTTTTTTGGTAATAAATTCATTTACATTCTGACAATGCTGTACATCTAGTCATCCATATCAAAATCTGATTCTCATAAACTGTGTTATATCTATGTATATATATACAGATTTGTTTGGTTTGTTGTTTCGTGGCATATAAACCTTCTTGGGTTATTTAATGCCAAATTCATTCTTCTAGAAGAACAATAGTGGTACTATTTAACCCATAGCTGAGAGGATAAGGGGGTTCATACCTTTTCCAAGGGTATTTGCTCGAACATAATAGTGTGACTGGAGTTCAAACTCACTTACTATGATTCCGCAGTCCAGCGATTTAACTATTACATCACGAGGACGCATCCATATACAGATTTTGTATGCTTAGTTGCATATTGCAACCAGGTTTTTGATGCTTATGGTTTATTGTCAGAGTTCCTATCCAAACAAGGATCACACTTTTTTAGATTCAAACTTTCCCTTGGGTCAAGTAGGTACAACAAATTCGGTATCTTTGCATGAAATGACTTCATCTTCAGTTGAGAACAAACTTTATCAATTATGAACACACACACACACACACACACACACACACACACACACACACACACACACACACATATCATGACTATCAAATCTTAACAAACAATGGCTGTCTTTACCACCAAAATTATAAATCAAACATATTGGTGAATGACTAATTTAACATGTGAAAAATATCAAAGATGCATAAAATAAGGTAGTTAGACATTTGTACGTAATTGGATTATGATGTCATATGCTTATACGATGCTAATGCCACTCTCTGAGTCGACAGAACTTCGTCACAGTGACAAATATAGCAGATAACTGGGAACTATGTTAACTGCAGGTTTTATTTCAGAGTACATACTCTTAAACTTTTCCTATCAAAGAATGCCTACAATTCTGCAGAGGTTTGATGCTGGAGTTTCCTTCTCCAGTTTTGATTTTGGAGTTAACTTCTAGAAGGGTTTCTTTCATTACAAACCTTATCATTTGACTGGAATCCTTTCTACATCCCATGAATATATACATATATAAAATACATATTATTAGGTAATCTTGTTTCCATAATCATGGTAGGTGTATAAAACAAGCAACCAATATGACTCTTTAACTTCTAGTGTGTCCTGAAGTGTCGAATATTATCTTTATATTTCTTTCAGCTATCTCCATTAGCAAACAGAGAATCTCTTCTCTAAATATGGACAATGCAGTGGGTGAAGTTAACTTTGGCTATCATAAAGAATCATTGCTAGTAAAAGAAACTTTGTCTTGGGAGACATTCACTAGTAAGCAGACATCATGGTGCCAATACTCTTCTTCATACCGTGATATCCATTTTCCAACATTATAGAAATCATCAATAGCAGTTTTCCTGTGTCTATGTCTGTGGTTTTCTTTTTTGTTTCTTATTTCTTGCTCATGATGTTTTTCTTTTCTTTCATTTTCTATAGTGATGTATTTTCAACAATATCTTTATGGGTGCTGTCAATATCGGACAACCATTTAGAGCAGAAGTTCTATTCAGGAATGGCAAGACAAAAACGATAAAGGAAGATTAGCTTCAATTATGATTTTTTTTTAGATTTGCAGACATTTTTTTGAAACTTTAAGAAATAATAATTGGTAAAAAATGTAATCACATTTTCATGTTTATTAAACATATTATAAGTCACTATATATTGATTGAGGACTCTCACCAAAAATAATTTTAAATATTCAAAAAAAGAAATCAATTCAAATTTTAAGATAATCCCTTGTTTTTTTATTATCAAATATGTACATATACTTATATACACCAATTTGGAAGAGTACATCTCCAACAGCACCAATAATAAAATAGAAATGAATGCTTATACTGTTCATGTGATCATCTCATTCTCCAGTAGATTAACATGACACCTTTAAATACATACTTTATTTAATCCACAAAATCCTAACTTGTGCAGCTCCATTCATTTGATCAAGAATTACATCCCCTTGATAATCAGGCAAGATCAGTTAGGCCTAAAACTGAATTCTGATGCCTTGGTCTTAGTCACAGAGGTAACTATAGAAAGTAACACTGGGAGAGTATCAGGTGAGCTCAGCATCTCACAGTCTAGTGTGATTAGTCATCTTCATGAAATCCGCAAAACTATCTGGTACTGCTGAATTTTACCTCACCTGACCAAAATATTGCAAAACTTTTAACTCAATCTAATGCTGGAGGTGAAATCATTTTTTGACTATTACATATTCATATCAGTTTAAATGGTGTAGAGTTTGGTCATGAATAATTTCAAATAATATTCGTTTTGGTTGTATAATTTTTCTCTAGAAACAATAACATCCTAGTATCTTTGGTTTGAAAATAAAAGTTTTAAAAAACATTGTAAGGAGTGTATTATTTATAGGCAACACTATATTTTTAGATTAATCAGGTATTCAGCATTCATTTGTAAACTCATACACCTATTGCCAGCACAGCATTAGCTATTCACTGGAAAAATCACGGCATATAACAGCTCGTTTTTGACCATGACACTAAACACAAAAATTACTCTAATATATGTGGTATATTAGTGGTGTCCAGTGGTATTTGAACATCGGATGAAGCAGAATAAGATATAAAGAATTAAGCCTTAAATATGAACCATTCCAATGCAATCATTGAAATGATTATTTTCTCTTATCAGGATAGTTGGTGCTGGTACTAAATATTCCTTTTGACAGTTGAGTTATAAGGAAGATATTTTCATTTTGAATGGATAGGAGGCATCAGTGAATAAATTATGATTTTCTGTCTGTAACTTCTGACAATCCTGACACTGTATCAAAAGATTGTATGGAAACATGTGAGAAAAGAAATATTAATTTAGAATGGCAATATCAACTCCATATAAAAGGCATCTGGTCAGTGCTCAACTTGGGAATATCAGTAGATCTGGTTAAAGTTTAAACACATATCTCGTTCAAGATTTTTCAGTTTAAACAACCTTAAACACATTATTTTCCTAAACATGATTTTGATTAAAGTCTTGAAAGAACATAAATTAGTACATCCGTGTCATCAATGTGTACTGACTGCACAGATTCCTTAGAAATTCTATCACCATCTATCTTATTAGGCCATTGCTCTTGGTAAGTCTTCTAGTAGACATCTAGTGTTTGCACAGAATCTAAGTTTTTGCCGGTTGGCCAATACTGGTGTATCCACATGTAAGAGTACACAGGAGAACATCACTAATGAGTTTTTTCTTACTTTTTCTACAGTGCTCAGCATATCTTGCTTATCTTGGATAGTTTGTGAGATGTGTGGTAAGTGGCCTTACATCTGCCATTTTATGGAGTGCAGCATTCAGGATTTGTTCTAAACAAAACCTGTAGCACCTTGTGTAGTTCCGATCTAGCTTTTTCTAAAGGGATTTTGTTAGAGTCCAATTGGGGCAACCATACATTAGTATTGACATAGATACACTTAGGAAAAAATTATGTTTTATTTTATCAGAGATATTAGATTTCCATTAGGTCAATAACCAGTAAATAGCAGTCCATGCTTTATCAATGTGCAGTTTACTGACACTGCTTTCAGTCAATGAGATGTTGCTACCAAGGTATGTAAAATGAACTAAATTTAGAGGCTTGCCATTTAATGAGATGGCACTATCTTGATTAAAATACATTAACTCTGTTTTATCTCATTTTGTTTTTGTTTAATGGCATATCAACCTTTGAGGGGTTATTTAATGCAAAAGCCATGCTTGCAGAAGAACAACAGTGACACTATTTAACACATTGTTGGGGGATTAAGGGAGTTTAGACTTTTCCCAAGATCCTTAATCCAAAAGTGAATATAATTGCATGACTCTAATCCAAACTCACTTATTTTGAGGTTGCAGTCCTCTACTTTAGCTATGGCCTATCAACCTTTAAAGGTTATTTAATGCCAAATCCATTTTTATACAAATAAACAGTTTTATTTCAAACTATACAGTTTAGCACGAGTACACAGTTCAATTGTCAAAAACATTTCTTTTTCAAGCTATTCAGTATAGTCAAACAGTTCTATTCCAAAAAATTCAGTTTAGAATAAGTACAGTTTCAATGTCAAATCAGTTCCATTTCAAACAATTCTGTTTAGTTTAAGTACAGTTTCAATATCAAAACAGTTCCATTTCAAACAATTTAGTTAATCATAAATATGCAGTTTAGTTTTATTTGACCAATAGATAGGACCCTATTAAGTGCTACCACTAAGGGCCAGCGTGGACCTGGGAGCAATGCTAAATGAAGAGGTGCTCTGCATTCCTCAAAGCTCCAGCATTACTGGAATCTCCCCATCAGATTGTTTACTGTCATATCCAGGACACTCGTTTTGGGGGGGGGGTCTTACCCCTCTGCAGAGATGCAGTCAGAGTATTCTACAGTCTTAGCCAACTGCTGGGCAACCACCTATTTTATCTCAGCTTATATATATATATATATACAAAAATTTAATTGGTATTTGATTTATTAGACTTATATACAGAGTCTGCTCCAAAAATGTATTCACACATCAAAAAAAGAAAATAATCTATACGAATATTTTAATATTAAACTTATTCAATATTTATTTTATATAGATTTTTTATTTTGTAAAGTATGAATACTTTTTTGGTGAAGTCTCTGTATATAAAAAAAAAAAATACTCTATACTTCAGACATGGTTGAAAGTAGCTCACTTGACAATTGACTTTGTGAGTTGTTTTATATCTTAAAATGTCTTATTATTCCTTTTTTTATTTCAACTAGAAAAGTCAGATTTTCATGTGGTTGTTAAGCTGTTAATAGACATTTTACTGATGATTGAATAGCAGAGAATTTTATTCAAAGATCAAACTGTTGAAATTTAGACAATTTACTCATAACACAAATCTTTTCCTAGGTCATTTCACTTCATTAGTTATTATAAACAAACCATAATTTATAATCATCTGAAAAGAATCACTTGCCTTAGTGAACAATCAGTTGATATGAATTTATGTTGAGACAGTGTACAATTTCTGATATCCAATTGGTAGGGTGCTGATGACATTCAGAACAAATAGAAAATGTATTATATGGTTTCAGGTGACTAAATTAAAATCATATATATATATATATATATATATATGTAGGGAAATAAACAAAGTCATAAAAAGTTTTTTCTTAAATCAGTAAAATGCTCAGATAGTAGCCAGTAGAACAAGATAAAACTTTAAAGAATAAAATGTTTTCTCACTTGTTCAAGATGAAATCGTCACGTTTCATCTGAAGATTTTAAGTTTTTTAAAAATATATAAAATGGGAGAAAACAAATATATATATATATATATATATATATATATATATATATATATATATATATATATATGTATTGCCATATAGGAATAAAATGAAACACTGGTGAATGAACACTGATCGCCAGTGGATGGAATTGGTGGGCCTCTAAATAATATAAACAGAGGTACCATGCTGTTATAATTGGACATTAGTCGAGAGAACAAATAGTCGGACAACAATCAGTCAGACTTTCAGTAAGAGCTTGACCAGAAGTGTGATAGATAGTAACAATTTTTATTTGTCTTATTTTCTCTTAGTGAATTATTTTGGTTGAATCAAATAATTATGCTTTTCTTTAGTTGTCCGTCAATTCATTTCTTCTCTTTCATGCACATGTGAACATTACTATATATATATATATATGCTTAGTTGTCCCTAAATGTAAAACAGTTATTATATCACTCCTTCATGACATCAGCCAGCACCACACCCTTTCAATTGAAAGGGCATTTAGTAAGTAGGCGACCTTAGTTGAGGTTGACCCAAAAGCTCCCTTTTCAATAGCTACTACACTAAGGTGTAGGGGAGGGTACTACTCCTTTCCCTGGATTGCTCCACTTTGCCCTTAATCCTTACCTTATAATACTGAGTGCTAAGCAAGGCAGCATCAAGTACCATTTTTTGAGCCTTTGGTATGACTTGACCTGGGATTGAACCGCGGCCTCTTGGATCATTCACAAACACTCAACTCATTAGACCAATGGCCCAGAGACAGTTATTATTCTGAGAAATGGAATTGTCAACCCAAATTCAAATCTCTTGGGAAAGGCATGAATCTTGCTGTGTGTAAATAGTAGGGTAGACTGGGTTCTTTAGCTTTAATGACACAACTAGTGTAGGAGAACGAAAACTGAATGGAAACCAGCTGTACTCCAATTAAAAATTGACTTTGTATTGCATCCTGCCCATTGTGGAGGCATTGGGTAAATAACACCTTTCTAGTTTGAACCAGAACTGTTACACAATGTCAACCAACCCTCCAATAGCCAATGCCAACATCCTTTAAAGTATATACATAAAAAAAGAGCCAGCTCATGCCGTTATTTAAATGGTTTGGAACAATGAAAATGAACTGTACCTCAGTTCCATAAAAAAACCAAAACACACAGCGCCATTTCAGAAAATGGCTGGTGAGATCAGCAGAAAGCACTCAAAAAATTAAAAACCTCAAGCTGATTGTTACATTCATTTCTTCAAGAATTAAATTTCCTTGGTTGCAAACAAAAGAAAAATCCTATGTTTCCTCATCTCTTATTTTAACCAAACATGTATCAACAAAAAACTGCTGCCTAAATATTCATTGATTGTGTGTGTGTGTATATATACTTACATAGAGAGAGAGAGAGACATATATATATATAGTTATATATATTTGTATCTATGTATATTATTTATAAACGCATATACCAAAAAACAAAAAAAATATATATATATACCAGAGAGAAAGAGCGATACATTTTCTCATATGTATTCTGAAAATATCTCGAAGGGATTTCTTGTTATTCATATTTAGACTTAAAAGCTATTGACTTTTATGCAATTAGGTATTCTGTCTTTCTCTCAAAGACATTGCAAAACTGTTTAGACATTTTTTCCTGATTGAAACAATATATATATATATATATATATATATATATATATATATATGTATAATAGGGAAAAGAGCAAAAGTAGTGAATTGGTAAAATCAGAAAAAAGGTGGGGAGAAACAACAGAATGATTCTTGATGTAAGAAAAGAAAAGCTATTAGAAGAATTATCAGGTTGTAGATTTTAAAGCAAAAACTCCAGGAAAAATAAATCAATGGAAGAAATGGACTTGCTATGTGATATAATTATCACGTCAGTTTTCGTAAATCTTCAGATCTTACCCAAACCACTATAATTATCTCCCTTGTCTTTCACTCATTCAAAATCAAATCAAGACTAAAACAACTAAGAAGTGTGTTAATGTTGCATTATAAGATGAAAGAAAAGCAGAAAGAACTGAATAATTTGCTCTTATTTTTTTATTTATTTATACATAAATATCAACTTATTAAAAAAATGACAATAAAATAACTATGATTATTTATATTCTTGTTTTTTTAATTTTATTTTCTATTTGACAAAATTATGGGGAATTTGACAATTATAAAAAATCTTTTGGTTTTGAAAACTACCAACAATTTTAAAATTGTTTTCATTTATTTTCTTTATCATCCTATTGTTATTTTGTATTGTTTAGTATTTTCCAAATATCATCATCATCATCATCATCATCATCATCATCAAGCCCTGCTGATAGAAAAGATTCTTATGACTTTCACACTCTCTCTCTCTCTCTCACTATTTATTTTTATTATCTATTGCTTTGGACAGGCCCTCATGACGGCATCCAGTGTCCACACAGAGCTGATGAATATGTCCATGTGTAGGAGTCCATAAGGGAATACGCTCATGAGTTTTCATTTGTTTTGCGAGCAGTGCCCAACATGGCTTGTTCACTTTACTTGGATGGTTTCAAAGATGTAAGGCAAGTGGCCCTACAGTTGCTGTTTTGTGGGTAGGTTGCTGCCACTAGGATTTGTAGAAAATGATACTCAGTATCCTTGTGTAGCTATCATAGAGCTTTTCCTGAGGGGTGCTTTGTTAAAGTCCAAGTGATGCTGCCATACAATAGTCCTGACAAGACTTCAATTTGGAAGAATTTCTTTTATAGACAGATTAGGTTTCCGTATGATCAATAACCTGTCAATAGCACTCCATACTTTACTGATGTATTGAAATCACTTTCAGTCAATGGGAAATTTAGCCAAAGTAGCTCTTGGATGCACTTGTGGAATCAGAACAATTGAGATCCACACAGACATGGAAAATTTAGCCAAAGTAGCTCTTGGACGCACTTGTTGTGGAATCGGAACAATTGAGATCAACACAGACATGGGAAATTTAGCCAAAGTAGCTCTTGTACTCGCTCTAGTAATCCGGCAACAAACACGCAAATCATCTATTCCTCTGGGGGAGCTCTTCCAACCAACCAGATGAGTCACTGTAGTTCTGCCTGAAACTCCTCTGACGTTTCTCCTGGCAGGAGAAGTCGGTTGTTGTACTAATCATACACAACAAATGAGTCGGTCTCAAACACCTTTATGAGCACATGTTTTATGTACTCAGCATCCTTCCGTTGATGGACTTTAAAAGTTAGACCTTTATGACAAAATGCCAGGACACATTCCACCTTCATGTCCATCATTCTGCAGACCAGCTCCATGCTGTCAAACCATTCCACTTTGTTTAAATCAGGCATATCATTGCTAAATGTCGAATCCATACTTCCATTAGAGCATGTAAAACAGATTCAAAATGTCGAAATAGGTCGGAAGGAAAAATAAGAGAACCATTACTTGACTCCCCTTTCCGAATAAGGTGACAACTTCTCTACAACTTGTTCATGCACATCTGAAAAAATCTCCTCCCCACTCACTGAGTTGTTCCCCTTTTATCCCTGCCAACCCGCGTCCTTCATGAGAAACCATGAGACTGTTTTAAAATGGATACTAGACACATATTATTTCATCATTAAGGTTTCTAGCAGGACACACAGCGTAACGGTTATAGGCGTTGGTTCCCTAAGCTTCTAAGGAGACAATCATCTGGAAGTTGCAGGTTCAATCTTGACTGAAGCCGAGTAACTATACAGAAATACTTAACACTTGTACCCGGTTATGGCTAACAGAATCAAAACAGGCAACCCCTGTGGATTAAATAAAAAGACATAGTTCGAAGTTCTGTGAAGGTTCCTGAGTTCGACAAACACTTGAAGAAGGCCGGAGGACATATCGGCCAAAATGTCATGGAAATGACAATAAAGATGAAGACAATAGTCTGAAAACCCTTAATGATAAAAAATCATCAAGCTTCATCTCAGAAATTTTATGACAGCTCATTGATGGGTAAGTCTTGTTGCTTTCTGCTCGATCTTTTTTCTTTATCTGCCTGCAAGGTCTCCACTTGGTAGCAAGTTCTCTCTTCCCTCTTCCTGTTCATGTGTTCCATTACCACAGAGATATTGCTACCAAAGAATGTGAACAGGTTTACAAAATTCAAAGTCTTGTCATTGAATGTAGAGATGGCACCATCTTGATTAAAATACCAGAACTCTGTTTTATCTGCATTCATATATAGAGCAATGCTTCTTGTTGCTTTTTCCAGGCAAAATAGCAGACATTTGGCTTGCTCAGGTCTATATTCCTTGAAACACAAGCGTTGTCTGCATCTCTGATAGTTTCTGTGGGATATCGAAAGATTACTGGGACTTTCCAAATATAAGTGTTTCTTTATCGTTCTTTGTTGTTCAAGAAGTTCTAAGCCTCACCCAAAAATGAGAGCATAGATAAAGATTTTTGTTGTGGCATCACACTACCACTTAAAGCAGAAAAATCTGATTCATTTTCTTGTTTTGCTGCAACAAAAATGTTTAGCTATTGTCTTTTTTCTTGGTGAGGCTTAGAACTTTTTAAAAGTTTTTTGCCAAGTCATTCCTAATTATTGTTTGTATTTTATTGATATTTTATTTTTATAATTTATTCAATAAAGGATATAATTTTTAAAAAAGTTTTTATCATAGAAAAACTTCATAAAAATATATTTCACAAATCTGTTAATCTTCACTTCATTTAATTTTTTATAATTTTCTATCAAAAAATGTTATTCTATAAAAGTTATTTCAATGCGAGTTATTGTATTGCATTATATCTTGAATGGATTTAGCTTGGCTACTTGAAAAATATTGGCTTGTTATTGATGTATATGTAGTAAATCATAGCCTGCATAACATAAAGGTTATCATTGTAGCAAATGAACTCAGCAACCTGAGTTCAAACCCTGGCCAAGGATCTTTGCATTTAACTTCCCATGAATGGTTATGGGGAAGGCATGAATCCATTTTTTCTTACTCCAGCTTAAACCTTTAATCATAACAAAAATTAAGCTGGAAAATGACAATTAGACAATGGATCTCATTACAACTATGTATTTACCCAACCCCTCTGCAATGAGCTGGACATGACACAAGGTGACTTTTTAAGAGGAATGCAGTTGGTTTTAGAGTTTTCCTTCTCTCAGAATGATTTTCTAATCAAGGATAAAGAAGCCAGTTTGTCCTACTATTTACCTATAGCTGGGGGAGAACAGATGGATTCATGCCTTTCTCAAAAACATTAGTGAGAAGTCAAATGCAAACAGTCTCATCCGGAATTTGAATTCATGTTACCAATCCCTTCTCCTATGATAACTATAATGCCTAGCACACCTTCATTACAAGTGGTTGGGCATCTTGGGTGGTGTAATGGTTGGGCATCTTGAGAGGTATAATGGTTAGCAAGCGAGACTAGCAAACCTTCATGAGTGAGTACATATATAATGCCAAACATACGTACATTACAAATGGTTGGACACCTTGAGTGTTGTAATGGTTATCAAGCAAGACTAGCAAACCTTAACGAGGGAATATATAATGCTAAGCACAACTATATTAAAAGTGGTTTTAAGATTTTTAGGTGTTATGATTGTTTAAAATAATTTCTCTTGAAAAATGAAGAAGACTCATGTTATAATCAAACAATGGAAAATAGTAAAATTACAGTTGGGCTGACTGGACTTTTTTCATCTTGCTATGGTAACAAACTTAGGAGAAGGAAAACTCTAAATTCAAACTTGTGGAAGTTAACTTTAAAAAAATTGACCTTGTTTCACATCCTGCTCACGTGGAGGGGTTAAGATGATATGTGTATTTATTCTGTCTTAAATATCAAAGTAAGTCGATAAAAAAATATCAAAACCTGTCTTTGTACTGATATTAATGGATGACTATGCTCTGAAGTATTTGAATTTTAGAAGTTTCTTGAAATCAGAAATATATATTTAGACAACCATTCTAATTTTCTAGTTCTTCTCAAAGTTAATTTTTTTCTAATACAGTATCACCTATAAATAAGTACTACTAACTTTTTAAAAAATAAAAACAATTTTCTTTTAAACAAAGGATTTTATTATTTCTTGATTGATTGATTTTAATGACATATTGACCGGTCCAGGGTTATTTTATGCCCAGAGTTATGGAATAGCATGCATTTTATGTTTATATTCCATTTTTTTCTGTGGTTGTTTAAGGGATTTTGGTTTTGCACATGGTTCTATGAAATACAAATAATTATTAGCAGATCTAATTGAGCCATAGACAAGACCCTAAAAGGTACTACCAATGAGGTTGGTTGGTTGTTTGGGTTTTATGGATGTCAACATTTGAAGGTTATTTAATGCCAAATCCATTTTTATACAAATAATCAGTTCTATTTCAAACAATTCAGTTTAGCATGAGTACACAGTTTAATTGTCAAAAACGTTTCTATTTCAAGCTATTCAGCTTAGTCAAACAGTTCTAATTCTATCAATTCAGTTTAGTTTCAGAATAGTTTTTGTCCACACACAGTTAAATGCCAAAACAGTTCTATTTCAAACTATTCAGTTTCATATAAGTACGCAGTTTACATGTCAAAAAAAGTTCTATTTCGAGCAGTTCAGTTTAAATATCAAAACAGTACTATTTCAAGTAATTCAGTTTAGCATGTGCCAATTTTACTTTTATTTGATCCATAGATAGGACCCTTTCAAGTGCTCCCATTTGGGGCCAGAGAGGACCTGGGAGTACTGTTAATGAAGGGGTGCTCCACATTCCCCAAAGCATCAGCATTACTCGAACCTCACCATCAGATCGTTTAGTGTCATACCCAGGACTCATGGGGGGGGGATTCTTACCCCTCTGCAGAGGTGCAGTTGGTGCATTTTACAGCCCCAGCCGACAGAGCAAACCACTTAAGGTCAGAGCGGACCTGAGAGTAATGGCAAAGAAGAAGTAATTCACACTCACAAACTTTTCAAAGCTGAACAGTTTTCTGTCACTGTTTTATAGCCAATGAAGGAATGAGGCCATAATATTTGTGTTTATAAAAATATAAACTCTCTTCTTTATTTCTTGAAAGGGTCAAAATGCTGTGAGCGAGAGAAAGAGACAGAGATGGACATAGGACCCAGACTGCAATATTTGACACCATATACTCTTAACCCACATTGTAATCCTATATTCAGAGCCCTACTTAGTACTTCTTCTGCTTCTTAGCCGAGGTGGGGGGGGGGCTGGCTATCCAACCTCTCTGCGTACTCACTGACTTCTCTCTGAATCTGACCGAATCTCTGTGCATATCAGTGTGTCGATGGCAAATCTCTTGTCAATATATGATATTTTCCTTCTGGTTCTCAATTCATGTGATTTATTTCCACTACTCTTGTTTTCACAGGTGGAATATCCTGTTTAGAAATCAACTGGGTGTCAAAGGTCAATATATAACATCATATTCTTTTGATAGGGAGTCTTATCTTTCTGCAGTCAATAAATTCATAGTATTGAAAAAAAAAACAAGAATAAGCTGAAAAAAAAAGGACTCACCAAAATTAATAATGAAAATTTTTTTTATCCCAGATTGATCATTTTATGGCATATTCATCACTCATTGTATTTAAGTTTTGCATTAAATTCATAAATCCTTTAGATCAACACTTCACAAACTGGTCAGTAAATCTAATTTTGATTCATCCATAAATAAATTGATTGAATGCTGCTGACATTTTCTTCAGTCTCAGTGGATGTCATAACTAGAAAGATTGAATTTTTAAAAAGATTTTTGTCTTAAGATTAACATTTTTCAAAATGCAGGAAAGATATGAATGGAATATTAAATCATAAGTAACATTTGCACAAATACCTTGTATACTGAAACTGATTTAACAAGATCAAAATTTCTTTAGTCAGAGTGGGATTTTTCATTGATAATAACTTGGTTTTAATTCCATTCTTAAAAAAATCTATTACAATGGAGGAAAATTAAAATTTCAGGCATTGTATTTTAATTGTACATTGTTTTTCTTTCTTTTTTTCTTTAAATTTATATTCTTATTTTTGTTATTAAATAATTTCTTTTTTTTTCTAAAGACATCTCATTATCTTTAAAAGTTAAATATATTATGAAAAGGTATTCTGGAGAATTCACTATTTTTATAAAATAATTAGTTTTATATGCTTTATTTCATGAAAATATGTGTCATTGACGATGTGAAAGAGGTCCAAATTTTTTTGGTCACAGCCAGATCACTAATTCATTTAAATGAACCATGTGTCTTGAATGTGGCATATGTAAATGATACATCATGTCAGCATCAAACCCAATCAGGTTTTCTACTCGGCGTATATCTGGCAACTAGTCTACAAGATCCAGTGATTTTTGTTCTCCTATTATACAGGGATTTATAAATACAAGTAAATAAATTCTTCCTGGTGGATCCCTATGCTTTTATTCACCCCAGGGATTTACATAGACCAGTTTGAGAAGTCCTGCTCAAGATCATCATCCACTTACCTCATGTTTTGGACACAATGTTTCAACTGCCAAATTCGTAAGCTTTTCTAAAGCTAGTAATAAGGTACAGTAATCTTCTGTGTTTGGGACTAAGGATTGAGCAAATATTTTTTTCTTCCCTTTATCCCTTTTAAGTCCACATTTTTCCCCATGCTTAACATTTATATACACTCACACAAAAAAAGTAATTGTTACAGAGTTGAGCAAGTTTTTATCTGTCCATTCTACAATAGACAGAATGTGACACAAGGTCAATCTTTTTTAAGCAGAGTAAAGCTGATTTGAATTCAGAATTCCCTTCTCCTTGACTAGTTACCTCACCAAGGCTAAAGAACCCAGTCTTCACTATCATTTACCCATAGCTGAAAGAAAAAAGATGAATTCACATTTTTCCCCACAAATAGCTTTGCTTAGGTTTGAACTTGAGTTGCCGTATCCATTTCTGATGATGATCATAATGATTTTTATGAAAAAAAAACAAATAAAAAAACCAAAGATAATGGGGTTTTGTTAGTTCTAGTGATACATTAGATAAAATTCAAAACAGCAGTTGTACAGCCACTAGCCTCTCATCCCATAAAACATAAGTTTCATGCCACGTTTTGGCTCCAACTGTCAAATAGTGAAATGATGAGGGTGTGAAGATTTGCTTACATTAAAAAAAATAAAAATCATGAAAAAATGTTGGAAAATTGAAAAATTTGAGCATTTTCAACAGATATTTCTCGAGGTTCACTAAGTGAAGAGTGGGGGGGTATATTTTGACGAAATCTTGAAAAGAATAAAAGGAAAGAAGAGTGTGAAAAGACAGATAATAGTCTTAACAAAGAAAATAAAAAGAAGAAGAAAGAAAAAAAATGAAGGAAGACTAGAATGAAGGCACTAGCAAAAGAAACACACAAAAATAAAAATAAGAGAAAAAAATGCAAAGAAAGACAATATTTTTTAAATGAAGGAATGAAATAAGAGAAATAAGAACTTAAAATTCTTGAACAAAAAAAAGAAACAAAATAAAATCAGGATTTAAGACAAACAAAAAAATGATAGAAACAAAGAAACCAATTAAGAAAAGTTACTGCTGATTAACAAAATAGAAAGCCTGATTATGCATTTGAGTTGAAAATTCTTTTTTTTTCAATAATGCAGAGAATAATCTCACAACAGACACCTTCAGGTTTAATATTTAAAAATCCTACCTGGCACAAAAATCTGATAGAGTTTGAATGGAAAATATTCAAGATTGACAACTTGAATAAATTAAAAAACAAAAACAAAAGTGCTTTTCCGTGACAACTCAGAAGAGATATAAAAAGATATAATCAGAATTCATATTTAGGCTGATAAGTCAAAAAAAGTATTATTAAATGGAATCACAAGAATATTTAAAAAATGACCAATGAAACTGTCACTCCTGAAAACTTGGAAAGTGAAATAAACATTGAATCAAGCGATATTGCCACAAAATTCAAATTTGACAATAGTATCAATAAAGTGGGAGGGAAAAAAAAAAAAGCAAGTCTTTACTACATTTCAAGATCACAAGGCTAATTTCTTGCTGAAACCAGAATGCAGACTAAACAAATTCATTCCAAACAAAATTGGTTGAATGAGTAAAATGATATTGAAAAGGATTTGTAATAGTTTGATGGTGGCATTAGAAATCAACCAGTAAAAAAATACTTAAGCTGCTACAAATTACTTCAAGACCATTGAGGAAACGATAAGTGTATTTCTTTGTTCAATTTAATATTAAATACTATTACCTCTCCATCTTAGATATAGTTTTGTTAATGTGGGTGATGATCTAAATAATTTGTTATCACAGAAGCAGAATATGGTCTTATAAAAAAAAGAGGCCAATAG
The DNA here is from genome assembly GCA_963585895.1 of Sepioteuthis lessoniana. Lineage (NCBI taxonomy): Eukaryota > Metazoa > Mollusca > Cephalopoda > Myopsida > Loliginidae > Sepioteuthis > Sepioteuthis lessoniana. Next base: position 1,401,088 of record OY757938.1, read on the forward strand.
AAAATTTCTTTGTCCAATTTAATATTAAAGAGCATTACCCCTCCATCTCAGAAGCAATTTTGTGAATGCGGGTGAGAATCTAAATAATTTATTACAGCCAAAAGTTCTGACTGTATCGCAGAAGCAGAATATGGTCTTTAAAAAAAAGAGGCCTATAGAAAATTTGCTACTGGACAAGGGAGCTTTGATATGGTGAGATTAGTGAAATTACTCAAATCTTTATTTTATGGAAGACAGCTAATACACTCAAAAAAGAAAAATCTAGCCCTTTTTTGTGATGACAGATTGGCTGTGGTAAGAAATTCTAGCAGCAGACCAGTGAACAAGACTAGAAAGGAGTTGGTTAATTTTTTAAAGGAAATATAGCTTAATTATTAAGATGTAACCAGGCCATTGGTCTAATGAAAAGAGTGTTTGCCAATGGTCCAGGAGACTAGGATTCAATCCTGGGTTGAGTCATACCAAAAACTTAAAAAATGCAACTTGATGGCACCTTTCTTAACTTTCAGCATTATGCGGTAAGGATCGAGGGTAAAGAGGAGCAATCCAGGGAATTGATCAGCACCCTTCCCTACACCTCAGTGTAGTAGCTATTGAAAAGGGAGCCTTCGGGTCACCCTCGACTTAGGTTGCCAACTTTACTTTATAAAGATGTTGAGAGTTTTTTTATTCTTTTATTTGCTAGGTTGTCAAAATGTTTTCCACATTTGCCAGCCTCAATGTACTTCCATTTCATGATTGCTCTTACCCTTCTTCTCAATATTGTTTTGAATTGCTTGACACTTTCATCATGATGGAGGTTTTTTGATAGGTCTTTTTTAGTTCCTTTGATACCACATGATTTGTACATAGGTTCACCTGTTCTCTGTGAATCTTGTGACAAGTTTCTACCAGTGAAACTTCAGCAATTGGTACTCTGCCATCACATGATTCAGTCTGATTCACTCTTGAATTACCTTGCCTCAAATGTGCTCACGCAACAATATTCCCACCATGGATCTTTCCTTAGACCTCTTAAAGTATTCAATCATTTGAAAGGTGGTAAATTTCTGGAATTTAGCATTTGATTTGAGAAACGGATCCAGTAGACTATTTTGAAAAAACAATGCTTCAATAGATTTTAACAAGGCTCTATCACACATCAGTTAAAAAACAGATCAACAAATCAATTGCAAGTTGACTTGCTATGGCTTCAAGCCATACCATGATGATATTTGGTTGTTTGGGTTTTATGACATATCAGCCTTTGTAGGTTATCTAATGCCAAATCCATTTTTATACAAATAATCAGTTCTATTTCAAACAATTCAGTTTAGCATGAGTACACAGTTTAATAAGACAATAAACATTTATGTTTCAAGCTATTCATTTTAGTCAAACAGTTCTTATTCAAACAATTTAGTTAAGTATTAATATAGTATTTGTTTACACACAGTTAAATTTCAAAGACAGTACATTTTTAAGAAATTCAGTTTAGCATAAGTACTCAGTTTAGTTCAAACTGACCAATTGATAGGGCCCTATCAGATGCTACCACTCCGGGCCAGAGTGGACCTGGAAGCGATGGCAATGAAGGGGTGCTTTGCATTACCCAAAGCTCCAGTATCACTGGAACCTCACCATCAGATTGTTTAGTGCCATATACCAGGACACTCATTGCGAGGTCTTACCCCACTGCAGAGATGCAGTTGGTGTATTCTACAGCCTCAGTTGACTGGGCAAGCCTGTGATTGGAGCACACATGATAAATAAACCTTGGGTCTTGTATAGCCGCAATATACTTGCAACAAAAATGTCACAACTTAGACTGAATAAGTTAAGATGAATGTTATGATCTTGTTTGTTTGTTTTATTGTTTAATAGCATCTCGACCTTCTTGGGCTATTAATACCAACACTATCATTCTAGAAGAACAGTGGTGGTGCTATTTAACCCATAGTTGAGAGGATAAGGGGGTTCATACCTTTCCTTAGAGTATTTGTCCGAAAGTGAACTAAACAGTGCAACTGGAATTTGAACTTGCTTTCTTCTATTCTGCAGTCCAGCGCTTTAACCATTACACTATGATGATACTCCAGAGTATCATGATTGTCACATACTTCCTTTAATGGCCAACAGAGGGGATGCTGAAATCATCTTTATGACGGCAGAAAGACATCCTTGATAATCCACGAGAATAGAAAGTGTGAAACAGATAATAAGCTTATACAGCAAACTCGCCAATAAGGAATACAGAGCAGGCACAAATGTGTGGGAAAGGTGATCCCTTTGGTATTGTGCAAGGGACAATTCAGTTTAGCATGAATACACAGTTTAATTGTCAAAACACTTTCCTATTTAAAGCGATTCAGTTTAGTCAAACAGCTCTAATTCAAACAATTCAGTTTAGTAACAGTATAGTTTTTGTCCACACACAGTTAAATGTCAAAAACAGTTTAGTTCTATTTGACCCATAGATAGGACCCTTTCAAGTGCTACAATTCTGGGCCAGAGTGGACCAGGGAACGCTGGCAATGAAGGGGTACTTCGCATTCCCCAATGCACCAGTATCACTGAAACCTCACCATCAGATCGTTTTGTGTCAGGGTCTTACCCCTCTGCAGAGATGCAGTCGGTGTATTCTACAGCCCCCCACTAGCCAACTGGGCTACGATGATCTTGGATAAATTTAAAACTGAGTGAATGTCATAATAACTTCTTTATCAATGGTGATAATAAAAATAGTAATAATGATGATGATAATAATAATAATACTAAGTGCATTGTATCTTATGCCCTCTTCAATAAGTTTATGACAAATGATGTTGGGAAGTTGTTCTTTGATCCGATTAATGAGAGTTTTACAAAGTCTGATTATTTAAGCAAATCTACTCCATAGAAAGCACCTGATCAGTTGTTTGGTTGGTGCTTTATAAGTCATCAACCTTCGTTGGTTATTTAATGTCTGTAATCTTGTTTCATAAATATATAATTTGAATAGTGAATAGTTTGTTTTATAAATATATATAATTTGTAAGTGAATAGTTTATGAGTAACTTTATCTTTAAATGAGTTGTTACTATTTATTTGTTTGCACACAGTTCAATGAGTTCTAACATTCTAATCTTACACTAATAAATCAGTTTAGTATGAATTATTTCTTTGAGGACACTAAAAATGTTTCAAGTATTCCTATCTACCATAATTCTATCAGATATTAATTGTTTGTTTAACATTTTCATTCTAATTATTCATTTTTCCTTTCAAATACACCATTTCAACTGCATATTTATGCTAAACTGAATTGTTTGAAATGGAACTATTTTTGACATTGAAACTATACTTACGCTAAACTGAATCGTTTAAAATAGAACTGCTATGACATTTAACTGTGTGTAATCAAAATCTATACTTATACTTAGCTGAATTAGAACTATCTTACTAAACTGAATAGCTTGAAATAGAAATGTTTTTGACTATTAAAGTTTGTACTCATGCTAAACTGAATTGTTTGAAATAGAACTGATTATTTGTTTAAAAATGGATTTGGCATTAAATAACCTTCAAAGGTTGATATGCCATAAAACCAAACCAACCAACCAAAATAATTTGCACATAGCTGGATTGTTTCAAATTATAATAATAATAATCCTTAGTAGATAACTGATCAATTCTATTCAATACATAAATGGGACCCTAAAAAGTCACCAGGAAAAGCAAAGGTGACAAAACTAGCAATTGATTATGCTTCTGCGTATTCCTGAATTCGCAGACATGATAAGATTGATATTAACTCTGATCTTTTATTTAGCAAAGAGATTTCATTGTCCTAAATGTTTGTTGCATCAATTGACTCAAGAATGAATCATAATTTATGATACATGATTCTCCGCAATATTACTTGAATTATATGTTTGGTTTCTTTGTTTAATGGTACATCAACGACCTTCATAGGTTATTCAATATCAAACAAACCTTGTAGAAGGACAATAGCTGTACTATTCAACTTTTAGCCTAGGGAATAAGGAAGTCCATACCTTTCCCAAGGATATTCATTTGTTGATATCACTTTTAGTTAATGAGATATTGCTACCAAGGTATATGAAATAGTATATTAATTTTAGAGGCATGTCATTTAATGAGGAAATGATATCTGGATTAAAACACATAAAAATTCTTCACACGTTCTAAATCAACTTGTAATAAACTAAAATTACTTAACTAAACATGAACTGTGAGAGGAAAACATGAATTAAATGTTTTCATTTGTGAGCCAGTTCAACATTAAATAGCTTATTCTAAATAAGGGTTCTCAACCTGAAAATAATTTGTCTGATTACATTCTTGACTAATTTCAGAAGTTCAGTATGATAGAGTTTTTTAAAAGTTCATATATTTCATACAGTTGTGTAAATCAGACTACTTTCTGCATTTATAATAATCTGATTTTTCTTCAAATTTTCAATTACTCATAGTTAAGAAAAAAGGTATAGTTTCTAATAAACTATATCATCATCATATTGCGCTGGTAGCACGGATATCCCTGACCCTCTCTCGCCACTCCTCCCCATCGTTCATCGCCCTAGGTAGGTCTTCAGGACAACATCCTGTATCCTCACATAGCTGCTGAATGTACGTTCGAGCTGGTCGTCCTGCTTTTGTGCGGCCATGTGTGGGGATCCATAAGAGTACATCTCTTATGAGTTCATCTCTGCTTCTCCAGCAGTGTCCTGCATGTCTGGTTTGTCTAACTTGGATAGTTTTCGTGATAGGGGGTAGGTGGCCGTACAGTTGGTGTCTTGTGGGGTGTTGCTGCCAGGACTTGTTCAGGATTGCACGCAGCATTCTTGTGTAATTGCCATCTAGCTTCTTCTCCAGTCGTTTTGTTAGCGTCCATGTAGTGCATCCATATAGCAGTATCGATGTGACCGCTGCCTGGAAGAAACTGCGTTTCATTTTATCGGTTAGGTCTGATTTCCATATAATCGATAGCCTATTGATAGCTGTCCATGCTTTCGTTAACCTCGTTTCGATGTCCTTTTCGGTTGATTCGACGCTGCTTCCTAGGTACGTGAATTTGTCTACTAGTTTAAGTGGGGTTCCTTCTAGAGTGGAGATGTCCCCCGTTTGGTTATAGCACATATATTCCGTTTTGTGTGCATTAACATAGAGGCCTATGCTTGCTGCTGCTCGTTCCAAACTATGCAGAAGTGTTTCGGCTTGGTCAGGTGTATTTGCCAGTATCGCTATGTCATCGGCGTAGTCGGCATCGGTAATTGTTGTTGCGGGGTATCTTCTGCTTCTTTTCTTCGTCAGTTCGAAGCCATTCTCTTTGATTTTGTCGATCGATGTCAATAAATAAGTACACCACTAAAATTTTTTTCTTGTAAACCTAAGCTCATTATGAAGTTGGTTTGACAGCAGAGATTCCCTTGACTCACTCTTGTCATCCATCCCTATCACCCATTGCACTTAACAAGTCCTCTAAATGATAACCATATCTGCATAGAGCTGATGAATGTAAATTTTTCTAGTAAGCTTACATGGATGTGTCCATGTTTTGTAGTGCATAAAACAATGTATGTCTAATGAGTTTATGCTTAGTGGCCAGCATGTCTTGGTCATCTTCAATTGGATGGATGACAAGATGAGTCTTGTCATCCATCCAATTGAAGGTAAATAGTTATATAACTACTGCTTCCAAAATTTCATTTTATTATTTCTAGTGCAACTCTGTACAATCAAAACTGATATTATTTGGCATTATTTTTAACCCAAATCTAAAATAACTAAACTCTATAACCAAAAATAAAATTATGACAGTTTTTTGATAAAAAGATTGTGTAATTCTTTATATATAAGTGATGTAATAATTTTTTGGTCAACTCCATATTTTTGGTTACTATCTTTTCTTTAGTATTTTTGATTAGTTTTCATTTTTTCTCGATTTTTTTAAGCAGATTTTTGTTATATAGCAGGAATCAGATTATCATTGGTCTTGCAGACAAATTATACTGAAAATATTGGCTCTCACAGGGTCACCAGAGTTAAGTAGCGATAAGCTCACTTAATTCCGGGTTAGACGATCACTAAAACCAGCTGGTAATCTAAGCAGCTTGAAGCCTATGTTCCAGTCGAAGCAAAGCTGAGTAAATGAAAATAACAACATCAGACAGAATTTATATCTCCAACTCCTCCTAATCTCTGAAAGCACAAGTTCAAATGAAATCACAGTTAAGAAGAAATGAACTTATTCAAAACTTAGAGAGGTGACCATTTACAAAGAGCTGGTACTGTGTGTATTAGATCGCCTCAAAATCCATATCAGGCATTAATGGAAAAACATTTTGAAAAATTTATTTTGCTTTTTTCAAAAAAATTTCTTATTTATTGAATGATCCTCATATATATTACTTTTACCTTTTTTCTTTCTCTAGTTTTGTTGTCCTAATTTCTTTCTTTCATATTCTCTTTTTACTTCCACTTCTTTGTCCTCACCTTTCCCAATTCATTTTCAAGGGCAACCGATTGAACAAATACTTCATATTTATCTTCAGTAGCAAATGTGTTTAAATGAGATGAATAATAGTAGAGATTCATGATGAGAAAGCAGAATTGATTCCAGGTGAAAAGGACAAAGATTCAAACAGCTACTACACTCTAATCCTAAAGTGATAATCAGACATAACAACCAGCAGAATAGTAGAGAAGATTCTCTGTCTGAAAGTGTGATGGATTTCAGCTGAACAGAACCAGAGGTCAGAGGGATACTGCAGCACATACAATGAGAAATCTACCTCCCCTACACCAGACTAATTAAACCTTAGTAAATGACACAAGACAGGATTTTGGATCAATAGATTATTGACCATATTAAAATTTGATTTCTCTGATAAAATAAAACAAAAATTCTTTAAAACTTTTGCGGTGTCCATACTATTATATGGTTGCACCACTTCAACTTAAAAGAAGAGCTTGGAGAAAAATCAATTAGAATATTTTGAAATAATCAATTAGATATGTAAAAGTATGAAAAGAATATTTTCTCTTTTTATAAATTGAATATCTTTAACTCACCAAAAGTTTTGTGTGGTTAATTCTTAAAACCCAAATTTTTTGGATGCAAAATCAGCCATTTAATATTGAATATCTTGAAAACCCTATCAAATGCAACGAATACGTAGATTTTATCTTTACTGGAAGGAGAAAATCATGTAAATATATGACAAAATGAAGCCTTTTTTCTTTTTTTCTCCAAAAAAAGAACATTTTAAAATAAAAAAAACTTTAATAACTTTTTGGTTTATTCATTTTAATACCATGTCAACCCATCCAGGGTTATTTTATGCCAAGAGTTATAGGAATTCTGTTTATTGTATATTTATATTTTTGTATAGTTATTTCTTAAGAATTTTTGGCACTCAGTTGTATTGTTTCAAGTATTCCTGTCAAATACAAATAACTATATGGCTTCAAAAGTATTTCTGTTTAATCATAATTATTTGTTTGCACACAGTTATATGGTTTCAAGTATTTCTATTTGTTGTATAGTAGCTCGTACCACATGACTTCCGTTATCTCAGAGATATAAAAGATGTATTTTTTGAGCATGTCGGTACTGAAAGATCTTGGTCAGTAGTAAGACCAACTTCGGACGTAACACCCACAGTGCGAGTCTTATAATATTTGTCCGACTGTACCAGTTCAGTTAATAAATAATTAACTCTATTTCACTGTGTATTTCTTTCTTACCATGATACAACACTGTTAAATGCTAATTACTATATGGCTTCATTGTTATCTCGATTTAATCACTGTCATTTGTTTGCACACAGTTATATGGTTTCAACTAATCAATAAAAATCCTCAGTGAACTCTAATAGTTTCAAGCAACCATTCTTTATATAGATAATTTACAGTTATGTGGCATTAAGTATTCCTATCCAATACAAATAATTTTTAAACAGATCTATTTTACCCATAGATGCAACCCTAACATTACTCCCTAACCTGCGAGTAATGGCAATTTAGAGATACTCCACATTCACCGTACTTCTAAAACTGGAGCCTAACCATTAGATGGAGCTTAATGGCATCCTTTGGGGTTTCTTTTTTTTGGTTGGGGTTAAACTATGCAGGGGATAGAGTCAGCATATTCTAAACCTCCAGAGAGGGCACAATCATTTTTTAGCTCTGAATTTATTATTATTTTGCGTTATTTAACATTTTCATTACAAATAAAAATACTTCTCAGCATCACATTTATGCTCCCATAATTTCCATGAACTTTTTGTTTAAATTTAAAAGATTTTGTTTATTATTCCTTTCATGATTGTTTTCATTATCATTATTTTTAAAAAATTGCAAATTCTCCTCTTAATCAGCAAAACTCAAACAAAAACAAAACAAAACAATATTGTCATTGATGTACAGATGAAAAAATGAAGTTATAAAATTATTATATTTTTCATGGTTATTAATCAACAATTCTAATTAAATTTCTGAAATTGGAATTTGTTTTCAAAAAATGAAAGTTATCAATCCTTGAAATGTCATTTTGATTCCAATGATTTCTCATTTTATTTTCAATTTGATTAGGACAGTGAAACAAATCAGTTATCAAAATTTAATCCATGGAAATTAATACTGATTTTATTATTGAAACAAAAATAAAAAGATTAGGAATTAAAAATAAACATGATAATTATCAGAAATTTTATTAGTGCATAAACACTGCAAAAATGTCATATTCTTCAGTATTCCACCATTCTAAGAATTGAACTTTACTCAGGATTTTAATTTGACAGTTTTCAGATTTATTTAAATGGCATGTCAATCGAGTTAGGGTAATTTTATGCCTAAAGGTTAGAGAATCACATTCATTGTGCATTCATATCTAAATTTTTTGTGTTTTTTTGTTGTTCCTTGTTTTTGCACATGGTCCTATTAAATATGAAAAACTTTTTAACAAAACTATTTGACCAATAGACAGGATCCTAAAGGTCCTATGACTTCAAGTCTAAGTGAACCTGAACATAATAACAATCAAGGAGTACTCCACATTCTCCAAATCTCTAGAACTAGAGCCTCATCAGATGCAGTTTATTGTCATACCTAGAGCACGCCTTTTAGTGTGTGGGGAGGGTTTACATTGTTTAGATGCAGCATATTCTCAGCCACACCAACAGGTGGGACAGTCTTCTGAGCTAGTTCCATGTACTTCAATTATTCTAAGTATAGCAGTCAATTTCCTTTATTCTTAATTTCCTGAGTGGGGATCTATCTTTTATTTTTAGTTTCACTATGACTATTACTTGTACAGCTGGTCATATTTTTCTTTCTTTGATATACACGAGTTGAAATGTGACCTCGTCAAAACTTTAAGTAGGGCTTCTTCAAGTTATTTCATATTTGAAGATGAGTGACGTGCTTTTGTGACATTGCAATACAAGATCTTCCAACAACTGAAAGATCAATCAAGCCATCACAGACAACCTTGGCTAGACAACCTTGCCTCATCCATCATAGCCTTAATCAGGTACCCTCAGACCTTTATCCATTTGGGCCTATGAAGGAACAGGACGGTGGATCTTCAATAAAGATTAGATGAAAGAGGCAACACTGGAAGAAAGTAGGGAAGAGATTTTTACAAAGCAGGAATATATGTCTCCTTTGGAAGGTAAGATACCATGATTTAGAAGAAGACTACATTGAAGATACAATTTGGAATCTTGAGGTTCACGGATTGATTTTAATGCCATGTCAATCTGTCCAGTCTTATTTTATGACTAGACATAAGAAAATCAATTATATTGTATGTTTATATTAACGTTCTTTGTCTTTGAATAGTTTTTTCACACTTATATGATATCAAGTAATCCAATCTAATAAAAATAATTTGCACGCAGTAGAAAAGTTTCAAGTATTCTTATCTAATACTAATATTTATATAGTTTCAAGTAATTATTTCTATTCAAAAATAATCATTTGTTTGCAAATAAGATTAATATTTGTTACTTGAAACCTTATAACTCTGTTAACAATTATCACTTCAAGTCATTATTCTTAATACGAATAATTTATAGTTATATGATATCAAGTCATCCAAACTAATAAAAATAATTTGCACACTGTTGTATAGTTTCAAGTATTCCTACCTAATACAAATAAGCATATTTTTTTCATGTAATCATTTCTATTTAAAAATACCCAAGTATTTTAAGCAACTAATAATATTCCTTAGTTATAAATTATAGTTTCAAGTAACTATTATTTATACAAAAAAATTTTGTTATATGATATCATGAGTTCCTATCTCATGCTAATAATTTTCAAAGAGATCTATTTGACCGATAGATAAGACACTAACAGGTACAACCACTTCTAATAAGAGTGGACCTGAGAGTAATGGCAATAAAGGGGTACTCCACACTTCAGAAAACTCTGGAATTGGAGCCTCACCATCAGATAGCATTTAGTGTCATACCCAGGACACTATTTTGGGAACACAGTGTATTCTAAGCCCTGTTGATGGTTCATGATTTAATACTGATAATTCTTATAGAATTATAGGGTTTTAAGTAACGATTCCTATTTACTAATTATCATTTGTTTGTTCACAGTTATATGGTTTCAAGTATTCTTACCTAACACCAATAATTTCCAAGCATTTATATAGTTTCAATGTACTAATAATAATCATTAGGTTCAAGACATCCTAAAACTAATAATTCGATTAAAGAATAATCATTTACTTGTAAACAGATTTATGGTCTCTAAAAATAATAAAATCTGAAGTAGTTTTTTTAGTTTTATAAGAAGAGGTAGAGTGTTGAAACAATACAAATGCTCAGCTTTGGCTCATCCTTCTGGGTGAGGGTTCAAACTTTTTCAATGACTCTCATACCTGACTGCAAGATTCTAACTCAGAAATTATCTCCATAAGTGGCACAAGTCTTAAAGCCACTATGTACGTGATTTTATGTTTGTCTTTCTTGATATCTTCAGTTAACCTCAGATTAAAGGAAGAGACAGGCATCCACATTCCTATATGAATCGGATGTATTTGTTAAAGGGTTCCCCCAAAGGTTAAATATTTTCAATTTTCCACTCTTCATTTTATTTAATGTTTTAAAGAATTAAAAAAAGAACTACTTGGTGTTTTTTGTTATAGCGTTCAACACCAATGCAGAGCGACATTTAAAATCGACAAAAAAAACAGAATCACAGACATTTACAAACAGTTTCATGAACTGGGAGTAATCCTCATACACGAAATGTGTTTCCTTTTCAAAGCCAAATTCACTTTATATTGCGATTTTGAATCCTGTCATTTACAGACAGTTTCATGAGCTACACTCAATTGTCAAACTTTCATTATGTTTCTTTTTCAAATTTGAATTCACTTTATATCCTACAAGTGCCACTCCTGTCACCCAACTATCCATAAAGTTGGAGGTGTAATAGTTGCTGATCATCCTTGCAAAAAATAATACTGTGAATAAGCCATTAGATTTATGTATTTTTTCAAAATTTTAAAAATCTGGTACTAATGAACTTAACAGATGTTTGTTGGTGTGCCTGCACCTGCTTATCAATCCTGTTCAATAATCTCTGACCTGCAAGATTATTTGTGAAGCTCTGCAATAAAAACAGGGAAAAAAACCCACTGAAGCAGTCATTGTCTGTCTTAATGAGATTACCATTAAAAAGAAATGCACGTTCATTCAATTTGTCTTAAAAGAGTCTCATCCATCTATAAAATAAGGAATATTGGATTGAGCTTAAAAGCAGCAAAGATATATTCTTGAATTTCCAAAGAGCAAATCAACATTATTAAGCGATGGGATAAAACCATACTATTTCATAGAGAAGTAGTTTTAATAAAAAATGTATATGATGGTCTATTTGACATTTTCATGGGAAGTTTGGATAGCGCTGAAATATGCAAATTGATGGGTATAGCTCTATTATCTGAATTAAATAACATAGTGGATAATCATAATAGTGGACTTAACAGAGATAACAATAATTCTAGTGAGAAAATAAAATGAAAATAAAATAAACATTAGATAGAAGGAATTAAAATTATTCAAAGAATTGTACTTGATATTTGAAAAAAAACATCAACAATTATAAAGTGGTAAATTTTGGGATGTTCAATACTGCTACATGGATGCTAACTGAACGTATGAAGAAAAAGCTTGATGGCAATTATGCAATATTGAACAAGTCCTGGAGGTAGCGCCCCACAAGGCCACAGCTGTACGGGCACCTACCAGCCATCATGAAAACTATCAAAATTAGATGAACCAGGCATGTGGGACACTGCTGGAGAAGTAGGGACGAGCTCATAACCGATGTACTCCAGTGGACCCCCTCACATAGACAAGCAAGGGCAGGACGACTAGTTCCAACTTACATACAGCAGCTCTGTGCTGTGCAGGATGTAACCCTTAAGACCTGCCGGAAGCAATGGACGATAGTGAGGGGTGATGAAAGAAGGTCAAGGATATCTGTGCTGATGGCGTGACATGATGATGATGATGACATTTAACCTGCAAAAAGTTAGTTTTTCCATATAGGAAACCAAATTTGCACATTGTGCTGTATTAACACATCATTCATCCATCTTTTGACTTTACTTAAGCATATAACATAACGCAGATTAAAAAGATCATCTATCAACTCCAGAAATTGAGAGATTTGTAATAAAAGCATAAAGAAATATGAAAAGCCACTAAAAATTTCTGGATTTACTGGAAAACTGTCATGCATTAAGGAAAATGAGAACAAAAATAATTACAACAGAAGAACATATCATCTTGTTTAACTCAACAGCACATTAAAAAAAATCTAAAAATAGTAAGAGTATTCATCAACTTAATTGACAAACACTTCTCCGAAAACAAACTATTAAATAAAATATTCAACAGAAATTCAATCAAATTAAGTTACGGTTGCATGGAAAATTCGTGAAAACTAATAAATAAAAACAGACGATAAAAATACAGAAAAATAGAAATACAAACAAGTTTCTCATCTACAACTGTACATTGAAGAATGATGGTTTGATTTGGTTTGGCTTCTTTGTTTAATGGCATATCAACCTTTGTGGGTTATTTATTTATGGCTCTAGCTGACCCAGCACAATGAAGAATGCTCGTCCACCCCACAAATTACAAGTCCATCAAAAAAGTGCTACAAGCCACTCTCCCTAGTTGACCTTCATTTTCATCACAACCTCAGTAAGCATGAACACAAATAAGTCAATGTTCTGAGCACTTTCTTTTCCTAATGGACTTTCCACCTAATGGACTTTTTGGTTTGATGAATTGCTCATTTCATAGAATCATAAATACATATTCCTTGGGCGGTTAACATTTACTTGTCATTCCTTTTTTTCTATCAATCTGCTGATTAGTGAGTGATACAGTATTGTCCTCATCAGGGTACCCGTTTCTTTTCCTCTCTCTTTTTCTTATCCCTTACATTACCAAACATGTTTCATGTCAAGTTAGAAGTTTTTTTTAATAGAACAGAACAAGTTCTTCATCTTTAGCAGGATCTAAATATCCATCCTTTAAGAACTGCCCTTATTCACTCTCACAAACTGAAAAAGGATTGTGAATTTCTTCTTAAAAATTTGTAGTATTTACATAATTTTGTTGAATAAAAAGGTGCATATAGACATTTTTCTTTGGTAATATTATGAATTTTCTCACGGATCTTATTCAACAAAGCAGTCAGGATTGTTTTCTGACTCACATGAAACATTTTTCTCATTTTTTAACTACTGTTAACATTTCAATTTTGTTTTATCTTGCTATATATTTACACAACCCCATTCTCATGGACAGTGTATGGCACAAGGGCATTAGAGCAAATGTATTAAAACCAAAGTGCCCAGTCCACTTTAACATTTACTACTAGCTGCAGGGGGAAAAGATAATTTCATGCTTTTTCTGAAAGGCATGAAGAGCAAAGGGTTAAATCCCAGTCTGATCTATTATTTACCCATAACTGGTGGAAGAAAAGATGGTTTCATGCCTTTCCCCAATTTTATTTTTCTTAAAAATAATTCTAAGATCACATGTACCTTGCGAAATCAAGTCTTTAGCTTCATATTTTTTCTGATTGTACTTGACAATTCACCCTACATCTGGTCAATCTTGTAATTCAGAGCCATGCAAAGTGCTTGTATGCAAGTTACTGACTGCCAGTATGCAGTGCGTTTTCACTTTCCCATTAATCTACTCCTTAACAAAATGTATATGAAAAATTGTGTTCTCTTTAACGTATTCATTCTACAAGATGTGGAAAATTGACTGGATGACCTTTTTTGACACGCTGAATAAACTGCATGGGTGGCATAACAGGAAATAGACCTGTTTCCTAAAGTAAACATAGGTGTTTCCTCAGCTTTCAATAAATAATGGGAGTTTTTAGGTAAAAAAGCAAAATTAATTTTTGTTCAGAATTTTTCCAATGTATGTAAACATTGCATTGTTTTGGATTGGTTTATAGCAAAAATATTTGCTTTGAGTCTACTCAAAATGGCAGCAAATCAGACAAAGAACTAGAGGCCCTAACAGATATCAGTCATTAAATTTTTGGTGGCTGAGAAATGCAAAGTGTGTGAAATTTACAGAAGAATGTACAACACATATGGAAAATCATGTTTTAGCCCCCAAAATACTTAGAAAGGGACGAAATACGGATTTGTTATCACGAGCCTGAGTCAAAAAGACAGTCCATGGAGTGAAACATACTGACTATCCAGAAAATAAGTTTTAGTTGCAGGAGTCTGTAGAGAAGGTCATGCTGACAGTCTCCTTGGATATTTAAGGACCCATCAGAACTGATTTCCTTAAAAACCCTAAGTGCATTAAACCTGAGCTTATAGTATCTGTTGCCAAGCAGAACATGCAGCATATGCGTATAGTAACATAGATATCATCATCGAAACTAGAACAATGATACTATAGTCCTGGTAATGGATAGATATTTGTGAAAGCATCTATATAGAAAAACTCTGTCAATCCTGACATAGGAGGAGTAGGAATGCTTGCTAGTTTTCATGTCTTGAATCACCTACTAGCATGGGGAAAAATCAATCTGAGAATCATATGGGCTTCATTTAAAGGAAACCCTGGCACAGCAATTATCTCTTACTACAGTCCCACCAATGCCAGTGATGAAACTGATATCTCCATCTTCTATAACAAGTTATCTGCCCTTGACAAACACATTTCCTAATACAATAATCTGATCATCAGTCAAGATATGAATACTCAAATATGCAAAGATGGAAATAATAAATTTAGCTTTTGCAACTCACCAAATAGAAATGGTTGCAGAGTTTTCTATCTTTATCATTGAACAAAACTTTTCACCTCACAGAGGTTTTGACTATATGAATTGCTCATTTCATAGAATCAGAAATACTTATTTCTTGGTTAACATTTACTTGTCATTCCTTTTTTCTATCAATCTGCTGATTAGTGAGTGATACAGAATTGTCCTCATCAGAACACCCGACTCTTTTCCTCTTTCTCCTCCCATGTATTACCAAAAAAACACACATTTCATGCCAAGATTTATATCCCTAAACATGAAATACCAGAAAAGGATCACAGAATTATCTCAACAAAGATTTGCCAAAGCCTACATAGAAGTAAGAAACAAACAGGTAAAACTTCATAATATGACTGGTCATCATTTGCCAATAGGAATATAAGCAATCAATATTTGGTAACAGTACAAAAGTTTGATTCACTTGAGGAGATATCTGAAACACATACTCTGATGAGTATGAAAACTTTGTTACTGCCCATATAGAAGCAGCAGCAGAGTGCATATCAGCCAAATGTAGAGTTCCCTAGAGTCAATAATAGAGAAAAAATGAAACAGTATGAAAAACGGATCCTTACTAAATGAAGAAAACCCAACAAATGCTTACATACAGAAATTTAAGTAATCCTACAGAGAACTAAAACATGCCAAAAAGAACAATTAGAATACATTCAAGGTCAAATCACTAAAACGATAAGTTTGGTTGAAGATAGACAATCATGATTGGCATGGTAGGCAGTAAATGAAGAGAATTGAAGGAAAGGCTCCTCAAGAGCAAAAGTAAAAGCTTCCTGCCAAGAAAAAAAGAATTCAGAAGTTGAAAGAACATTTCAAAAATCTGCTAGGAAACCCTCCAAAAATCACTAATAAACCTACTGAAAAAATTTATTTATTGCCAACTAAAGATCTCTAATTAACTAGGAGAGTTGATCAAAGAAGTTGATGTAGTACTGAAAAATATCAAATGGAGACAAGCTGCAAACTTTGATGAAATACCTCCTGATGTATATGAGACAAAAAAAATTGACATCATATTTTTTGATTATGCCATGCTGTCTATATGCAAAACACAATGAAGAAATAGACAAAATACTGCATCTTTGTCTTTGCCAAGAAAAGCAACCTCAGAATCAGTCAGAACTACAGAGGCATAACTGTTACTGCTACTGATGATAATGCCCTGCTTCTCAATTTCAGATTGACCTGAAAATGAGAAAAATCTGAGGAAAAATTTGAACAACTTTTGAAGAAATTGATTCACAATAGATTCTGACAATCCTTCCAATTGGTAAAAGAGTACATGTAAAAAATCTTCAGGTAACACTATTGTTTGTAGATTTCTCCTAGGTATTTAATTCCATAAATGGAGGAAAGATGGAGCAGATACTACTAGCATGTAAGTAAGTAAAGTTGACGAACATAGACAAGGGCGATCTGAAGGCTCCCTTTTCAATAGCTACTACACTGAGGTGTAGGGGAGGGCATTACTCCTTCCCCTGGATTGCTCTACTTTACAATTGATATGTACTGTCACGTGGTATGCCACTGAGAGGGAAGAAGTAAAATTTAATTTCCCTTCCCCTTCTAGGTTTGACTAACAAGCACAACGACTGATTGCTAAGGGCAGCCAGGATAAGGTCAAACTACCTGCACTCCATGACCGGATAGGACGAAGAAGGGAATGCAGGTCACTGAGTAGCACGACCAGATGAGGATGAGGAAGGAGCCAAATGATTGGCCGAAGTCTTAGCGCCAGAAGTAGTACCTTTTTTGTCAGAGGAAATCGGGATAAGATTTGTCAGCTTTTAGGACGGAGGTCGCCGTGAAAGGACATGCTGACCTGATGCCAAAAAAAAAACTCCCAGGTACCTAACCGGTGAAAAGCAATGGAAGTTCTGGGACACCAGTTGGCGTGACAAGATGTGTTGAAGCTGTCGCCGAAACTCCGGGGGAAAGAGCAGAGCAGAATTCTTGGACAAGAAGATAACAGGTGCCTTCCAGCCAATTTCTACAGAACACTGCTCACCTGTAACAGAAAATAATCCGCGAAGTAAACCAGTTAAAAGCTAAGTACATCTTGAACTGTTTTTCCTCCTAACCCTCCCAAATATTGGAACTTATATGTATTCAGAAAAGGAAAGAAATAGACTGAAGAAATTCGTTTAATAAACTGTAAATGAACGAGTAGACTAAACTACCTTTCCAAGTTTTAAAAGTAAAGAAAGAAAGAAGAAAGAGAGAAAAGAAAAAGAGAGAGAGACCTTTGTGTTTAAGATTGTCTGCTGGTAATACAGCTGGCACCTTAAATATTTGTTTGGTCCTCACGTATTAAAAACCTTGTTATAATTTAAATGTCCCCTCATGTCGAAATTTATTCATTATATTGCTTATTTGTCGAGTTGCCTTCTTTTGCATATTTCTTTTTCAGCTTCATTTGTTTCAATTTATTCTCGCTAAATGTCCTATTTGCCTTTAAAAACATTACATGGGAAATTGGAATTGCTGACTACAGTGAATAATCTTTTTTTTATCTTAACCTTGAGGTCCATGTTTTCTGTTATCCGAGGGGGCAGGAAAATGAAGTGGCTTGGTGGGTGTGTGTAACGTGAAATTTGGAAACTCCCTTGCCAGCAGCGGTCAGTCTAGCCCCAAATTAACCCCCACATTATCTGCCAGTTCCTATATGCCCGAAAAAGGAATCTTAACTAGGACTTATTTTGCAAGGGGTCAAGTGCCAGACTGCCCCGATGTCACATGTGCTTAAAATAAACTACTGTCCTGGGATAAATATTTATGCACCATCACAGTACCTTATAATGCGGAATGTTAAGCAACAAGATATCAAGTACCATTTTTTAAGTCTTTGGTATGACTCGACCTGGGATTGAACTTTGGTCTCCCAGGCCATTGGCGAGCACTAGCTGTCTCCACAATAATGAGACTTTACAAATGAAAGCAATGGTTTGCTCACCCAATTCTGACACCAACTACTTTGACATTGTCGTACATAGATCTAATAAAAGAAAATGGTTTCTAATTAAAATAGACAAAAAGCAGATTATATCCCATAGAAACAATAACAGATGCAGACTAAGCAGATGATCGAGTGCTTTTCACAGATACACCTGCCTAAGCTGAATCCCTATTACATAGCTTGGATCAAGCAGCAAAAGCATTGCTCTCTTGTAAAAGCAAATAAAACAGATTTCATGAGTTTAAAACAAAAAGGAGTTATTTCCACTTGAAGTGTCAAACCTCTCCAATTAGTTGACCAGTTTACATACTTCAGCAGCAATATCTTATCAACTGAAAGTGATGTCAATATACGTATAGGGAAAAGCATTGACTACAATTGACAGGTTATCACAATCATATGGAAATTTTATCGCTCTGATAAAATAAAATGGGATTTTTTCCAAAACTGCGGCCGCATCAGTACGACTATATCCATGTACAACCTGGACACTAATGTGTCATGGGACCAATACATGTGGATGCGTCGATACTGCGATTTGGTGATTTGTGTGTTGTTTGATTGACAGCGTACTGGACAAAAGACAGAGGGGCAAGTGGATAAGTTTAAATTCAAATTTTTCGAGTGAATCTTACACAAAATGTGTATAGGTGTAGAAATTGCAGTTGTTATATCACATCAGTCTCTATTGAGTATTGAAAGTCTATGTTGGAGAAAGTCTTAGACTCAGCTATTAGTTTGTGTCAACAGCACATCTAGAAGGCGAGGATGGTCTCTGTGCTTGGTGCAGATATTCAGTGTTGCTGTATAGTCAGGTTGTAGATGTTGCTTGAGATGGCCAATAATGTGGATGCATTGGTGGCAAAAGCAGGATGATCGATGTCCCAGTTGGGCAGTACTTTGGCTTAACTGGGGGTGTGTCAAAGTCACCTTGAAGTGTTGGTGATATTCCAAGCAGTGAGTTGCTCGTGGTCTAGATACGGCAAAAGCTGGTTACAGAGGCTGTGTGATCAATATCCTGGTTTGTTCAATCTTTGGTTTAACCAGTAGTGTGTCGATGTGATCTCAAGAGTTGATGCTAGTCCGAGCTGCGAATCACTCATGGACTACATGTTGCTAATGCTGTAGCTTGGTCATGCAGGAACAGCTTCTAGGTTAAGCTAAAGCTGGTCTGCAGTTGGTACTGGTAGCTTGGTCACACAAGAACAGCTGGAGCTGGTCTGCATTTGGTGCTGGCTGCTACACTGTCACTTCATGGGGAGCTGGTAGCTGGAAGATGCAGGAACTACTGCTGGTGAAGCTGGAGCCTAGAAGGTGTAGTGAGAAGACCAAAAGTGGTCGCAAAAGGCTTTCTGAAGTTAGCTCTAGAATTGTGAGATGGTGAGACTTTCTCGGAAAAGAGCTGTTTGACTGAGAAAAATTAAAGGCTGTTATTTGTCTGGTTGGCTGTACTGGGTTCGTGGCTGTGGTTGGTTGGATTTCACGTCTTCTGCTTCAGCTGGTGGTAAGGACACAGATCCCACGTTTGGCAACTTGGTTTGGAGGTGAGGATGCAGACCCCATGCTGTTGGGAGAGGTAACGGATTCCTCTCTTCCAGGTTAAGCCTGGCTGCTATACTGACTTTTGGTTAATGCCTGTGTGTTTATATAGCATTAGCCACTGCCACTTCGCTAGCTGAGGAAGTATTTCAGTACACAGGAAGTGCCCTTATAAAATATAAGTGATAATGAGATACTTCATTATACTTTGAAAAGGAACTTTTAAAGATATTTTATCCTGTGGTAATGATTTTGTCTCTGAAAGGTTAGCAAAATTAACTACTTTCAAAAAATAGTTTGGGTGTTCATAACTGAAGTTCACTCATGAGGTACGTACGATGTTTTGTTGTCTGACGTCATGGGTGACTCAACCTTTTTCTGAACCAGATATTTTGGGTATTGTAGATGGGACGGCCATGAAAAATGAAACACTTGGAGAAAAAGCTAGGTAGGAACTACATATGAATGCCATGTGCAGTTTTGAATAAACCCTGGACGCAACACCCCACAAAACATTTACCTCCCATCTCACAAACCATCCAAGTAAGACAATTAAGACATGCAAGGCACTACTGAAAACTGATGAGCAATGTTCCCTTAAAGACTCCTTCATATGGCTGTGTCAGTGTTGGCCATTCAACATGGACTTACATACATCAGCTCTGTGCGGACACTCGATGCAACCTAGAAGACCTGCCAGGAGTGATGGACAATAGAGATGGATGATGTGATTGAGTTTTCAGCAAGAGTTTATGATGATGTAAACTCCTTTGGTAAAATTCACCCTATTTATAGAATGACCCTTGTATTTTTACACTTTTTCGATGTAAAATGACATCAACATGGTTATTGAAACAATATTTTCTTGGATCATAAACAAATAAGAGAATAGTATGAATAATGTATCAGTTCAAGGTACATTGAAAAGTATCCAATTAGTCCACCACATCAAATAGTTTGAGAAGCACTGCTGTAAATCGCATCTCATAAATATTTGAGTTGTTTCAATGTTTCTCTTTAAAACAATACTTAAATCCTCATCTAAATCCTTCGGGTTAAGTCAACTTTATTTTATCTCATTGCTTACAAACATGAACAATACTTGATAGCTATTGAAGGATTCTGATTTTTATTGTTAACATGAAATATAGCCATGATACCGAGAGGGTAAAAGTCACTATCTGAGATAGCTTTTATGATGGGTGGATAATATCTATTTTTTTTAATTCAGGTTTCCTTCAAAACAGTGCACAATATTAACAATCACATTGGTCAGTTTAAAAGAATCAATATTCACCTCAAGTTAAGGATCATTTTTTGCTGATGCTTTTTAGATAAAAGATAAAATGTAATGAAAAAAGTTATTCAAACTCTTTCTCTATTTGACTTTCTAACCATCATGAAAATTTCTTGGGAAATCATTGCAAGCAATTTGCTATTAGATTTAGTTATTTACTAAGCTTAGCTGTGGCACAAGGCCAGAACTATGAGGCACCAAGTAAGAATCAAACACTAATTATGGTCAGCTAATCCAGTTTGCTAACCATTACAATATGTGATATACCATTCACTATTACATATAATACACACACAAATAATACATAGCTGAATACATTTAATTCATTAAAATGAATAAAATTGACAACTGGTACTTTAAATATTTTAAAATTTCAACTACATTACAAAAGCAATTTTTATTTCAGTTTTTTTTTTGGTTAATTCGTACAACAATTCATCAACTAAATCTCAGATTGAAAAAAAAAACCCAAAAAACTTTTCTCTTATTCTGAAATCCTGTAAATGTTAAGGAAATTTATTAAGGGCCCTTAATTTTTAATTACAACCTTAAAGTGACACATGAGAAAAGTTATTTGGTAAGAGGAATGAGTTATGAGTTCAGACTAAACTTACTTACCTGCCCTTTGGCAGGTTCAACTCATGTTCACATATCAAGCAGATTATTCTGATTGCCTGGTCTCAGGGAGCCTTTCCTTCGGGCAGTACCTGTTTAGCGGGGCTAAGTTTGTTTGGTGCATGAGACATCTTTAAAGGGGAATACCGAAGGGATCAAACATTTCTTGTAAAGCCCATGAATGAGTCCCAAAAGTGACTCCCCACCACCACCACCACAATAAAAATGACCTTGTGCCAAATCTGGTCTGGTGGAAGATCGGCTTAATCCTTCATACTAAACTGGTCATGTTTTAAAGAGATGTTACTATTATAAATGCACCTAGAAATGTGTGCACACGTACACACACACACACATATATATATATATATATATATATACAATCATACATACAAATGCACAAAAACAAATTGATGGAAAGCTAAATTTCAATGAACTAAGATGAATGAATAGATAGACAGATATAAACATATATACATGGGATTGCAGAAGAAATAATGGGGGAAAAACCTGAAATTGAGTGGTCAATCCTGAAAAGAGCATCAACCTGTAATGAGAGTTTGAGGAATTGAAGTTTCTGCCTTGAGCAGAAATATTACATCATTAACATTCCAAACTCAAATAAACTACTGAACAAAAGATGCCACCATAACAGGAAGTATCTTCTTTCCAATTTGGCCCTAAATTAAGTCATGTGACTTGTTATTCCATTCTCATTGTACTCACCTGAGTATAAAAGTATTCAACATTGAATATGTCATACGTGTGGATTACCACCAAATGATTGGAGGCATGACTCACAGAATTGTGACTATTACCTTGCCTTATTTTCTCAATTATTTCTTTATATTTTGTTTTTAGATTGATAGATATGACTATAGTGAAATAAATGTTTATATGTATCTATAAGTATATTTATACTGATATAGTGAATGCCTTACCAGCCTATAAATTAAGTTATACATGTAAAAGTCTATTTATCTATTGATTCTTTCTTTTTCCTAAGAAATTAAGTCATGAAACCATGCTTGATCCCAGGGTAATCATCTCATGAAGACTTTATAGGAAAAAATTTCAAGTCTACCTGCTAGATAAAACACAATAGCATTTTCAAAGGTCTGGGAGGACACGAATGGGGCAAAAATTATAAATGCACAAAATAGACTATCTTACTAACAAAACCACATTTAAAAAAAAAAAAAAAAAAAAAAAATCAGAATCACCTACTTAGAGTAATTCAATATAACATCCTTCACTTATGACCATTTAAAATAATTTAACACCATTCCCATACAATAGTTTAACATCATTATTTAATATCATAGTTTCACATGTGAATACATAATTACAAAACAATTCATACAATCCATCAATCTTTTTTTTTTACATAAAACCAAAAAGATTATTCTATTTTCTTAAGAAATAATTTTAATTTTTATATTAACGTTTTATGTCATAGATTTCTTTTTATATATTTTCTTGTAGATATAAAATACAATTTAAGTAAATAGAATAGGATATGTAAATAAATTCAAGAGAGAAATTTTGAAAGAAAAATGAATATCAATAATCATAGAGTATTAATGTTTTTTGCATTAAAATTTTTTTGATATCTCACATGTCACATTTAGTATTAGCAGTTGTGGTGACAGTGACAAAGAGAGGACATAAGGAAACAAAAAGGTCGAAAAGCAGTTATATTAAAAGACAGGGAAATAAAAGTAACACTAGACACTTCCAGTGTCAAAAGGTTGGGTAGGTAAAGTGAGGAGAGTTATGTATATTGAAAATAAAAAAATAGAATAAAAAACAAACGAATTGTCAGAAAGTAAAAAACACAAAGGGTGTAAAGTGACATCTGTAGAATCTCATTTTAAAGCAATTTTCTCTTAGAGCTTATTCACAAAAAAAGCCAAGTGGCTAGAATAGATACATAAAACTGATTTTCATACTTCTAAAATCTAGAATCTCTTGTTTTTCATATACATATATATGAACTGAAATAAATTTATATGAACAGAGATAGATACATATAAATTGATGGAAAAAGATAAATTGATAGACAGATGGATATATACGAGAGAGAGAGAGAGATTTGAATAGAAATAGACCGAACAAATGTCATGAATAGAGAGAGAAAGAGATGTTTACACGTATCTAAATGCTCATCAGTAGATAAATTAAGTTTGTCATTTTTTTCTGTAAAAGATTGAGCAATGATATAAACATATATAAACTAAAAGACGTCAATGCAGGATGATTGCATCAGAATTTTTCAATGGAAAAAGATGATAAAATTTAGAATGGAAATTAGATAAAAGATGACAGCATAAAAAGATGAGAATAAAAACCCAAGAAAGCTCAAAGCACTGAAAGATAAAAAGAAAATCTTAAAAAAAAATACACAAACAAATATCTTGGAAATAGAAGAAATTCTGATAAATTTGTCATTATTTATTTTCTTTAAAATTCTTTGAGTGGTGAGAAATCTTTCTCCCATAAAATCCTCTTTCCTGTATCTTTCTGCATTTCATTTTAAAACTAATGTATATTTTTGTTTTGTTTATAATTTTTCAATACCAATTAATTCTAATCACAGCTCTTTATGTGAATCAGATGTTAAAACAAATTGATTTATATGACAATCTTTATTACAATCCTTTTACCTTTTATACAAACAATCATCGTTATTTTTCTTAGTGAAATTTGTTCTTAGAGATTTAGTTCTTGAGGGACTCAAGCTTGAATGAAATTCAGAATAAATAGTAAAAGCACAGGTTAATAAGCAAACATTACGATGTAAATGTGTATGGCCTTGTGAGATATATATATATATATATATATATATATATATACACATATGTGCATGTGTGTGGCGGCATTTTGCATCATAGTTAGTCTATTAGGAAATGGACATGGTGACATGAATTCAAATCCTGGATCAGGCTGTTTGAATTTCATTTTGTGCTCATGCTCTTGGAAAAGGCATAAGTCTACTTTTTCTCCCTCTATGTGTAAATAATAGGGAAGACTGGGATCTTTTACCTTGGTATGGCAACCAGTCAAGGAAAACTCTGATTTCAGACCAGCTGTACTCTAACACACAAATTCACCTGGTTTCACATTCTGCTCATAGTAGAGAGGTTGGCTATTCATATATATATCATTTAATCTTTAGTTCTAGATATGCTGCAATTTAATTTTTGCTTAAAGACTTTCAATATATCCACTGTTTCTTACAAGTCCCTAAGTATGGGGCACCCAGTGAGAATGGAACTGACTAGAAGTGGACTGTTAATCTACCATCCTAATTGTTATACCATTCAAGGATATTTATAAGAACAAAAAAAACAGTTAGGAAAATCAGATTGATTTGTGATACATTTATCAGATCTTACCAAATATTTTTTTTTCCTTTTACATTCAGTCAGATTTCATTCCTAACTTTACTCATATGTGTGTGTGTGTGTGTGTCACTCGCTTGTTATTTATAAGCAGAACAAGAAATACTGAAACCTTATAAAATCCATTGTAATTTCTTTGCATCAAACAATTAAGCAATGATCTAAGTTTTAATACATATCTTTTCTTGCAAGATTAATATAAAAACAATCATCCACATCATGTTGTGCTACCAGCATGGACCTTCCTGAACCTCTCTTGCCACCTGTCTCTATTGTTCATTGCTCCTGGCTGGTCTTCAAGGCATATCCTGTATTGGTACAGACCGGTTGTATATAGGTTCTAGCTGGTCGTCCTGCCTTTGCTCGTTCATGTGAAGGGGTCCAAAGGAGTATGCCAATTATGAGTTTGTCTTTACTTCTCCAGCAGTGTACCACATGTCTGGTTCATCTAACTTCAATAGTTCTCATGATGGGTGGTAGGTGGCCAGACAGCTTCAGTTTTGTGGGATGTTGCTTCCAGGACTTGTTCGGAATTACTCACAGCATTCTGTGTAATTGTTGTCAAGCTCTTTCTCCATACGTTTAGTTAGTGTCCATGTAGTGCATTCATATAGCAGTATCGACACAACCTCTGCTTAGAAAAAAACTGTGTTTTATTTTATCGGTCATGTCTGACTTCCATATGACTGATAGCCTATCGATAGTTGTCCATGCCTTTGCTAGTCACATGTTAATGTCTTTCTTGGTTGATGAGACTCTGCTTCCAAAGTAGGTTAACTTGTCCACTACTTTCAGAGAACTACGATTTAGTGTGTAGATGCCACCTCTTTGATTAATGCATATGTATTCCGTCTTGTCTGCATTGACATGGCCACCTATGACAGCAGCTGCTTGTTCCAGACCATGTAGCAGGGTTTTGGCTTGGGCAGGTTTATTTGCCAGAAGCACTATGTCGTCGGTGTAGTCCATGTCTGTAATTGTTTGTGCGGGGTATCTTCTGCTTCTTTCCTTTGCTAACTTGAAACCGTTATCTTTCATTATATCAATAAACGTTCTTAGCACATAGTCTAGGCAGATGATAAACAGGTATGGGGTTAATGTGTCTCCTTGCAGCACACCTGCTACAATGTCGAAGTAGTCTGTGTCTCCATCCGAGGAGTGGACTTTTACTTTCATGTTTCCATATAGCATCATTATGGCTGTGACGGTTTCTTTGGGTAGGCTGTAGGCAAGTAGTATCTTCTCCATCTTCCCTCTGTGTATGAAGTCAAAGGCCTTGGAGAAGTTGACAAATAATATTGTTGAGTCAAGGTTCTTTGTGCATACCTTCTAGAATTCAACAGATAGTCAAAATTTGTGATGTTGTGGATCGATTTCTCAGAGAGCCATATTGGTTCTTCCTAAGGATCTTCTCAATTTTGGTTCTGTGTGGTTGCATAGTAGAGCATTGTAGATTTTGGCCACTATGGATGTAAGGGTTATACCTCGATAGTTCTTGGGTATTCCGAGGTCACCCTTCTTAGGGAAGAGGAGGATGCATCCCTTTGTCCATCTATCTTTTGTGTTTTAGTTATATACGGCATTAAAGTGTTAGAGCAGTATATTGTCGAATTTTCTGGTCTTCCAGACTTCTGAGAGTATTTCATCAAGTCCGTCTGCTTTTCTATTTTTAAGTTTTCTTAGTACTGAGGCAAGTTCTTCTTGCATAAACTATCCTAGTTTGATGTCAAATTGATTACTAATAAAATAAAGTGCTATGTAATAAATTTATCAACACTTCACCAAACGAGTTTTTTATTTTTCTTATATAATGACAAAATTTAGTCATTTTATGAAAAATTTAAAAAGTTATTCTCATGCAACTATAATAATAAGGAAAACTTCAATTGTCTAGATCGTTTTTGCTATACTTGTAGAAGTTTTTCCATACAAATTGAGTGATTTCATGAAGAGAGAAAACTTGGCTTACTTTCAAATTAGGAATATGCCACAGTGAGAATACCTGTAATGATGGGCAAAAAACGTGCTTGAAACAACTCTCAAATTTTAGTCACCAAAATCTATGTTGGCCAGTGTAATCAATAATCAACAGAAGGATACATTGCTACATGATGTAACTAATTATATAACTTTTAAATTTCCAAATAGAACTTCCCCTCAAAAAAAAAAGAAGACACCAACTTCTTCTTCATTGCCATCAGACTGTTGCAAGGAAATACATTAGCACTATAATATTCTGCAGAAACTATGACAGACTATGCAGATAATCTAGTGTTTCTCATGAATACAGCAGACCTAGCAGAATCACTACAACATATTCTAGAGCAAGCAGCTAGAGGCATTGCCCTATACATGAATGCAAATAAAACAGTACAAAAAGGAGCCATTTCCACACAAAGTGGCAAGCCTCTAAAATTAGTAGACTAGTTCACATACTTTGGCAGCAACATCTCATCTACTGAAAGTGATGTCAACATATGTTTTGTAAAGGTGTGGAATGCTCTTGACAGGTTATTGAACTATCTAATAAAATAAAATGGAATTTCTTCCCAGCTGTAGCTGTGTCCATTCTACTGTATGGATACATCACATGGATGCTTAGAAAACACAGAGAAAAATCTAGATGGAGACTACATAAGAATGTTGTGAGCTGCTTTAAACAAATCCAAAACACAACACCCTAACAAACCAACAGCTGGACAGCCACCTGTTTCTAATCTCACAAGCCGTACAAGATGAAAGAGACATGCAGGGCACTGGTTGAGAAATAAAGATGAACTCATAAGCAAGGTTCTCTTATGGACTTCTACTCATGAACATGTCAGTGTTTAAACCTGCAAGCACTGATTATTATCAGCTCAGGATGCAGTTGAGAAGACCTACGAGGATCATTAAATAAGTTTCCAGACTTTTTTCGTATGGGCACTTTTATTGATAGTACACACATGAAACTCTAGTCCCCTTCGAAATAATCTCCTCCGGCTGTAATGCACTTGTTGTACTTCTTCAACAACTTCTCGAAGGCCCATGGAAGTCCTCCTGTGTGAGCGTGTCAATGACCTTCATCACAGCCTCTTTCATCTCCTCAATTGTCTTATAACGACAGCCTCTGAGCATAGGGAATAAGCAAAAGTCACAGGGAGCAAGGTCTGGACTATAGCGAGGGTGAGGATCTGTCTAGATGTTGATCTTGGTCAAATAGTCTGTGACAAGGATGGAGTTGTGGTCTGGTTTATTGTCCAAGTGGAAATGCCACTGACCCAATTTGAAGAGTGCTGGCCTCTTCCCAAGGAATCTCTTCCTGAACTCCCTTAAAACCTCAGCATAGTAACCCTAACCCTTTGGCCAATCAACTGTGGTGTATTGACTCCCACACCTCTCATCATCCCTCACAGACTGCTTGTCTTCCTTGAGTCTCTTATGTCACTCAAAAACTGATGCTCAATTCATGCAAGATGGTCAAAAAGCAGTCTGAAGCATTCCATACGTTTCTATGGCATTTTTTCCAAGTTTAAAACACAATTTTATTGCATATTGTTCTTCTGAAGTGTCGTCACGTCCAGATTGCATTTTTTAAATTTACCAGCTGTGATAATCAGGCTTTAGTAGGGTGTATTCCAATTGCTGCTGTAGCTGTTCATTTGAAGCTGAAATCATAAAAATTGGTCTGTCATCTCATAAGATGGATAGTAATTACATACTGAATTTTCAAGAGTGTACGACAATTTTAAATGCCTGTACAAAAAAAGTCTGGAAACTTATTGAAGGTACCACGTACCAATAGGGAAGAACGAGACATGCTGGACACTGGTCAAGAAATAATGAACTCATAAGCAAGGTTCTCTTAGGGACTTCTACTCATGGACATGTCAGTGTTTAACCCAGCAAGCACTGATTAATATCAGCTCTGGATGCAGCCGAGAAGACCTACCAATAAGAATGGATAGCAAAAGAGAACTGGGCTATCTGTGCAACTTGATGATGAATTCTGAATTAATCTGCCCATTCCAGGAATAGATATCTAAAAATGCCTTGGATCAAAGGTAAGCAATCAAAACTCAAAAGCTATTAACAGTGTAGAAATCTTCCTTGGTTGATTCACATTTATGTCCAAAATTAACAGAAATTCCTTCTCTTGAATACGCAAACTATTCAGATAAAAGAGGAATTCACAGATTCCTGTTAACCTATTCTATTAAACAATAAAGGTAAAGTTAGAACCGAAATGAAACAAAGTCTGTGAAACTATCCTGACAATGAAGACAATTGACATGTCTGTGGAAAAAATGCAGGTCCAAGTGAAAGAAAAAAAGAAAAAGAAAAAAAGAGAAAAAAAATCAAATAAAGCAATGCAAAAATTATCAAGTTATCTCAAATTCTAGCACTGACAAATCACTATTCGATTATTTCCATGTGAAGTAATTTTGATGAATTGTCTGCAGTGTGAAATGTGTCAGAAAGATAGATTCATTATACAGTGAAGAAATACTGGAACTGATAAAAAGTAGTGGAGTCATTCTTTTCAGACAAAATTTATCAAAAACTATCAGAACAGAAAAAGAGCTCTGTTAAAACATGTCTTCCAAGCTGCAATCATATAAGTACTATTGTATAGCTGCACCACTTGTAACTTAAGAAAATGCTTGAAAAAAACAAACGCTAGATGAAAACTACACTAGGTTGCTGTATGCAGTTTAAAACAATTCCTTCCAGCAGCACACAACAAAATGGCAGTTGTATGGCCATTTACCTCCCACCACACAAACCATCTAAACAATATGAAGAAGACAATCTAGGCAAAGTTGAAGAAGTAAAGATGATCTCATAAGTGGCATTTTTCTATGGACTCCAACACATGGACACACAAGATCAATGTTCAATATAAATGGATGGTGAGAGTAACTCAAAAGAATCCAACCTGACAGCATGTTTTATTTATAATTTTTTAACACACACACACACACACACACACACACACACACACGTGTGTATGTGTGCGTGTATGAAAAATTATAAATTTTTTTAGCTTGACTTCATTGAACAACCTATTTAACATCTGTTCTATTTTTTTGTGATCTTTCCAATTTTTTCATAATTCAACATCAAATACCCCAATAAAGTTTGAAATGCCTTAAAAAATTCAACTGACCCAATCAAATCTGAAGAAACACGTTTTTGTATTTAAAGAACCTTGTGATTGTATCAAAAGTGAAGACATTTTTTTACCAAAAAATTTTAGTAACTCACATCAATTCAGTATTTTCATTGGTTTTTACTTCATAAGAAATTTAATGAAAAATGACCTGATAGTATGCAAAGTTTAAGGTTCACAGATAGACAAACATATTATGATTTTTATTCAATATTCTGAACAGAGTCAAAATAGGAAGACAACATTCTGTTCCATCAAGGCAAATACAGTGTAATTGTTTGCGAAAACCACTGACTGAATGATGTATCAGCGAGACAGTGATGCAACCTTTGCTGCCAGAAACAATACTCTAAATTAACAGACATTGATTTTAGCTTAGAAATTTATGAAGTGGGCAAAAGGGACTTCATATTTCAAAGAGTTTTTGGCAGGAAACTGCTGTTAGTAAAAAAATATAAATAAATAAATAAATGATTAAGTAGAGTATATTGGGAAAGTTTTCGACAAGAAGTGGTGATTTTGTTTATAAATGTTTTTATGCAGTTAAAACAGTCCTGTGTAGTCAAGAGAAACTATTGCTTGCTGTCACTTGTTTCTGATAAGGACCCCAAGTTCATAGATTGCCTCATTATAACTCAGTTGGTTTTACACGGTAATGGAAAAGAGACAAATATTTTTATAATTTAAAGACATTTTATATAGTGTCGTCAGGCTAGCATGTGGGTTTCCAGGTGGTAGGAAAAAATCTTAACCAGCTAAAAATGATCCTGAATAAAACCTTGTTTCCCACACTCTGAATGACATTGAGGTTCATTATTCCTCTGTTCTCTGACTCTTTGTGGAATCTCTCTACCCCAATCATATAATTCTTTACTTATCAAGTAGCCTCTCATGGAAAGCCTACAAAATAGATTTCCTACCCGGGTGAAGGGTTACTTTACTTTGAACACTCTCAGATCACACATTACACAAAGCAGCTTTACAAATTTTACAATAATACTTGAACTGTTAACCAAAATAACAAAATAGAATTGTATCATAGTCTTTCATCTGTTGTTTAATTATATGGTAGAGTTTGTTGGGAATTCTATTTACCATGATTGTAGTTCTCTGCAAAATATTTTTTTCGCTCTTATGATAAATGTAGTTATTCTATCTTTTCTCTGTTTATGAAATATATTTATTCATTATTATTATAACTTGTAACTGGTATTTTCTCTCATCTTTATAATCTTTTTTTCATTGAAGTTCACTCTGGCTGTCAATCAGTAACTGCAGAGTTTAGTAATAAACTATAAGATTTTTCTGAGATTTTCCTCTGTGATGCCTGGTTAATTGTGCCAGCATTTGTACTGATTAAATAACACTGCTTAACAGGAGTGAAAATCAAATCTTTAAACATATCCCTAATCCTGTTTCTCAATCTTTCTTGGTGTCATATTTTTATGATTACTTTTTATTCAGAAAAAATATTTTACATTATTTGTATAATAAATAACAGCTCTTTTATAACTCTAAATAATCAAATCATTTTTGTGAGATATAATGCTATATATATATATATATATATATATATATATACACACACACACACACACCCAAACATCATCCATAAAAGCTGGATGTGACATAAGGTCAATTTTTGAGCTGAGTTTACTTGGCTTGAATATAGAGTTTTCCTTCTAAGCCAGCAACCATACCATGGTTAAAGACCCCCATCTGCCCTACTAGTTACCACCAGCTGAAGGGAAAATAGTGGGGTTCATACTTTTTCCAAGAGTATTAATGCTATATCAAATAAAAGTGGACTGGTCGAGGATTCAAATAATTTTCCTCTGATGATATCCATTACACCATGACTCTGTGTGTGTGTGTGTGTAGAGAGAGAGAAAGAGAGAGATTAAATACATACACTATATAGAAACATGGACATATATAGACACATAAATGCACACACACATACAAGGATCATTAAATAAGTTTCCAGACTTTTTTTGTATGGGCACTTTTATTGATAGTACACACATGAAACTCTAGTCCCCTTCAAAGTAAGCTCCTCCAGCTGCAATGCACTTCTTGTACCATTCCAACAACTTCTGGAAGGCCCCATTGAAGTCCTCTTGTGTGAGTGTGTCAATGACCTTCATCACAGCCTCTTTCATCTCCTCAATTGTCTCATAATGACAGCCTCTATGGTTTTCCTTGAGCTTAGAGAATAAGCAAAAGTCACAGGGAGCAAGGTCTGGACTATAGCGAGGGTGAGGAACTGTCTTGATGCCCATCTTGGTCAAATAGTTTGTGACAAGGATGGAGTTGTGGACTGGTGCATTGTACTGGTAGAAATGCCACTGACCCAATCTGAAGAGTGCTAGCCTCTTCCGACGGAATCTCTTTCTGAACTCCCTTAAAACCTCAACATAGTATTCCTTGTTGATTATCTGTCCAGTGGGAACCCAGTGCATGTAGATCATGCCAGTGCTGTCAAAAAAAGGTATCATCAAAAGTTTGTGGGTGGATTTGCTTTGTCTGGCCTTCTTGGGTCTAGGAGAGCCAGCATGCTTCCACTGGGAACTCTGTCTCTTGGGCACTGGGTCATAGCAGTAGGTTCAGCTTTCATCACATGGCATTTTCTCCAAGTTTAAAACACAATTTTATTGCATATCGTTTTTCTAAAGTCAAATTGCATTTTTGAAATTCACCAGCTGTGGCAATCAAGTTTTAGTAGGGTGTATTCCAATTCCTGCTGTAGCTGTTCATTTGAACCTGAAATCATAAAAATAGGTCAGTCATCTCATAAGATATCTAGCAATAACATAGTTAATTTTCAAGAGTCTACAATAATTTCAAATGCCTGTACAAAAAAAGTCGGGAAACTTATTGAAGGCACCGCATATATATACAAGGGTTGAAATAAGTATAAGACCCCCCACCATTAAATTGTTAATAATTTTCCTATTACTCTACAAATTCCTCTGAAAATTTGTGTGTAGTAACTAGATCTGATGGGTATTAGTATACATATTCGATTTTATAACAACTTTCCACCAAAAAATGTTATTGACAAAACTTCTTTTTTGAGAGTGGAAATAATTATCAGACTGTTTTGGAAAAATGCATATCTAGTTTACTTCAGAATAAGTGCATTCACAGATTATGAAAAAACTTTTCTCATGATTTTAAGCCACGTGAGTCCTATTTAAACATTTCATAATTGAATACAGTTACTGCAAAATGCCTAGCAACTCTTCACATAATGAAAATGAAAAAGGGCAAATTTCTGCCAACAAACTGGAAGGAAAATCTCTAAGTTTGATTGCAAGAGAACTGTCGGGGTCCTGAACAGTTGTGAGAAATTATCTAAAGTACCCTGAATCGTATGGCACCAGAAAACGTCCAGGGTGTCCACCTAAACTTAGAAATGCAGCCAGACATTGACTTTTTTTAGAAGCTTCTAACGGATAATCAAGCTCAAGAGATCTCCAAACATCTCAGAATTTACCCATCACTCCAAGAAGAGTTCGTCAACTTCTCCATGAATCACCAAATCTCGTATATCAAAACAAGGAGACAGCTTCTGCTTGAACTGCTCAACACAAGAAGATGCGTGTAGATTGGATAAAGAAAAAAGTAATATGGAAAAAGAAGAAATGGGAAAATGTGGTGTTTCCTAATGAGAAAAAGTTTAATTTGGAAAAACCCGATGGCTCCCAGTGTTATTGGCAAGATTTAAGAAAGGAGAAGCAGCTGTTTTCAAAAAGACTCGGTAGAGGAGGATCAGTTATGGTTTGGGGAACTTTTTCTGCATCTGGAAAGACTGATTTAGAAGTGAAGGAAAAGAAACAAAACTCTGCTGAATATATCAATGTGTTGGAAAAAAATCTTCCCATTTATGAATCGTCTAGACACCAATAACGCCATTTTTCAACTGGACAATATAGCCATACCCACTTTTAAGCTCACGAAAGACTTGTTTAAAACAAAAAATAGTGAAGTTTTTGACTGGCCCACTAAGTATCCAGGTTTAAATCTAATAGAAAATTTGTGGGGAATTGTGTCAAGAAGAGTATATAAAAATAAACGTCAATTTGAAGTTAGAGAAACTTTAAAATCTTGCATTAAACAGTATTGGAATGAAATTCCATCTGAAACTCTCAAAAAACTTATTGAGTCAATCCAAAACAAATGTGTTGAAGTATTACAATTGAAAGGGAATAAATGTAAATATTGAATTTTGTACAATTTTGCTGTTAAATACAAATTTTAAAAACTGTATTTCCACCCTTGAAAACGTATTTTTCTTAACTCTTTTTTTAATGAAAAGTTATAAAATCGAATATGTATACAAATACCCATTGGATCTAAGTACCACACTCAAATTTTCAGAGAAATTTGTGCAGTAATAAGATAATTATTAACAATTTAATGGGAGGGTCTTATACTTATTTCCACCACTGTGTATATATATATATATATATATATATATATATATATACATACATACAGAGACAGATATACATAGAGACAAGCATATATATAGATATATAGACTCAGACAAGCATATATATATATGTATAAAGACAGGAACACAGGCACAAATGTGAACATACATCTATAAATATCTGAATATAATTTAGATATATTTATGTGCAAGAATTTCTCTCTTTATTCTCTCTGTGTGATGCCGTGTTTGAATATGTATGAGTAATCATTTGAAGGCATTTGGGGCGTCTAATTTATTTTGATTAGAGATTATAAGCTTCCCATGACTCTAATCTATCAACCTTGTTCCTTCCTACACAATTCCCCACAAAATCATTGTTAATCCATTCAAGTGATAAACTTTAAATATTCTATTTTATATAGCAAGTAATAAAGTGAGGAAGATTTTCCAGTCTAAAAGTTGCATTGAGATTTATAGTCATCTAATAAGGTGACACTCATTAACTTTTTAGTTTGCTTAAAATCAAATCTTGTTTAAACTATCAGAAAATAACTTGTCCAAATTTAAATGATAAATATGAATTAAAGAAATTAAAAATCTTTACAACCAAACATTGTGTCCTACAAGTCAACATGGCAAAAATCTGGGTTAGACCTATACCAGCCATTTAAGTCAACCTCTAAACATAAAGTAGGCTACTGGTAGGCCAAAACTTAGCCAGAAGGTCTAAATGAGGATAAGCAATGACAACTTGCAGCAAAAACATTTGATAAGTGTAATGAAAAAAAGTGGGTCGGAACTCCTTCTCGCCAACTCTGCTACTCGTACTAACTCTCAGAATAACACAACTCTGCAACTTGCACCAACTCCTCTTAGCTCAATGTCTGCTCTCCGCTCTCAGAATAACACAACTGCCTTTATAGCCTCTTTTTTCCTCATATGCAAATTAACGCTATTCGTATATAAGGAGTCCACAAACTCACATTGCTCTTTTTTCTTTTCACGACGGTCAAACGCAGATGCGATGTGAGTAATTTATTCTATTACATTATAGACCACAATACGTTTATTACAGTTTAACTTTATAAATGTGTAAAGGAAAATTACTGTACTAGCTTTAAATTGAGGTTTTAATCATTAATAAAATAACCTTCAAGTAACCTTTTGGTTGGTTGGTTGAGTTTTATGGCATATCAACCTTTGTGGGTTATTTAATGCCAAATCCATTTTCGTGCAAATAAACAGTTCTATTTCAAACTATTCAGTTTAGTGTAAATGCCATTTGCTAATGAGTAGAGTGTTTGCCAATGGACTGGAAGACCAGGGTTCAATCCCAGGTCGAGTCATACCAAAGACTCAAAAATGGTCCTTGATGCTGCCTTGCTTAACACTCAGTATTATAAGGTAAAGATCAAGGATAAAGTGGAGCAATCCAGGGAAAGGAGTAGTGCCCTCCCTTACACTTTGGTGTAGTAGCTATTGAAAAGAGAGTCTTTGGGTCATCCTCGACTAAGGTAGCCAACAACTTTTACAGTTTCAATGTCAAAAGCAGTTCTAATTCAAACAATTCCATTTTGTATAAGTATAGTTTTTGTCCACACTAAGTTAAATATCAAAACAGTTCTATTTCAAACAATTCAGTTTAGCATAAGTATGCAGTTTAAATAGCAAAACAGTTCTATTTCAAGTAATTCAGTTTAGCATAAGTATGCATTTTAGTTCTCTTTGATCCATAGATAGGACCCTGCAAAGTGGACTTAGGAGCGATGGCAATGAAGGGGTACTCCACATTCCCCAAAGCTCCAACATTATTGGAACCTAACCATCAGATTGTCTAGTGTTATATCCGGGACACTCGTCAGTGCAGGGTGGGTGGGTCTTACCCCTCTGCAGAGGTGCAATTGGTCTATTCTACAGCCCCAGCCGACTGGGCCAGCAAGTAACCTTTATTTAAAATGCTGTTCCATATAAGAATGGTAATAATGATAATGTATGTCTATTCAATAAACAACCATTTTGTAACATTTAACGGTCATTTACTTCAGTCATGTATGGTGTATGTAGTTCTTTTCTGCAATCAGAATTTCATCACTCATATATCATCATCATGTTGTGCCTCTAGCATGGATATCACTGAAACCTCTCTCGCCATTTTTACCTATCGTTCATCACCTCTGGCAGGTCTTCAGGGCTACATCTCGTATCCTCACATAGCTGCTGTATGAATGTTCTAACTGGTCGTCCTGCTTTCGCTCGGCCATATGTGGGGGTCCATAGGAGTACATATATAGAATGAGCAAACACACTGGAGATTATATCCATATGAATACACAATCTGTTGTAATATCATAAATTGGACAGATAAACAATGCACTATTGTTGTCTGACTGGCTGCCTGGGTGCTGTGATGTTCTAGTTAGTATTTACAGTCAGTGCATCATCATCAGCTGTTAGAAACTGCCTGTGATATAGCATAAATACTTGTACTTCATTTTTATGATTTTATATTAATCTCTGTGTTGATTCATTTAATATATTCCCCAAGCATGAGTTTAAATCAGAAATGTTTGTCACAGTCTGTTGGAGTTATGGCAAATGGATTATTTGTAGTACTGTTATATTGTTGACCACACTGAAGTAAAGGTTTGGATTTTAGCCCAGCCATCTATGTCAACATCTAGTTTTGTAGAGATATTTTTTAGGCTTTAAAAGTCAAATTGTATGGAGAAATCTATGACATCTTTTTAATGATCTTTTTGAGATGACTTTTTTCAAGAAAACCTTTTGAGATTTTAAAGTGGAGATGTATGATTTTAACTGGGCTTTCTACAAGGCCCTGAAAAGCTACACTTGATGATTCAGAAGGCCATATGTGGCCCTTAAGGTTGCAGATTCTCTACCCATGATCTTGTGAATCTTGCTAAAATCATTTATTATAAGAAAACCCTGGAAGCAATTAATATATTTCAAAATGTTGAAAGTTCAAGTGGACACTCAGTTAATTGTGTGTAACAATTATGGATCATACAAAGTTGTTAAGGAATCATCTTGTCTGATCTGAATAAATCACCCTTTCTCAATGATCAAGGATATGATTGATTAAAGTAAGCTTGACCCTGGGTCAGTATTGGTTAGAATGGCTCAAAATCTACCCAATCTCAGCAAGATGTATTATCACAAATTAACTGTGATTTTCTCTTAATGATAATTAGGATGAAAAGTAAATGCAGTGATAGTAATTTAGCATAGCAATTCTGAATTGTAATGGACAATGATTGAATTAGATTCAACTGAAGCTTTATTGGATTTAAACTAAGAAGAAAGAAAACGCAA
Source organism: Sepioteuthis lessoniana (assembly GCA_963585895.1). Taxonomy (NCBI): domain Eukaryota; kingdom Metazoa; phylum Mollusca; class Cephalopoda; order Myopsida; family Loliginidae; genus Sepioteuthis; species Sepioteuthis lessoniana. The sequence continues at coordinate 1,439,176 of OY757938.1, forward strand.
ATTAAACTTTTTCAAAGTCAGCATTGATTTTTCTCTTGTCTGGTAGTTTCTTCTTCTATTTATGAATTCAGTTTTATTGTTTTAACAATTTGGCTTTTAGCTCAGTTACTAAGACATAAAAAAACTGAACATTGTTTATGAAATATAAATTCAAAACATTTAAATGTATAACAGTATTAAAGTAACAAGGTTGATTTTTTATTTTCACTTATTTTGTTCTTGGTAATTTTTAAGCTTTTCCCACTCCCCAATCTCACAAAATTAAAAATGTACAAGCCAACCAGTCAGCAAATTCAACTTCTGAATATTATGCTGGTTTGGAAGTTCAACCTTGACAGAAAATTACCAGTGGTGTGTTTTGAAAAAAATATGCTCGGAGTAAGCAAAAAAGATTTTGGATGGTGTGAGTAGAATTAAAGATAATTAATGGTAACTAAACCGAATTCAAGATAACAGTAATTAATCATTAAATTAAATGCCTCATATTAACTTTGAAATATCAACTGAATTTTTCTAAGTGTTTGTATTTACAATTAACCTTAGAGAATAACCTTTCAAAGCAAAATTTGAGCAGTTGGAAAAATTTTATATGATTGGATTATAATTATTCCTATTTGCATTATTAGCTTACTTAGGTTAATTGTATCGTTCAAAAGCTGTGATAAAAAAAACCCAAAAACTAATGAATTAAAATATTTACTGTGGACAAAAGTTTTTAAGATGCTGCTACACATATTAGCCCGTTTACATTTCTACCAATTTACAAAGAGCTACATGCTATGCATACTCCCTGACTTAAGTCACAACTTAAATTCACACCTTATTTTATTGGGAAGTGTCATTTTTTTGGTGAAAATGTTACTACAAATTGAATTTTGCATATCAGAAGTTTTAAAAGTGAATGTCTGCTTACATGTTTCATGTGTTCATTACATTAGGCACAAATTCACTGGGTCTCCCTAAAGTGTTTTATGATACAACTGATATGAATAATATGTTAAATTTAATAAAGAATTTTTAGGTTTGTGTGGGATGATTTTTATTTGGTATACAATGCATACCTTGCCACTAAGGAATACATGTCACTGTATTGCAACGATGCATCTTGCTCCTCAATAAACTTAACAAATAAGGATATTTTACAAGATATAGAAAAAGAAGAAAGGGAAACAAAAGAAAAAAATCAGATCGATATGTTTTCCTATAGGGACAGTGTCATCAGAATGAAATTATTAATTCAGAAAAAAAATCAACTTTATTCCAAACAAGGAAGAGAAACATATTAATTATGTTTTACTGTCTATTGCTGTTCATCCCAAAATTAGTATTTAATGTGGATACTAAAAAATATTTTTTAAAAATGAACCCCACTGCCAAAAAAAAAAGGATTAAATGTGACACAAAATTACATTTTTTTTTAATAAATTAACTTACTAATCTTTTATTATGAGTAGATTTTATTTTTAGGGAAATGATCCATTTATTCTGATATTTACCTTATAGTGAGACATGTCAATCTGATTTTTCATACCGTCTTCCTTTCTAGCTTATTTTTCAAGCTGTAGGATTTATTTTGTAAATAAAAGAAAGAGTTGAAAAAGTTCACTTCAAATTTGATTTACATAATTTTTTGTGTATAACAAACACTCATGTATAATATGCACCCCAAACCTTGGACTATGATATTCTAAAAAATACATTCTTATGTATAATACAAACTATTAGAATTGGTAGCAGCAAAATTTAACCTAAATATAGCAATTGTTCAACTTTTTATTAGTTTGTACTGATGAAAAATATAAATTTATACAGTCCACACAATATCTTAAAATACAAAATTTACTCTGCATTTCGAGCAAACATGCGGACATGTTCACACAAAAATGTAAGAAGCTTATAAAAAATGCACTCTCCAGATTGGGTTGTTGTTTTGGTTTTATGGTATATCAACCTTTGCAAATTATGTAATGCCAAATCCAATTTTATATAAATAATCAGATCGATTTCAAACAATTCAGTTTAGCATGAGTGAACTGTTTAATTGTTAAAAACATTTCTATTTCAAGCTATTCAGTTTATTCAAACAGTTCTAATTCAAACAATTCAGTTTAGTATAAGTATAGTTTTTGTCCACACACTGTTGAAACTCAAAACAGTTCTATTTGAAACAATTCAGTTTAGCATAAGTATGCATTTTAGTTCTATTTAACCCATAGACAGGGCCCTATCAGGGGCTACCACTTGAGTCCAGAGTGAATCTGGGAGCGATGGCAATGAAGAGGTGCTCCATGTTCCCCAAAGCTCCAGCATTACTGGAACCTCATCATCAGATTGTTTAGTGTCATATCCAGGACACCCATTGGAGGGTCTTAATCCTCTGCAGAGGCACAGTCGGTGTATTCTACAGCCCCAGCCGACTGGGCAAGCACTCTGCAGAGGCTTTTTTTTTCTGTAATGGCATAAAATATTAGTTTTTAAGATAGATATAACATCCTACCCCAACTATGGTGGGGCATATGGCTGAAAAAAGTTAATTGTGTAGTTCTTGTGTATTATATACACACCTAACTTTTGGGCTGGAAAATTTGGATAAATAGTGTATCTTATAGACATTCATTATGATATGTACAAAGAACAACGGAAAGTTTTGCTGTGAAATCATAAAATAAAAACTTTGTAAAATGATCTTGCATCATTGAACAGAAATAAAATAGATTGACTTTAATCTTTGCTTTATTCTTATCAATTTTGATTTAAGTGATCATTATTACTAATTTGTTTTTAATATTCCTAAGGGTTACTCAATTAGCTTTACTAAGAGAATAAGAAAAGGAAATCATTAAAATCAGTTTCCAATAATTTTCTCTCTGACAAACATAATCATTAGTTTAAATGTATATCTGTCAGAATCAATTTCACATTTGATCTAAGTTCAAATCACTCAGATTGAAATCTTTGAGCTTTGTTCATTTATCACGCACCACTAGAAATTAGCAGTCAATTTTAATGGTTTGTAAATTGAAAAATAACTGATAGAAGTCTATTGTTTCTTTACTAATACAGCTTCCTTTCTTTTTGTTTCTCTTTATCGTAATCAGATCTTTAGTCTATTTATTTAATGGTATATTAACTCCTTAATCATAATAATGTTTCATTTATAGATTCAATGATCACAATTAACGAAACCAAAGTTTTGTAAATAAACTAGGCAGGTGATTTGTTTGCCGAGGAGAAAGTATGCGTAGAATTATCCCCAGACTTTTTGGATGAGCTAATAATAAAAGAATGGTAGACTAATGTGCCAAATATCATTCTTCAGGTTTTGGATTTAGAGTTCTTCCTTCTATTTAGCTCACTTGCCTTAGCAAAGTGAGGAAATTCAGTCTAACCTATTATTTATCCATAGCTGGTTGGTTGTGTTTTATGGTATATCAATCCTTGCAGGTTATGAAATGCCAAATCCTGTTTATATATATATATATTGAATATGTATGGTTTATTGGTTGTGTTTTAGGACATCTCAACACTTGCTGGTTAACAAATGCCCAATCCTGTTTATATAAAAATATACAGACATATATATATATATATATATATATATATATATACACACACACACACACACATGCATGCATATATTTATTAAGTATATGATTTGTAAAAGAATAGTTTGAAGGTAAGATTTTTAAACAAGCTGAAGCATATTTGTTTGCACACAGTCAAATGGTTTCAAATATAATAAATAGATCTATTTGACACATAGATGGAACCCAAATAGGTATTACCAGTCTGGTCAGAGTGGACCTGAGAGTAATGGCAATGAAGGGGTTGTTCACATTCTCCCAAGCTTCTAGACTGGAGCATCACCATCATATGGTTCAATTTCATATCTATGACACTCATTAGAGGGTCTTATCCCTCAGCAGGGATGCAGTTGGCATATTCTAAAACCTTGTCTGACTAAGCTAATAGCAGGAGGATGAAAAAAAGAAGGGTTCATGCTTTTTTTAAGGGCATTAATGCCAAGTTAAAGGCAAACTGTTTTGTCCAGGATATGAACTTGAGTCACCAAATCCATTTCCTACAATGATAACAATTACACTAGACATATGTCTAGTTGGTTGCTTATGTTTTATGGCATATCAACCCTTGTAGGTTATTTAGTGACAAATCCTATTCATATTTACATATTAGATATATATATGATTTGTAAATGATAGTTTGTAGGTAACAATTTTTAAAAAGCTAGAGCTCATTTGTTTGCACACAGTAAGCATATGTTTAGTTTTTGCTTCGAGGATGAGAGACTTTCAACACTGAAGACTGGAAAAACCTTCCAATTGCAAGCAGTGAATAAAAAAGTTTGATCTGGTGAGAGAAAAATCGATTTGAGGACAAGAGAAGGTGATTGAAAAATAAAAACAGGGTGTGAAGATGTTGAATATTTGTCAGACTAGGCAGGAGGGAATAGAAAACAGATCTTGTGTGTATAGTGTGTTGTTAAGTCTTATTTTCAAAGGCCTTGTCAGTGAATCATGAAAAAAAAAAAAAAAAAAACTCATAGCATCACAAAATAATGCCAAGTCAACTGCAGTTCTATCAGTTCATCTAAATTCATTGTCTTGTTATACTATGTTGATGTCATTCTAAATGAAAGGGTCAGATTCTGAGCCATTTAAGGTTTCTGTTCGGACTACCTCTTCATGAATCTATAATTTGTACTTCTCTCTCTGGTGTAAATGAGATCGTTCAATTCACCATAAATGCTGGGTGGCACATCCTGCTTAGAAAGAAAAAAACAAAGAAAAACTGGAGCAGACGTCAACAAGAGACCAAAGATCAGATTAGTTTTTTTCTTAACAAAGGTAAAAGAAAATACACACTAAACAAGAATACGGCAGGTTCACAACAGAGAAGTAAATCTGACTGAACTCATTAGCACTGATTGAAAGTTGGTATACTCAAAAATAAGTTGATAGCCACCACTACGTATCTATCGAAGGTGTTTATGGTGTAATAGTTACCATTGGAGGAAATGGACAAAATGATATAAGTTCAAATCCTGGCCAAAACTGTTTGCAATTCCCATAGTGCTAATAATCTGGGGAAATGTATGTATCCCATCATTTTCAATCCAGCTATGGATAAATAGGAGAGTAGACTGGGCTCTTCAATCTTGATATGTCAACTGTTGTAGGAGAAGAAGAACTCTAAATTCAAACCAGTTAAAATCCTCTTAAAAATTAACCTTGTGTTGCATCCCGCTCACAAGGAGGAGTTGGTATATATATATATATATATATATATATGTATATATTTATACACTGTAAATTGTGGTATAGAGGTTAATTTGTCTTATAAGTTAACCTAGATTTTTAGCTCAAAATTCTCGATTTGATTTGTTGCTGCTGTATGGGTTGATCCCCCCTAAACAAGGCCAAGTAAACTTTATTTTAAATGTTGTGCCATATACATACAGTAATAATGCCAATTATATAATAATAAACTATCAATGAACTACCATTATGTCTCATTAAACTGTTATTACACCAGTAGTATAGGGTATACATAACTGGCTCATTGGCCTAGTGGGTAGAGTGTTCGCCAATGGTCCCGGAGTTCTAAACCCTTTGGAGAGATGCAATCAATGTATTTTGCCGCTCCAGCCAACTGGGCCATGAACCAGTAATAATATGACTCCATAACACCAGGCTCATCAGAGGATAAACACTACAAGACTAAGAGTTGTGAGTTTTTATCCTATTTTATTAATATATATATATATATATATATATATATATAAACACACATATACACATAGGAGGCACATTTTGAGCAATAGTTATTGTCAAATACAAATTCATTCAAAGACCAGAATGAATAAAGCTGTGTTTCATTTCATACTATGGATTCAGCAAGGAGTGAATAGTAGGACAGACTGGATCCTTTAGAAATGATTAGGCAATTTGTCGAAGAGAAGAAAAACTGATTTCAAAATTAGCTGTACTCTACTTAAAAATTGACTGCTTGTCACATCATGTTCATATCAAATAGGTTGGATATATATATATATATATATATATTAGTAAATAAACCCCTTGTTTGTAAGTTTCATGCTTGAATAACAAAGGCCATAAACAATTTTTGGCGTGAAAACTCCCAAAACCTCTTGAGTTCTGAGATTAGCATCAGAGACCATTCAAGATCATTGCACAGCAATAACAAAAAATGTCTGGTTCTAAACTTTGGAAACAAATAATATTTGTTTATTAGTATTTTCCCCTTTCAATCTTTTTATGAATGCCATAATCTGTTATTGCAACAAAAATAATTTTTATAAAAATTTTCAGCATTTTTCATCGCATATCAAATCATTCAGATACAAACATTTGTCTCAACCTTACGATTCTTTAGCAACCATCAGCTTCTTTCTCTCTCTACATTACCACCCAACACACATACACCAACAATCACCCCACCACACACAAAACACACAAAATCTTTTTTTTAATAAACTCAAATTGTAGATGCTGTTTGCTTGAAATTTCAATGTGAGTCAATTTTATAAGATTTCTTTTGTCTAATGTTTTTAGCCAGATTTAAAAAGTGTCTTCTTGAATTTTTGAACATAAAAGAAAAATTTTACATTTTCAGAAAAGTTTGTTAATTCAACTGTACTGTCATATTAGAAATTATATTTCTCCTGGCAATATGTGAATATCCTTGTCTTATCTATCTATCTATTTATACATAAATACGCTGGGTAAGTAAGAAATTACTCCCTATTTTAAATTTCTTGTAATTTATTTCTTAACAAGAGATGAATACAAGAAGAAAGCATATAGAATTGAAATTTATGCAAAATTCAGCCTGGTCACCAGCTTCTTAAATTGTCCAGGAACTGATTTCACGAGGAATACTCGTGGCACAGAAGACATAACTTCTCATGTAGAGAATATGAGAAGTTATGTCTTCAAGTTCAAGTGCTTTCAAAATCATTGATTTAATGGAATAGACTAGCTCCGTTAACTAATTCCAAAGCAAAAAACTTGTGAGGTGTTAGGTCTTCTGGCTGACTACTCATTTGGATCTTGGCGACACATCCATATCCCTGGTGAGTGGGCATTCAGCCATTTACAAATAACAATAGCAAAATATGGAGGAGCGCAATCTTGCATGAAAATCAAATTTTCAATATTCTCCCAAATATTGTTAGCTCGACAGATTTCATCTTGCGGCATTTTGGGTAATGTGAAGGAGTCACTTTTCAATCACCTTGTATAGCGGATTCATTGAAATAACATTTATCATTGTCATTAAATGAAATCAAACTTGTGAGTTCAATTCCTACCTGAAACTGTGATTTACTTTATACAAATGCTTTTGAGAAAGTCATTAATCCTCTTCTTCCTAATGACTGATATATATATATATATATATATATATATAAACACACAAAGATCATAAACCATGATGGTTATAGAAATAAAAGAATGAACCTGTTGGGCAGATTTCAAATTCTGTATGAAGTTGTTTGGATGTCACTTCATAATGCATTGGGAAAGATTGGAACCATTCTTTTCTCCTACACAAAAGCAACCAATCTAGGAGAAGGAAAAACTCTCAATTCAAAACCTGAAGAGTGTTATTCAGGAGAATCTGTGGCACATTGGTGAACCATTGTTCTGTTATTGGATTATCCAAGAAGTGTATCTAGTCCAAGACAAACCTTTACTACAATTAACAAATCATCTGTGTAGGTAGTCTAGGAATCTACAATTTTAACTAAATTGGAGATCACCCAGACATCAAAATTAGAGCTACAGTTCCTTATATATATATATATATAAAGGAACTCTGCCATTTATATACAGAGTATTGGGGAAAAAACTTTGAAAAATTGAACCATTCTTCATTATCTAATGGCCAAGACACACACAGGAAGTGCTTATTTTCCTTGATTATTGTTCTCTTCATTGGACCAAAAAGTCATAATATTTTAAAAAATATGACATTTCAGAGAATTTTCTTTTTTTTGATTTGATATCTGAATAAGGGATAAGACTTTTGCAGATGAGTATTCAAAACAACTAAGGAAACTTTAATAACAAAAGTTTCACTAAAATTAGTAGCAAAAATAAAAAGTAGTTAAATTTTTTCAGATGGACGTTTTTGTCCAATACTGCATATACATATGTGTGTGTGTATATACATATAGAAACATGCATTCATATATGGATAAACTTTTTCTCCCATCATCAACTATATGAAAGAGCTTATTAAGTAAGACAAATTAGATTGTAAACATTTCATCTTTTATGCTCACAACTGTGCAAAGCAAATCCTTTATTTGGATTTTGTTGTAAAGCCACACTTTGTATAGATATAATTAACGCCTGCAGTAATTTCCTGTCTTGACACTGGATTCATCAATCTTTTTCATCCAAAAATAATTTTGTATTTCTCACTAATGCTGCAGTTTTCAATTGCTTTAAATCAATTTCTAGACTCTTAAGTTGACCATGACCATGACCTTACTCTGATACTGCAATCGGGTTTGACCCACAGGATGTGATATATGAAAGATTTGGCCAAAGGTAAATTGCTTTGGTATGTGGCCATCTACTTGGTGAACAAGGTGACTACATGAGCTTAATTGTGTTTTTATACAGAAAGAATTCCTTCTCAAGTTCTTGCGTCAAAAAAAGAGATTAGAATTTTCTAGAAATCTATCTCCGATGATTTTTATAAAAGCTATCAATGGGATAGTTTATTTGTTTTTTGCCATCTTAGCTCATTATGGGTTATTTAAAGCCAAAAGCTGATTAATTTTTCAAAGTTTTATCATTATACAACTATTATTATTGTAACTATATTTTCTATATTTGATTTTTTTAAAATTACACTTTTTGTCTATAGTTATTCCTTTGTATGTATGTGTCAAGAAAAAAAGGAGGAGGAAGAAAACTTGATAGCATTGGTGATTGCTTAGATGCATCAGAAAAAGAACTTGAGAATTATATTAAGATTAACAAAGAAAGGTTAATGACAGCAAGCAATAACAACAGTGGCAATGTAAGTACTGATACAAAAACAATGAAAATTAACAAACATAAAAGGAAGAAAAACAACTGGGTTGATATTTCAAGCAACAAACTGGCAAGATTGAATATGGGAAGATATGGAAAGGGAAATCTCAATTGAGAAACAGAATCTCTCTTTTAATGACAGTACAAAATAATGCTATGAAAAAACTATTACATTAAAACAAAAATCAATTCTACACAACAGAATAGCAAGAAAAGATTATGTAGAGAAAGAGATGAAATGATTAATCACATAAGTGAATGCAGGAAACAAGAAGACGTACAATACTAAGCATGACTGGGTGGGAAAGGTGATGCACCGGGAATTGTGCAAATGATTGAATTTTCACACTACGACCAAATGCTATCTACATAGATGAGTGTCTGTCCAAGAAAATGAGAGGCATAAAATTCTGTAGGATTTTGGGATACAAATGGATTACGGATTCTCAGTCAGAAGACCAGATCTTGTGATAATTAAAAAAAATGAATAAAAAGAACTTGTTGTCTCGTGGGTTTTGTTGTTCTAGCCAATCACAAAAAGAAAATGAAAGAAATTGAAAAGAGAGAAAAATTCTCAGATCTTACAAGAGAGCAAAAAACAATAACTATGGAACGTGTGGGTGGTGGAGGTGATTCAAATTGTAATTGGTGCACTTAGAATGGTATCCAAAGGACTGGAAAGCAGTTTGGAACAGATGGAAATTTGAGGAAGGATAGTGACCATTGAGACAACAGTATTGTTAAGATCATAAGAGTCTTAGAGATATGAGGAAACTTGATGTAACTTAGATTCCAATGAAAGCCCACCAGCCAATGCAGGTGCGAAAAAATGACAAGGATCTTGTATTGTACAGTTGCAAGTATTCCAATCTAACATAAATAATTCATTTACCATTACATGGTTATAAATAACTGTTCTTTTTTAATAATATTCATTTATTTGCGCACAGTTATATGGTTCCAAGTATCCTGTATAACACTAATACTTTGCACACATGTTTTGTTGGCTTAGACCAGGCCATTGGCTTAATGAATAGAGTATTCACTTATGGTCCAGGAGACGGGGGTTCAATCCCAGGTCGAGTCATACCAAAGATTTGAAAAATGGTACTTGATTCTGCCTTGCTTAAAACTCAGCATTTTAAGGCAAGGATCAAGAGTAAAGTGGAGCAATCCAAGGAATAGAGTAGAGCCCTCCTCAACACCTCAGTGTTGTAGCTATTGAAAAGGAAGCCTTCGGGTCCCTCTCAACTTAGGTCGCAACTTTACTTACTCTTTGTTTAATCACAGATCAACCTTCATGGCTTATCTATTGCCAAAACCATTCTTGTAGAAGAACAGCAATGATACTATTTAACCCATCGCAGGAGGGATAATGGGGTTTACACTTTTCTCAAGGGTTATAGTTTGAAAGCGAATGTAAAATATGACTGGAGTTTGAATTTGTTTACTTTGAGCCCACAGTCCAGCACTTTAGCCATTATACCAGAAGGACTTCCCCAAGTATTATTTCAAGTAAGCAACAATAATTAGCAAACAATTATAGCTTCAATAAACTACACTTAACAAATAATTTCAGCATAGTTATACAGTATCAACTATTCTTATCAAATACAAATTATTTGCGAAATGATCTATTTGCCCTATAAATGGGGCCCTCACAGGTACTACTATTCTGAATAAGATTGAACCAGAGAGTAATGGCAATGAAGAGATGCTTCACACTCCCCCAGAGCTTTAGAAATATTGTGTCACCACGAGATGCAAAGTAATATATTATATGTAGGAAATACGATTGTCATGCTATACAAAAACTAACAAAGACTTTGTGTCATACAGAAGAGAACGAATAAAAACAACCTTACTGATATCACTTTTTTGTTTTAATGGTTATCTTCATAGGAATTGGACACTGTGACCCCAGTTCAAATCCTGACGGAAGATTTAACATAATATCAATACCCTTGGGAAAGGTAAGAATCCAACAATTCTTCCTCTTATTATGGGTAAAGAGTCAAGCAAAACTGGGTTCTTGAAAGTTTGGTATGGCAAGCAGTTTAAGTGAAGGAAAATTCTGAATTCAAATCTGTTAAACTTTACTTTAAACAGACCTTGTGTCATAGCCGACTTGTTTAGTGAGGTTGGTAAATATATATAAATATATCAATTTTTGATCTTAAGAAACCATCAAGAATATTCAATAGTCTATCATAGAGGCTTCTGAATGCAGAACTTGTCTTAACTTTACAAGCTTCAACTTCCTTGTTCATTTTCACATCACTGGTCACTGTAAATCCTAATTATGTGAAAAATTTTGAGAGGATTCCCATCTACAAACACTTCAGGAGTGTTTGCTAAAGGTCGATTATGCCAAAGTTAGATCTGTCTTCCAGGTGATAATTGTACAGCCAAATGCTTTTAGTTAAGACAACAAGTCATAATGAATAGCCTAAATAACCTGAATATCTTTGACGCTATAAGCAGGGAAAGCTAAGTCAACAGCAAATAGATTGTTATGATACAATTGTAATTATTGTAGGAAATGGAAACAGTGAATGGAGTTCAAGTTCTAGACAAGACTGATTGCATTTCATATCGTGCTAATGCCCTTGGGAAAAATATGAACCATTCTCCCTCTAGCAATAGGTAAATAGGTAGTCGTGGTTCTTTAATCTTTGTATGGCAACTGGCTTGGAAGAAGGAAAACTCATACCTGATAAAATAAAATAAAAATTCACCTTATGTCTTATCCTGCTCATGCAAAGAGGTTATGTAAATACATTTACCAATTCTTCTTTTCTAAGAGTTACATGTAAATTGCTTAGGTTTATTTAAAAACATATCAACTCCGAATGGATCATTTAATGCAGGAATTTGATGCATTTCTAAATGTTGGATTCTAATCATTATGATAATTTCAAAGTTCCATTTCATGTAAAAAAATGTATTTCTTTTTGTCTATAATCATTTGATTATATATTGTTCTCTATCAACTATTTTATCTAATAAAAATATTTTGCAAACTGTCGTATAGTTTCAATTCTTCTTATTCAAATTTCATTATTCATTTTGATGATAAACATTTGCGTCCAATTATATTGTTTTATATATTTCTATCAAATGCAAATAATTTTCAAACAGATTCCTTTGATCGATATATGAACCCCAATGAATAAAACCATTCCAGGTTCAAAGTGGACCAAGGAGAGATAGGAATGAAGAGAGAATTCACATTTCACAGAGCTGGAGCTTCACCACCATATCGATTTTAGTGTCATACCAGGGACGCCTCATTGATGGTTTGTCTTGCCCCATAATAACGGATACAATAGGTATATTCTAAGTTCATCTGATGGAGTAGATGTACTAGATCTAATGTTAGCATGCTGTAAAAGTTTTTTGAGCATTAAATCTAGCACGAAAGAAAAATATGTATTGCTAAGAACAGGATCAAGTACACCACCTTATTTTGTACCATTTATGATGCTAAATATATTATATACTTCATCATTTAAATGAACCTGTGCTTTCATGCCTTTATGAAGTGATCTAATCCCATTCAACATCTGATCCAGGATGCCAACTTTTGCCAGTATTTTCGATAATCCTTCACAAGACCCAGTGGTCAAAAGTTTCTCTTGGGTCAACAAAGACCATGAAAACATCCTTACAATGCAGTTGAATCTTTTCCTAAAGGTGATCGAGGCTGACAACCATATCAACTATGCCACAAATTGATTGGAAGCTATACAAACTTTGAGGGTGGATGCATTCAATCAGTTTCTTGTTGATGCAATTGAAAATTCTTTCAACATTCGTTGCATCAATATCATATTCAGTAATATATTTTACACACACGTATTTATATATGAGGGAGAGAGAAGAGGCTTTACTATCTGCATAAATATATATTGTAAAACCTTATATATATATATATATATATATAGTAAAACCAATTATATATATGTATATATATATAAAGTAAAGTTGGCAACCTTAGTCGAGGTTGACCTGAATGATCCCTTTTCAACAGCTACTACACAGAAGTGTAGGAAAGAGTGCTACTCCTTTCCCTGGATCGCTCCACTTTATGCTTGATCAGTACTTTAAAATGCTGAGTGTTAAGCAAGGCGGCATCAAGCACCATTTTTTGAGTCTTTGGTATGACTCAACATGAGATTGAACACTGATTTCCTGAACCATTGGCAAACACTACTCATTGGGCCAATGGCATTGTTATGTATACTTATAGTAAAACCAATGATATATATATATATATATATATAATTATATATATATTGTAAAACCAATGAGATATATATATATATATACATTTATATAGTAAAAGCAAAAACATATATATATATATATATAAATGAATATATATTAGATATATATATTTTATTCATGGAATTTAGACTGTGACCCCTGGGTATCATGGGGTTTTTGCAAAACAATAATCATCTACTCTATCCTAGATATTGAGCACTCTCCATATTATATTGCACTTGGTTTGACACAAACCCACAAAGTGATTTAGTGACAACCAACAGTTATTATATATATATATATATATATATATATATAAATATATATATATATTTGTTTAAAAAACAAGAAATTTAGAAATAGTATTCATTTCTGGATTTTTAAACAAACACACATATTTTGTTCTGTGGGTATATTTTGTATTTGATAGCTATGCATTGCGCACTCTTTTTTTTTTTATATGGACAGTCATTAATTACTTGGTTTATATCATAAGACTATATATATATATATATATATATATAGTAAAACTCTCTCTCTCTATCTATCTATCTATCTCTCTCTCTCTCTATATATATATATATATAGTAAAACTATAAAATTAAGTTAAATCGTGAGTCGTAAGTCTCCTGCTAAAGTTTCACCTTAACAGATCATCAGGAAGTCCTATACCGACCCGGTATAGGACTTCCTGATGATCCATTAAGGTGAAACTTTAGTTGGAGATTTCCGACACGACTTAAGTTAATTTTATAATTGGCTCCATTTGTGCTGAGCACTCTTGTAATTGTAGCATTACAGCGTTCACGGAGGGTTTTAGTTTTCTTTTGACCAACTGACTGCATATCTCTTGATTTTTTCAACTGATGTGATGGGGTAGGTCTTTTCTTTCTTTTTGTCCTATGATATTTTTTTCTTTTCCCCCCGGCGGTGATTCGAGATATTTTTATCTCTGGTTCCTGGCCGTTTTTTTTTTCTTTTTTTCTGGTAACTGTGAATGCTGGTAGATATTAGATTAGTAAATATAGTAAAACTATATATATATATATATATATATATATATATATATATAGTAATACTATATCTATCTATCTATATATTTATATATATACATATAGTAAAACTATATCTATCTATCTATATATATATATATACATACATATAGTAAAACTATATCTATCTATCTCTCTCTCTATATATATATACATATAGTAAAACTATATCTATCTATCTATATATATATATATACATACATATAGTAAAACTATATCTATCTATCTCTCTCTCTATATATATATACATATAGTAAAACTATATCTATCTATCTATATATATATATATATATATAGTAAAACTATATCTATCTATCTATATATATATATATATATATAGTAAAACTATATCTATCTATCTATATATATATATAGTAAAACTATATCTATCTATATATATATATATATATATATATATAGTAAAACTATATCTATCTATCTATATATATATATATACATACATATAGTAAAACTATATCTATCTATCTCTCTCTCTATATATATATACATATAGTAAAACTATATCTATCTATCTATATATATATATATATATATATATATAGTAAAACTATATCTATCTATATATATATATATATATATATAGTAAAACTATATCTATCTATATATATATATATATATATAGTAAAACTATATCTATCTATCTATATATATATATATACATACATATAGTAAAACTATATCTATCTATCTCTCTCTCTCTATATATATACATATAGTAAAACTATATCTATCTATCTATATATATATATATACATATAGTAAAACTATATCTATCTATCTATATATATATATATATATATATATAGTAAAACTATATCTATCTATCTATATATATATATAGTAAAACTATATCTATCTATATATATATATATATAGTAAAACTATATCTATCTATCTATATATATATATATATATATAGTAAAACTATATATATATATATACATATTGTAAAACTATATAAGAAAATATATATTAGCTTTTATATATATTTAGTAGCATAGAAGCTTATCTGCAACAACACCTGCCTACTGTGAGACATAAAAAATGTCTTTTTTGCCTTCACAGGAAGCCAGCAATTATAAACTACCCATCACAAAACACCTTGCTGGACAAAAAATCAGAAATTCTATCCAAATGCAGATATGAGAACAAACATCTACTCTCACATTTCGACCCATATACATAATCCATCCATCTTACCTACACCACCTTCACTACTAAAAATCCCCCCACAACACATCCGACGCACTGTGAGTATCACTTTCATCCATCAATCAACACACCCGAGGAACTGTAAGTACTATCTTCCTCCATTAAACTCTTATATTCATCTCCATGTACTTCCATAACCTGTAGTCATTATGTTAACCATGTCTTCATGAATGTTAGAAATACGTCTCCACACAGTGTATTTAACACACCCTTCATGCACACACCATCATATATTACAATGACGTATACATAATATAAGATTAGTATAACATAGACAGTTCATAAAACTAATTATTGTAAACCAGCACAACTCCTTACTATTATCCTTACGTCCCTACCAGCTCAGCTAGCATCTAGCTCGCAGACAAAATGTAGAACTGGGGGTAACTCAATACTGAACTCGTAACACCTGGGTAATTATCATAGATCTTACTGTAGAATAACAATTATACATACCTCTGTAAAGTGTCCAGCTGGCAGACAAAATAAAGCAGGTCGTAGTTCAGGGCCGTCCTCCTTACAATGCTAAACTGAAGCTGGTTTATATAATAAAATACTTTCACTTACTTCCAAATAGCCAATGACGATCTATGCAATGGAATAGTCCATTTGTGCTCAATGGGATGCCCCAAGGCACCATAAATAGTTCCTGTTCCTCAAATGGGAATAGAGTTTTCCTGTCTTCATGACTGATCGCTCTTTGCTATCGCAATTAATTGCCCTAAGCAACCTGACCAGTTCTACACTTACCAACATACTAATCTGGCACAAGGCCTTTTTTAAGGTGGGTCCAGTCACAGGCCCAAAGTTCACACGTGTCTAGTATGGCCAAAAATACCTTCGGCTTCATCAGCATTCCCCTTATTAGGGGTGCATCAGGCACCAGGCAATAAACCTAACTCCCCTCAAGAGGGGCAAAAGTCTGCAAGGATGGCCCCTTGAGATTGGATGAAATCTCCAGTCATCAAGCCAACACCCGGCCAGATCCGTGCCCCTGGCAGGCATGGCTGACCAAAGTGCGACCAATCGACAGGAAAGCCAGCCCATCTCTGTTAAGTAATGACGCCCAGGTGAAGCAGGGACACCTGAAACATGACTGAAGCAAGCCAATCTATATATATACTAATATTCCCACTCACTGGGCCAGCAACTAATCACTGTCCAGGGAATGGACTCGGCCACCTTTGAATAGTGGAATGTCCCAATGTCCATATAATCTCACTCCAACTTGTAATTCAGGATGATGCATGTGAGCACTGACTCATTGCTAATGTGCCTTTGATAGAATTCCAACACATGTCAAATCATAAATTCATTTTCTTAATTATGCAATGATGATAATTTGCTCCTTAGTTAAAATCATCACTATTACACACACACACACACACACACACACACACACGAACTCCCCCCAAAACAATATAGTTAATACAAACAATTATTGCAACATCTTAACACAATATATTTACTATATTCCTTACGTACATACAATTATAGATTACAATGCTGTATATGCAATATATCGTTAACACATCATAACTAATACAAATATTGATTGCAATCTAACACAAATCATATTCCAGCATAAAATACTAATATTGCATAATACTCCAGAGTATATTACAATATAACATCTCATCAACATGACATTTATTGCAATTCTGATCCGCCATACTCCTTTGTCTGTTATACTTACAAATCAAAACTTTATTTTCTTCGTGATGCAATGATGATGATATTTTGTTCCTGAGTTAAAATCATCACCACACATGGATATATAAAAAAAAAAGATTAAAAAAATTTTTTACTCGGTCAATCTGTTGCAACTTCGGTTACACACTGCGCCTCATATATCCAGGAGACAACCTCAGATTTGCAGCACAGTGCATTTATCTTTATTCACACACACATACTAAATATCATTTTTACATCCACACACAATAAGACACAAATATAACTCGATCAAACACATGCACACATAAAGAGTTGTACACAATTCTAACATTCTTTTGACTGTATTTTTTGATGTTTTTGATTTATTCATTATCTTTCATTCTCTGCCTGATGATTGTCATTTATAAAACATCATGAAACCTGAGCTCACTGACAAGCTTCTATGCTATTAAATATGTATAAAAACTAACATATATTTACTTATTATTATCATTATTATTAATATAATAGCTCTATCACAGATATTGAGCACTCTCCAAATCATATTGCAATTGGTCTGCCAAAAACCCATGAAGTGAGAAAGTGACAACCAATACTGTTATAATATATATATGAATATATATATAGCAAAACTATATATATATTGGGGGTGTCCTCGTGGTGTAATGGTTAAAGCGATGGACTGCGAAATCGTAGTACGCGAGTTCGTACTCCAGTCATGCTATTACGTTCACTTTCGTGCAAATACCCTTGGGAAAGGTATGAACCCCCTTATCCCCCCAGCTATGGGTTAAATAGTACCACTACTGTTCTTCTAGGAGAATAGCATCGGCATTAAATAACCTAAAAAGCGTTGATATGCCATTAAACAAAGAAACCAACCAAACCTATATATATATATATATATATATATATATATATATATTGTAAAACCATATATATATATATAATTTTACTCTATATCATCAGCATGGTGTGAGTCTAGTGTGGATTTCCCTAACTGTCTCCTGTCTCAATCATCCATCACTTTTGGTAGGTCTTCCAAGCTACATCCAGTATCAGTATAGGGCTGTTGTAGATAGCTTCTAGCTAGTCGCCCTACCAGTCTATCAATAGCTGTCCAAACTTTTGCTTTCTATGTGTTGATATCATTTTTGGTTGATGAGACCCAGCTTCTGAAGGGAACTTGTCCACAAGTTTCATAGATCTACCATTTGGATTAAAGCACATGAACACTGTTTTGTCCATGTTCACAAGGAGGCCTATGCTGCCTGCTGCCCTTTCCAGACTATGCAGCAGGGACCTGGGCAGGTGCATTTGCTAGAAATGTTAGCATAATCTGTGTCTGTAGACGTTTGTGCAGGGTATCTTCAGCTTCTTATCTTTGCCCGCATAAAGCCATTTTCTTTTATTAAATCTACCAATAATCTAAGCACATAGTCTAGGCAGATAATAAACTGGTATGGGGTTAATGTGTCCCCTTGCAGCACATCTGCAACAATGTCCAAAAATTCTGTGTCTCAATCTGGTGAGTGAACTTTTACTTTGGTGGTTTTATATAGCATCATTATGGTTGTGATGGTTTCTTTGGGGAGTCCATAAGCCAGAAATTTTTGCTCCCTTTTCCCTCTCTGTATGGAGTCAAATGCCTAAAAGAAGTCTACAAATAATAGTGTTGCCTCAAGGTTTTTCACCCAAACACCTTCTAGTATTCAATGGATTGTCAAAATTTGTGATGTCGTGGATCGATTTCTTTGAAAAAGAATTTTCTCAATTTTAAGTTCAATGAGGTTGAGAAGCGGAGCATTGTAAATCTTAGCCGCTATGGAAGTAAGGGTCATATCTCACTAGTTTGTGGCTATTCCGAAGTCAGCCTTCTTCTGAGGGAAAAGAAGGATGCAGCTCTTTGTCCATCTATTATATTATGGTTGTATACGGTATTGCAGTACTGAAGCAGTATGTTATCAAATTTTCCTTGTTAAAAAATATATATATATATATATATTGACCTATAACTACTCCTTCTCTTGACCATAGCATGCTGTGTTTTCTTCAAGACCCCACTTAGCACTTCTTCTGCTTCTCGGCCAGGAGTGCTCAACTGGAAGTCTTGTGGCCCACCGTCCCCAGCAGGTTGCTCTCGGTGACTGCCAGCTGGCTCTGACACAGGCCCTCACTGACTTCAACTGACAAGCTGGCTCCTGCATATATTATTTCATGGTGTCTACAACTTTTGATAGATCATGTGATTGCTTCCAGTTATTGACACTGGTGCATCTCTGATTGATGTCTCAGTCAAGGGTCAATATGCAACATATATGTATATAATAAAACAATATATATATATATATATATATATATATATATATATTGTAAAACCTTGGATATATATATATATAGACATAGTAAAACCTGATCTCTCTCTATGTATATATATATATAGTAAAACTATATACGTATATATGGCTTTATGCCCGACAACTGAATTTTGGAAAATTCTTACCAAAAACACAACGATATTAGAACAACAAAATAAAAAGCAAAAACTACAGATTCTTGAGGTGTTACATATTAGAAATATACAACCCAAAGTTAATAGAATTAATTCTGAAACCAGTACTAATGTAGTTAAATGTGTTTAGCTACTGATGCTATTTATAGAAAAAAATTTGAAAAGTAAACACTACACAATACCCCAGTATAAATGCTCATTCTTACACAGTAGTAATGTACATACATACTTCACTTTTGTAATCCATCCCCTGATGATGGCCTAAAGTTGTGCAGAAAGTACTAGGGAAATAACTAATTATGGAAGATATATCAACCAATTACTGCTGAATATCATATGCTTGATACAGCAACTTGAAAGGATTGACAAAAAATGTCTATAATGTTCAATCAAATATGTATCAATGAATGAATGCTGCCAAAATATATATATGTATATATATATATATATATATATATAGTAAAACCTTATATATATATATATGTGTGTGTGCGTGTGTGTGTGTATTAAGTGAAACCTTATATAGATATACATGTATATATATATAAAGTAAAAGTTATATATATATATATATATGTAAAGAGAGAGAGAGGGAGAAAGAGAATAAAAATTGGATTCATAAATAAACTCCTAAAATAGTAAAACCACGATATATATATATCAAATTCTTGAGTGAGAGAAAGTATTGATTTATATAAAAATCATATTGATAGGAAGAAGAAAAGCTCTAATGATGCTTGGAAGATCAATAATTATAAAAGAAAATTTATTGTTATTATTGATATTTCTCTCCTTTTCATAATCTGTAATAAAACATCTTGTCTACAAATTTTAAAATATGAAACATAAAACTTTTTGAAATGTTCTAATAAGTAATTCAATACTTATCTCTAAAACATTTCTGTTAAAATTTGCTGATATTGTAGTTTTTTTTACATCATAACGAAACATCTTCATTCCTTACTTGTATACATGTGAGAATGAAAAGACGATTTTGACAATCAGATTGGTATATTTGGCTCGAGGACTACCTTCTTCAGATTGTCAATGATTTTATCAAAAAAAAAGTACAAGAAATCATTTTGCTATCTAAAATTTAATCAGTCCATTTTATTTAGTTTTGGTAATTTTTACTTTTTAGTATTCTGAATTTTATAGGAATTAATCTAGTGGATAATGGTTGGGTATATATATATATAGAGAGAGAGAGATAGATAGATCAATTTTAATATTCTTTTTGCTTTCTTCATTGGCTTATTGACAGTGAATTACTATTGAACAAATATCAATTACTTGGAAATATGCTTGGCACTTTCAGTTTTTATGTTGTGTGTCCATAAATATTACTGAAAAAACTTCAATTGACTGAGTAAATATATATTTCTATTTACCCAACCCCTTTACCATTGGCATGAGGTGATAGGTCTTTTTTTCTTTTTATAGAAATTAGGTTGCTTTGAGTTCTGAGTTTTCCCTGGTCGCTGTATCAAGACACGTTATGCCCTACACAGAGTGGGTTTGGTTTTGTTTCTATACTTAATGGCATATCAATCTTTCTGTGTCATTAAATGCCAAATCTAAACTTGTAGAAAACAGTAAAGGTACTATTTAACTCAGAGCTAAAGTATCAGAGGGTTCATGCCTTTTCCAAAGCCAAAACAAGGGACTGACTGTCGGATAGTGATAAGAAAATTATCTGGTTAGTAAGAGTTAACTGCTATCTAAAAAAATAAATACTATAAGCAAAAGTTGTAAGATTAGTAGTAATCACCATAGAAGTAATTTACTAAGCTTTTTGCTCTGATGTGGCACAAGGCCAATATGAATGGGGCACCCAATGAGAAGTAGTAATCAACATTGAAGTAATTTGCTAAGCTTTTTGTTTAGATGCGGCACAAGGCCAATATGAATGGGGCACCCAGTGAGAAGTAGTAATCACCATAATATCTATTATTTATTTTAGATATTTTTCATCCTGCCATTCCATTATAGCAGGATTTTTCACCAAATTAGTTTTTAAGTAGAATACAGCTAGTTTGAAATTAAGAGTTTCATCATAAATGACTCCAAGAGAAGGTTCATACATGTGTGTATGTATGTGTTTACCCAACCCCTCCACCATTAGCAGGATGTGACATAAGGTCAACTTTTAGGTAGAGTACCTTTGGTTCTGAATTTTCTTTCTCT
This sequence comes from Sepioteuthis lessoniana, assembly GCA_963585895.1. Classification (NCBI taxonomy): domain Eukaryota; kingdom Metazoa; phylum Mollusca; class Cephalopoda; order Myopsida; family Loliginidae; genus Sepioteuthis; species Sepioteuthis lessoniana. Next base: position 1,461,192 of record OY757938.1, read on the forward strand.
TAGATTGCTTTTCATACCAAGGCTGAAAAAAACTCTTGTCTGCCTTACTATTTACTTAATAGCTGGGGAGAGAAAAGAGAGGTTTATGCCTTTTCTTAAGGGTATTATCATAAAGTGAAATACTCATTGCCATGTTCAGGATTTAAAATCACACCACTGATTACATTTCAACTAATAAAATCAAAATTATCATCAAAGTAGACTGATAGCACAGATTCTTCTGACTTTGTCACCATTAATCCTTATCAGTCCTATCAATGGCATCCAGTGTCTGCACTATTAACAACAATGAAGAAGTGAACAAAAATCTGAGTGCTACTCATAACAATCTTTATATTGATCTTTACTTAATCAATATATTTTATTGAATTGTCTTCAAAAGGTTAACAACCCTAAGAAATTTACAATTAATCATTAGAGGAATCCAGAATAGCTATTTTGTTTCCAGTCTAAAAAAATGCTCCTCATTCTTATTGGAGTAATAATTTCTCAGCTGGATGTTGTCTTCTGGATTTCAGGAGAAGAATAAAAGATTTTGTATTAAGTTATTACACAAACTCTTTATTCAATACACGCTACAAAATTTCTTTCTGGTTTTTATTTATTAAGCGTAGTTTAGTCAGGTACAAAGACTTTAGGGTTGCTTTCTGTACATACTGATCCTAAGTCACCCCACCTTGTCTTTATAGCTTAGAATATACTGAGTGTATCCTCTGCAGAGGGATAAGACTCTAAACGAAAGGTGTCCGAGGAATGATGAAAGATGCATTTGGTAGTGAGGTGCCAGTTCTGAAGCTCTGGAGAGTGGATTACCTCTTCGTTGCTATTACTCCCAGACCCACTTTGACATTGTTCTATGGTACTATGTATGGGTCATCTGATTGAAAACTTAGTATTCAATAGGAATAATTAAAACCAAATAACAATGTGCAATTAAATTATTATAAAAATGAACTGGTTTTATGGGATTAAATAATTGAATATAAATTATTAGCATTACATAGAAATACTTGAAACTGTATAATTGCATGCTATTTGTCTTTAAAATTATTTATATATTATAATCCTAAGTAATTTGAAATTATATAATGCTTGCATAAAAAAAGGTTAGAGGAGTCTCTTTAGACTCCAGCTGCAGTATAACACTGACTTTTGGACTAATACCCTTGAGAAAGATATAAACACCTTTATCCAAACAACAAACTATGGATAAAATAGTACCTTTACTTTTTTTCTTTAAGGATGATTTTGGTATTAAATGACCAAAGATGGTTGATATGTCATTGAATAATTAAACTGAAACCAAGACTGACTTCACCAATAAATAAAACAACCAATCAACCAAACTGAATGATCATCCATCTAAATAAGGAATAGGCTGCTTAACTTTAGAGATCTGATGTCGACCAGTACTTTCAGCATGACTTGACCTTAAGTCAGGCATTCTGATAAATTAACTCATTTGATTTCAAATTTATAATAATAATACATGACAACAATCAATTTTATATGAGAAAATTTAAATATTATATACTGCTACTCTTGCAAGTAGAAAGTGCAGGTGGTATAACAGTTGTTAGCAGAGGAAATGGAACTGATGAACCAGGTTCAAATTCGAGCTAAGTTTGATGTCCTTAAAAAGACATGACTCAATCAAGAAGAAAAATAATAGTAAAAACTGCGTTCCCAACCTTGGTCTTTAACTAATATGAGTATATCCATGATAATACTAACACTAAACGATAAGGAAGGAAAGACAAAATAAACTCAATTTCACATACAAGAACATTTAATACTTTATTTGCACAATCTATATGAAGGTGGCTTTACAAAGAACACACAAACATGTGTCTATAGTTGGGATTTTACATACTGTTCCATGAACTTGCAGTATGTAGAAAGTGTACAAAATAGGAAAAAGCTTACTTATTAAGGTTAAATAAGATGGCCATGTGGCTTTATCGTTCCCTGAAAGTGTGAGAAACAATGACTTTACTGGTTAAAGAGTAAAGGTAAAAATTTTCATGCATTCACTTCTGGGATGAACAGGAAAGAAAAATAAAAGGTCATAAGAATATTTTCAGACAAATCAGAAAATGATCAATGTGACTCTCAGTGAGCTATTCTGAGCCTCTCATGTTGTTCATAAGAAAGTCTGACCTTGACTATTAAGGAGAAAGAATCCATGTAGCAGAGAGAGAACATGTCCAACAAGTGGATCAAGCACCTGATATTTAATGGAGTGTGCAGTATTCCTTCATTGACTCTTCCCCTTTGTCCACTTTAATCTTGAGTGGTAGTAGCTGTTAGAGTCCTATGAGTCAAACAGATCTATTTAAAACTTATGTCTATTTGATAAGACTATGTGCAAACAAAAAACTCTTTTGCTTGCTGTCATTTTTTTCTAAACCTTTTCCATTCATCTACTTAATTTATTGGGAAAATCTAATATGCTTGTTTAAGATTTTTGGTAACTTGAGACAATTCAGTCGTTCTAAATGCTTTTGCTAAGGTTGTGAAGGAGATGAACCGCACTGAGATTGCTTGATACTTTCTGAATGCTACTCCCTAGTTTTGCCTCAATGGGTAAGTGCATTGCCTTAGAATTCACTGTTTTAGGTCGAACTATTTTTGCCTGATTGTTGAGGCTCTTACAAAATGAAATTTCTTTAAGGAGCTGGTTACTGTATTGTCATCAATTACACTTTCCCCTTTCACACAAGAAATATTTTTGGTTGCTTCTGTGGCATTTTAGCCCTGGTTTGGTTTGGTTTGGTTTTATGGCACATCAACCATTGTAGGTTATTAATGCCAAATCATCATCATCATCATATCGTGCTGGCAGCACGGATATCCCTGACCCTCTCTCGCCACTCCTCCCTATCGTTCATCGCCCTAGGTAGGTCTTCAGGACAACAACCTGTATCCTCACATAGCTGCTGAATGTACGTTCGTGCTGGTCGTCCTGCTTTTGCGCGGCCGTGTGTGGGGATCCATAAGAGTACATCTCTTATGAGTTCATCTCTGCTTCTCCAGCAATGTCCTGCATGTCTGGTTCGCCTAACTTGAATAGATTTCGTGATAGGGGGCAGGTGTCCGTACAGTTGGTGTCTTGTGGGGTGTTGCTGCCAGGACTTGTTGAGGATTGCACGCAGCATTCTTGTGTAATTGCCATCTAGTTTCTTCTCCAGCCGTTTTGTTAGCGTCCATGTAGTGCATCCATATAGCAGTATCGATGTGACCGCTGCCTGGAAGAAACTGCGTTTCATTTTATCGGTTAGGTCTGATTTCCATATAGTCGATAGCCTATTGATAGCTGTCCATGCTTTCGTTAACCTCGTTTCGATGTCCTTTTCGGTTGATTCGACGCTGCTTCCTAGGTACGTGAATTTGTCTACTAGTTTAAGAGGGGTTCCTTCTAGAGTGGAGATGTCCCCTGTTTGGTTATAGCACATATATTCCGTTTTGTGTGCATTAACATGGAGGCCTATGCTTGCTGCTGCTCGTTCCAGGCTATGCAGAAGTGTTTCGGCTTGGTCAGGTGTATTTGCCAGTATCGCTATGTCATCGGCGTAGTCGGCGTCGGTAATTGTTGTTGCGGGATATCTTCTGCTTCTTTTCTTCGTCAGTTCGAAGCCATTCTCTTTGATTTTGTCAATCGATGTTCTAAGTACGTAGTCTAGACAAATGATAAAGAGATACGGAGCCAGCGTGTCCCCTTGTAGTACTCCTGCTACAATGTCGAAGTATTCTGTGTCTCCATCTGGTGATCGTACTTTTACTTTAGTGTTTCTATAGAGAATCGTTATTGCCGCTACGGTTTCTTTAGGTATGCCGTACGCTAGTAGGATTTGTTCCATCTTTCCTCTGTGAATGGAGTCGAAAGCCTTGGTAAAGTCGACAAATATTAATGTCGCTTGTAGGTTCTTTGCCCGTACACCCTCAAGGATTCTGCGGATGGTTAGTATTTGTGAGGTCGTAGATCTATTTCTTCGGAAGCCATTTTGGTTTTTTCTAAGTATGTTGTCGATTTTGGGTTCTATGCGGTTTGTATGCGGTTTGTATGCCAAATACATATATATATATATATAAACAATTTTATTTCAGACGATTCAGTTTAACATAAGTACACAGTTTAGTTCAATTTGACCCATTGATAGGACTCTAGGCCAGAGTTGACCTGGGAGCGATGGCAATGAAGGGTAATCCACATTTCCCAAAGCTCCAGCATTACTAGAACCTCACCATCAGATTGTTTCGTGTCATATCCAGAACGCTTGTTGGTGGGGGTTCTTACCCCTCTACAGAGGTGCTGTCGGTGTATTCTACAGCAAATGATAGCCCTGTTGAAACCTGTAAAGCATAGATTATTGAATTAGACTACGTAGCTTCTTTATCTATATGACTTTCCAGTCATACAAAGAGGGAAGCAATGCACAATATGTCAACACACCAACTACCACGGTGGTACTTCTAATTGAAAACTAGCAAACACCAAAATTTTGCAAAATTTTTGACTCACCCTAGTATTTAAAAAGCTTGCTGATACTGCTTTATAGAAAGAAAAAAACAATCTCAGCAGTTTTATCATATTTATTTCTATCCAATAAGAGGGGAAAAAGGTCACTTCAATATTTCCATATTTTTCATATGAGAAACATCTGTGTCAAGATCCCTAATGGCTTTAGAAAGTGATGAATAGCTTTAGGTTCCATCAGGTGTCAGAGAAAAGAATTTCCCTGAAAACAGACCATAAAAAATGGTATGAGAAACAAAAATAGAAAGGATGGATTCTGCAAACATCGATTTTTTTGTGTATGTTTTTACCTCTATTTCTTCTAAGTACTCGAGTCCCATAGGGTCAGTGAAACCATCGATTCATTTCTTCATTTTGTTACCTCAATAATCTTTACCCATTCTTTCCAACTGCCGAGTTGCCCCACTGAAAAGACTTGTGGCTCTCAAAGACAGTTATCTTGGCACCACATTACTGGAGCTTCAAATCTAACTAATATTTCAAAAGTATTTCTTTCAGATGTCAAGAAAACTTTGTTTCTTTCTTTTTATTTGTTTCTGTCTATTACAGTCTAGAGGGGAAAATCGGCTAAGATGATTAGTCAGCATTAGTCTAACAGATTTTCTAAGATGCAGTACAAAGCAAATACATCGTCTTCGATATGGAATATAAAGCAATTTATCAACATTTTTGTAACAGCATAAATCTTTGTAGAATTAACCTGGTTCTTTTTTTGTCTGTCTGTATAGAATTTTATAACTTTAGGACAATTAATACTATAACCAGTAAATTTTCTGTGCTTACAAATAGGACATTAGAGAATGTTATTAGCAAATGAATTTTTGACAACTCTAAAAATTTAAGCTTTTAACAATAGATTCTGTTTACTAAAGAGCAGAGTCTCGACAACATTGTCGTTTGCATGATGATCTGCAACATTCTAGTGTGCCAGTTCCATCTCCAGTCATGCTATTATGTTTATTTTCTGAATAATACACTTGGGAAAGGCATGAACTCAATTATCCCCTCCCCCCAGCTATGTGTTAAATAGTACCATGAATATCCTACAAGGATTAATGGCATCAATTAACCAATGAAGATTGATGTGCCGTTAAACTAAGAAACCAAATCGAAACTATTTACAAATGGCTTCTTTGTTTAATGGTGTATCAACCTTTATGGATTATTTAATGCCAAAGTGATCCTTGTAGAAAAACAACAGTGATACTATATAACCCATAGCTGGAGGAGGATAAGGGGGTTCATACCTTTCTGAAGGTTGTTGTTGTTGGTGGTTGAGTTTTATGGCATGTCAACCTTTGTAGGTTATTTAATGCCTAATCCATTTTTATACAAATAAACAGTTCTATTTCAAACAATTCACTTTATCATGTGTACAGTTTTAATTGTCAAAACATTTATATTTCAAGCTATTCAGTTTATTCAAACAGAGCTAATTCAGTTTAGTATAAGTACAGATTTTGTTTACACACAGTTAGATGTCAAAACAGTTCTATATTAAACAATTCAGTTTAGTGTAAGTGCAGTTTCAATGTCAAAAACAGTTCCATTTCAAACAATAGAGTTTAACATAAGTACGCAGTTTAGTTCTATTTAACCCATAGATAGGGCCCTATCAGGTGCTACAATTCCGAGTCAGAGTGAACCTGGGAGCAATGGCAATGATGGGGTGCTCCGCATTCCCCAAAGCCCCAGATTGTTTAGTGTCATATCCATGACACTGGTTTTTTTTGGAGGGTACCCCTCTGCAGAGGTGCAGTCGGTGTATTCTACAGCCCCAGCCAAATGGGAAACTTTCTGATGGTGTTATATTGTCATCTACAGCATCATAACAACACAATAATAAACAGATGCACGCAGGAAGACTTTTTTAACAAAATATTTACCTCTCACTTTATTGCAAGGGTTCGAAAAGGGTTACTCAAGGTTTGCGTGTGAGAGGGAGCTGGAGACCGAACAGAAACTGTAATATTTTGACCCCCACTCTTATGGCTGTCAATGTTGTGTCTTTCTCGTTCTGATACTCAACCGTAAGCCCTGGGGTCCACTCTGCTGGGTGCTGGCTTTCTTTACTGCATCTTATCAGCAACTTCTCTGGTCACCAAACTCCATCGGGGTTCCTGAGGGCCCCCTCAGTCGGGTGTGGCTTTCCCTACCACATTTCATCTATAACTCCGTCTCCAACTGTAACTGCAACTGTCTTGACTTCTGTCTTGACTGAGTTATATAATAGTTCAACATCCACTCGATCGCCCACTCGATCTTTGAAATCGCATGTTTGATCGATATAAAGCGTAAATAACTGTCATGCAGATCACAGGTCATTCTCTTCCGGTACGTCAGTCTTTGAGAGTACGATGGGAATTTTTAGCTTGTCCCATTTTGTTAGCCAATTTCTGCCCACGCAATTTCCTCTCCTAACTGCCATTAGAATGTGTCACCTCCTTCCGGTGCATCACCTTGGAATGGCATTTTTGGCCGGGTCAAAGGCCAAAATACAACAATGGGTATTTGTCCCAAACTGAAGGAAACAGTATGACTGGAGTTTGAACTCACTTGATTTGAGGTTGCAGTCCACGACTTTTGCAATATCTCATCTACAGAAAATGATATCAGTATATGCATGTATTGCTATCACCAGACTATTTTGGTCATATGCAAATCTGACTTGTGATATATATATATATATATATATATATATATGTGTGTGTGTGTGTGTGTGACACTGCTTCTTTTCTATTATAAACTCAAAATGATACATCTAATATTCTAGTCTGTCATTGCCAGCATTACTAATTATTTATTAATCTGGTCACTAAAATCATAAATGTAAGTACAGTTCTTATTCAGTTTAGTATAAATACAGATTTTGTTTATACACAGTTAAATGTCAAAACAGTTGTATATTAAACAAATCAGTTTAGTGTAAGTACAGTTCCATTTCAAATAATTCAGTTTAGCATAAGCACACAGTTTTAATGTAAGTACAGTTTGTCAAAAACATTTCTATTTCAAACAATTCAGTTTAGCATGAGTTTGCCGTTAGTTCTATTCAACCCATAGATAGGGTCCTATCAGGTGCTACCACGCTAGGCCAGGGTGGACCTGGGAACAATGGCAATGAAGGGGTACTCCGCATTCACCAAAGCCCCAGCATCACTGGAACCTCACCATCAGATTGTTTAGTGTCATTAACAGGACACTCATTGGGGGTGGTGCCTTACCCCACTACAGAGGTGCAGTCGGTGCATTCTACAGCCCCATCTGACTGGGCAATATATACAAGGGTGGGCTGAAAAGTTCATATGATGATATATATATTTGCTATGATCCAAACACAACAATATTGATGGAAGAAGTGTGCGGACCTCAATAAGAACTTTTTAATCAACCTGCGTATATATATCATAAGAGGTGATTCCAGATTTTATGTGTTTGCTTGTCTAGTTTTATTTTACAAAGCTTAGTTTAGCTTATGATTATAAGTATATGTCACCCAGTAAGAATCAAACTCTCTAATAATAGAGGTGATTGTGGTTTAATGACTATTGTCATAAGAAATGGACATGGCGACAAAAATTTAAATCTTTGATGAGCATTTTTTCCATTCCACGTTGAGCTTATACTCTTGGGTAAAGCTCGAATCCAACTATTCTCTCTCCAGTTATAAGTAAATAGTAGGGTAGATTTGGCTCTTGAATTTTGGTTTGGCAACTGGTCTAAGAGAAGGAAAATTCAATTTAAACCAATTAATTTCAACTTAATAATTTACCTTTTATCGCATGTTGCTCATGTAGCGAGGTTTGGTAAATGCATTTAACTGGAAATTATTTATATTAAAAATAGTTACTAGTAGCTACATTTGTGAACCAAAGATTATTGTCATTTATATGAAATCTTAACTGTGTGCAAATAAAAGAATGTTACTGAATTGAAATAATTGCTTGAAAACATGATTATAAAAATCAGATTGAAGTTGCTGAAATCATACCATTGTATGCAAATTATTTGTATTAGATAGGAATACTTGAAACCATACAACTTGTGCAAATTATTTGTATTAGATAGGAATACTTAGTATCAATAAACTGTGCCAAAACTCCTAAGAAACAACCATACAAAGATGGAAACAAATGAACAACAGAGACAATTCCTTAACCTCTAGCTATAAAATAACCTTAGAGAGGTTGACATGCCCTTGAAATCAATCAATCATTGCCATGATCATTAACAAATCTCAAGATAATGAATGAGAACTCCCCAGATCTTGAGAACTGGAGCCTCACCATCAGATGCAGTTTAATGTTATACCAGAACACCCCTTTTTTGAGAGACTTACCTCACAGCAGGATTGGTTTAGTATGGTTGGGTTTTATGGCATATCAACTATTTTAAATTATTTAATGCCAAATCCTCTTTATACATATATATATATTAGATATATATGATTTGTAAACACATTTTGTTGACAATATTTTTAATTGAGCCTAAGCCTATTCTTTGGCTCATTTAAACAGTTTCAAGAATTGCTATGTACCTGTAATAATTCAATTAAACATTAGTCATTCATTTACACTCAGTTAAAGGATCAAACAGTTTTATTTCAAACAATTCAATTTAGCATAAGTCATTTTAAGAGTCAAATTGTTCTATTTGACCCATAGACAGGACCCTATCAGGTGCTACCACTCTGAGTCAGTGTGGAGCTGGGAGTAATGGCAAGGAAGGGGTACTCTATATTCCTGAAATCTCCAAGACTGGAGCCTCACCATCAGATTGTTTAATTTCATACCCAAGACACTTGTCGAGGCAGGTGAAATAGCATATTCTAAGCTCTGATAACTGGTCAGTGAATATAGCCAAACTGTGTTTAACGGAAAACTGGCATCTATTAGATACAAATAGTATATCAGTTGGTCTCATGAGTATTCTGAGGATGAAGCAGTTTTTCTAGAAAATGTTTCTAGCTTTCAGGGAATGATACATCATACATTTGATGCTAAGTCTTATGCCATCACAGTTTTGAATGATAAGGTTACACAGTAGCAATACTGGATCCCCAAATCTCAGTGTTAGATTATTTGGACCATTCCCTTTTGGTTAAAGGTTATTGAGAAACTCAGTTGTATAATTAACTAACTGGTCATGGGAACTGATCGTGCCAAATGGTTTACATCAACTCCAGGTAGATAGATTCAGAAACATTATGTTGATTACTTTTTCCATGCTAAAAATATTGGACTGCAAATCTATTTAGAATCAAAGCATTTTACAAAACTGGACAAAAAAAATTCTATAAACTACAAATAAACAATTCAATTTCTCGGCAATATTTCAGAGTGACTGTCCACAATCATTCTATACCACAATTTGATCTTTTTATAACTCAGGCAAAACTGCTTACAAGTCATTAGCAAATGTCTAATCACAAATTGGAATATCAAATTAAGAAAATTCTATGAAACATACTTGAAAATTTATGACTTTTCACTATTCAAGGAACTTTGAAAACAACAATAAAGGAAAATAATCACTTCCTTTGTGTGACTAAGCCATTGAATTTTCATTAAACTTTATGGCAATATTTAAAAATGGTTAAGATTTTTCATCTTTGTTTTTTTCCAGTATTGTAAATGAACATCAAGAAAGACTTTGGCATGATGTATCATTTTGGAGTTGTTTGAAAGGGCAGTTTGGTCAGTGGGGTCTGCAGAATGAAATATCTGTAGTTTTAATATCGAAAAAAAAGGTTGAAAAGTTGTTTACCTAAACAGGAAGAAAGGAAAGAAAAAAAAGTGAAGTCAAACATGAGCGGATATTTTATATGTATTAGATCGGAAATGAGGATGATTGGAGGAGCATGATCGGAGTAACGACATGTATTAGAAAGAGACAGTCAGAGTGCTTCTCAACAAAAAAGCAAATGCAAGCTAATTGCAAGCGTAGATAGTCTTAGAGAAAAATTTTTTATGGCAAACTATTTTCAGGCCACAATTTCCTATATTGAGAAATTGAATGGCAAACTCACAAACAGATTCAAATGCACTTGTACTGAGGTAATTAGACCCTGAACATACTAAAATGCTTTTAGATGGGTAATAACTTGATTAGCTTTGGTGCTTAGAGGAATTGCATGAAGGATTTTTCTGAAATCATAACATTTTTGTTGTCTTTTAGATGGTTAAAATTTCATCTAAGTGGTTGTCATCTCAGTTCCACTTGGACCATTACAAAATGTCAAGAAAAAAAGCTATATGTAAACGTTGCAATGATACTGCTTGCTGTTTTGAACAAATCCTGAAAACAGCAACTGTATGACTATTTACCTCCCATCTCACAAACCATCCAAATCAGACATGCAAGACATGTTGGGCACTACAAAAGAAAGGAAGGATGAATTTTTAAGAAATTTTCTCCCATTGACTCCAACACATCAACAGACCAGTATTGTCTAACCAGCAAAAACTTACTTTCATCAGCTCTGTATTGACACTTGGTGCTGTTAAGAGGAATTAACAAGAGCTGATAGGAACAGATGGTGAGAGGGAGTCAAAAGAATCCATATTGTCAGCACTTCTTAATGATAATGATGATGATGATGATGATGAATCTTTCAGCCAATTGATTTTTTTTTTGTATTTTCATTTCAAATCATCAGTGTCTATCTATCCTGGAGCTTTGCCTGATATTATAATTTCTTTTAATGATACACAAAGGTCATTGATATCATGTAAAGTTGAGGGGTAGAATTCATTCTCCACGTCGAAACATCCCACTTGATTCTACGACAATACTAATATTCTTTTATTGGTAAACTTTTGCTAGCAGGTAGTTTGCAATGTTACACACCAATGTAAATCTCATTACGATTCATAATCATTGTGGTCAAAAAATAGAATTGCCAGTCGGCTGTTCAAGGTCCCTTATCTGACTGGAGCAGGTATTGGTAAGCATATACACACATATATATATATATATATATATATATAAGAGAAATGGAAGTTTTTGGGGAAAGACTTACATATTTAAGAAGTATTATTTTATGGTGTCATGTTTGATGCAACATGAGGTTGTTGGGAACAAAAATTTCCTATCCGATATGACTTGACTCAATTCTGTTTCAAGACATATTCTATGTGTTAAGAGAGAGGGTTAGACTTTTGTGAGCTTATATACATATCAAGGATTGCCCAAATTATATTATTCTTGAATTTACCAAGAACTCGACTATTATAGAAGGGTCATTCAACAATTTAGCTTCTTTATAAGTCCTCCGAACAAACAAGAGGCAAAGGAATCCTCTTGGACATTTGTGTACAGAAATTTCCCCAAATTTGTTGATTCTGTTGTTTCTTACTATTTCTTTCACCTCCCCCACCAACCATTTGTCAGTATGACCTTCCTAGTCAGAAAGTTCTTCTTACACTCCCTCTTTCCGGTATTATCATACACACATATAACTCAAAGGAAGGTCTTTCCAATGTCACTAAAGGATCAATCAAGAAGAGCGTTTCCTTATCCTTTTCAATGTTGTTCCAAATGCTGTGGTAAACCTTCTTGAGGTTATCAACTAGTTGAGATTCCTTTTCACCTACAAACTGATCCAAAGCTTTGAATATTATAATTGGTTTCCCAAAAGATTACTTGTTCTACAGCATTTTTTCCTCTGGCTCTGCCATTCCCTGGTTATAATGTATTATCAAAAGTCTGAACTTGACAAGATCAATTGCAGAGAGCTTGGTTGTAAATTTAGATGCAAAATTTACAGTACATATTTTTATTCTTTCATCTGGCATTGTTGAGAAACTCATTCAACATGGTTTATGAATTCCTCCAAGAAAGTGTTGGATAATTTCACAGGCTGTGAATAAAAAGAAAAGCAACCAACCATCTTATCTGACTGGCCAGTCGAGTGAATCAAAATGTAGTGGTTGTCTCTCACCATTGGTAATCCTAGTGCTCAGCAGTGTGACCAACAACAAAAGGTCAATTATAAGAACTGTTGCTGTAGGTAGAACTGTTGCTGTAGGTACAACAGGTGGTCAGACATGACACTTATGGGTTTTTGAAAAAGAGAAGCCAGTCAATGAGAGAGCAACAAATAATGACCTTAATTTTTGGAGTAAAGTAAAACCACTCCCCCATTTATAAAAGAATTGATCTTTCCTTACTTAGGTAATTTACTAAGCTTTTTTGCTTAGATGTAGCACAAGGCCGCATGAATTGGGCGCACCCAATGAGAATCGAACTCACTCGTGTAGGTTTGCTAGTCTACCTTGCTAACCATTACACCACCCGAGGTGCCTGATCTTTCCTTACCTAGCTTGAAAATATTATCTCATGTCTTACCATTTTTGAGATCAATTTAGAGAGTAGTTGTAACATCAGCAATAAAGTGAATGGGATTTTTCAGTGACCACGAGTATGACTTCATTCCTGACTAGAATAAACTATGTCAATGTCATCTATTCGTTATGTCTTTGTATCTTCAACTTTTTCAAGAAGCTCACAACACTAGAGAATGCATATTCCACTGGTATCTTTTTCCAGTGTGTTGGAATTTGTTTGTAATGCTCATTAGCTGTGAGTAAATACTTGTTTGCGTAAAAAGAAATGCTACGATTTGAGTTGAGATTATATGGACATTAGAGCATTTCATTGCTTCCAAGTGGCTAAGTCCATTCTCTGGAGAGTGATTGGTTGCTGGTCCAGTGAATGGCTATATTAGTGTGTGTATTCATTGGTTTGCTTAAGATGTTACAGGCTCAGAATTGGTTTACCGTCCATTTTATTTTTTGTCTGCCAGCTGGACGCTAGCTGGAGTTTTTGAACCAGTAAGTGTTGTTGCTCTTGTTGTTTATTCTGCATGTTTGAGTAGTGACTTCTGTGTCGATATAGTCAGCATGTTTCTTATTTTACAAGGGTGAACCACAATTAAAACATTTACTTTGCAAAATTTCTTGGAAACAATTTTTTCCAAAACCTAAGTAGATTCTAATTTACTGAGAACATTTTCTGTTGCCATGCAAACGAGTTTGTTGAGATGTTTAATCTGCATGAAACTTTTCTCTCTAATTTGATTAATTACCAGTAAACAAGTGAACCGTTAGTGTTATTTCAACATTACAAAATATAAAATTTTAATCTATTGTTTAATACATGAGTGTAGTTATCAGAAGCTTGTGATACTTTGATTACTTTTACTTTGAACACAATCAGAGATCTGAGTTCAAATCCAGAACAAGGCCTTTTTGCATTTTACTTTGGGTAAATGTTTTTGGGAAAGGCATGACTCCATCTCTTCCCCATCTCCAGCAGCAGGTAAATTGGAGAAAAGACAGTGTTCTTTAGCCCTGGTAAGGTAAACAGACTTGGTGAAGGAAAAGTTGGAATTTACATCAGCGGTACTCTGCTTAAAAATGGAACTTGTGTTATATCCTACTTATTTAGTTTGGTTTCTTTGTTTAATGGCATATCAACATTCATGCCAAAGCCATCCTTTTAGAAGAATAGTAGTGATATTATTTAATCCATAACTGGGGTGGGGGATAACAAGGCTCATTCTTCTCCCCAGAGTATTAGTCTGAAAGTGAACCTCAGTTCAAACACTTATTCTAACGTTGTACTCGTGCACTTCAGCTATTACACAAATGGGATTCAGCCAAAGCACGAAAATTCCTCAGCCGTTAGATGAGGCCCTAACAGGTAAGACCACTGCAGGTCAGTGTGGAGCAAGAAGTAATGTCAATAAAAGGGCATCTTCCCACTCTCCAGATGGGAAGTTTTTGGAAAGGGTCTTAATCCTTGGCAGGAAACGCAGTTGATATAGCCTTGGTAACTGCCTATGTTACAGTACATATTTATTTCAACTACTGTAAATACTTGTGGATCAGGCAACTTTCCAAATTCTAAATCTTAGCCTGTTATTAGGGTGTCCCATCATATGCAAGGTATAAACATTGTGGATGTAAACAGTTAGCATAGGCTAAGTCCAACTGGTATGCCTTCAGTTTCCAACTGCAAATTTAACATATAGTTGCAGATAGGATCAGATGACTCTCAAGTATATACAGTTATTATTTTTTCATGTTTTATATATATATAGATATATATGGAAGTAAAGAATGGATTGTAATTCAACAGCATATAAAGAAAAATTGATTACAAGGCAATCTAAGTAGAAGGAGAGATTTATTGAGAAGCAAAGTTGACACTGTAGTGTTTTGTGTCTTATAAACCATCAGGATTGTGAGGGATGATATTAGCGATGTTAAATCAATGATGAATGTTTATAGTATTTATTTAAAAAGTATTTTTAAACATTCATCGTCGATTTAACATCACTAATATCATCTCTCACAATCCTGATGGTTTATAAAACCCAAAGCACTATAGTGTTGACTTTGCTTCTCAATAAATCTCTCCTTCGACTTAGATTACCTTGTTATCAATTTTTCTTTATATATATATATATATATATATATATATATGTATGTTTGTGTAGAATGTAACAATCATGTTTATTATACACACACACACTCTTGACAAACCAACAAAGCCTGCTGGTATCATGAGGCACAGCTGGAGGTGGTCTGAGTTAGTGGTAAAGATACTTCAGCCTTGAAACCATGCCTGAATCCAGTTTTCTCATCAGATGAAAGCTTTTTGGAAGTAACACTAATGTTTCTACATTGTATTATTATTGTATTGTATTAATTTATTGCTAAGAAAGATTTCCAAGAAATATAAGTCATTATTTGTGGATGCATTTATTATATACATTCACTCACTGGATTGTTCATTCAAGTTTTCGGAAGGAGATTGCTTCACTATTGGTATAAATTTGCGATTAACTTAGATAGACCATTATTATAGCTCATTTTAGAAGTTAGGTATTCTAGTTTAAAATCATAACCAATTAGAATTTACCGTGTGAACAGGAATAACTTTTTCTAAGACAAATATGACTACAAATGCTTTACAGACAATTTGAAGAATCATTAATAAGTCATGTAATATTTTATAGAACTTTTTTAGATAATTGCTTTACCTGCCTTTTCACTCAGACTTTTGTTCAACTGGAATTAATGCATGACAACCATTCTTGAAGTTGGAACAAATATACAGCATAGGCTAAATCATAGTGTATATATATGTATATATATATATATATATATTTACACACCACAATTTTCAAGCAATTAATATTGTCAGACTAGTTTCTATATCATTTATTTTCTGTTTTCGGTTGTATTTGTATGAGTTGACCAATTAAGCAAACAGGGAAGAATATTCTTTGCATCTCATTAGCATTTCAAATCTTCATTTTCAAACTTTAAAACTTTACAAAACTTAGAGTGGGACTCATTAAAAATGTTGTTAAAAAAACAAAAACAAAGAAAGAAAGGAATATTCTGAAGAGTTTTAAAATGCCAAACTTCCCAAATCTAGTAATGAATGTTAAAAAGATTCCTTGTCTTTATATGCAAACTTGTGTCTGGTGTCAACCAAATTGCTTTTTCTTTCTTTTTCTGAAGCACTTCATTTGCAATATAATTCTTCACCATGTTGCTTGCATTAAATACAAGACAAAAGAAAATTCAAAAGAAATGCTAATGTTATCGTCAGACTGAAATTTAAATATTAATCTTCTTTAAATCGATGCTGAAGAAAGTAAATTTTATTTAGTTTTATACAGAGAGTAAAAATTTATGCATTTTTAACTGTAAAAGAAAAATCGTAAACATATTTTGTAAATATTTCACGAGACACAAGGTAAAGCAAAAAAAAAATCAGTTATGAATTTAAATTCACTAATTTATACAAAAATCATTAGCCAAATTGAATAGGAAAAGTCAGAATGATGACAGTAGCATTGTTCTAACAGTAAATGTATTTAGCCAACCCTTTGCCTCGAGCAGAATGTGAGAAAAGAACCACTTGTCAGCATAGTACAGTTGGTTTGAATTCAGATTTTTTTATCTGACAAAAGTAAAAAAATCTTTATCAAAGCAAAAATTGAAGAATTTTATTTATTTATTTTTCTATTGAAATCTGATGATTTAATTACCTTTAAATATAAAATTTAATCCATATATGGGTAAATTAGATCTGTTTAAAATTATTCTTATTTGACGGGACTGTGAGCAAAAAAAAAAAAAAAACGTGCTTAAGAAAGAGCTCACAAAAAATGTAAGTATACAATTAAGATGATTTCATTAACCCTAGATGAGTTGATATGCTATTAAAATCAATCAATATAATCAAAGAATGTTATACTATTTACTGAAGTTAATTGATTTGATTTGATTTTTCTTGGTTATTGTTTCTTTCACTAATTTTCATTTCTGTTTGATTTTTTTTCTAGCTTTTATATCTTGGTTTGGTTGGTTTGGTTTGTTTGGTTTTATGGCATATCAACCTTTGTAGGTTATTTAACACCAAATCCATTTTTATGTAAATAATCTGTTCTATTGAAAACAGTTCAGTTTAGCATAAGTACACAGTTTAATTGTCAAAAACATTTCCATTTCAAACTATTCAAGCAGTTATATGTAATAATTCAGTGAAGTATAAATACAGTTTTAATGTCAAAAAACAGTTCTATTTGAAATAAACTGCCTGCTTATGCTTAATTGAATTAAGTGTAAGTACAGTTTAATTGTCAAAAACGTTTCTATTTCAAGCTATTCAGTTTACTCAATTCATTTTAGCATAAGTATGCTGTTAGTTCTATTTTACCCATAGATAGGGCCCTATCAGGTGCTACCACTCCGGGCCAGAGTGGACCTGGGAGCGATGGCAATGAAGGGGTACTCTGCATTCTCCAAAGCTCCAGCACTGCTGGAACCTCACCATCAGATTGTTTAGTGTCATATCCAGGACACTCGTTAGGGGGGGGTCTTACCCCTCTGCAGAGATGCAGTCAGTGTATTCTACAGCCTCAGCTGACTGGGCAACTTTTATTTCTAGGTGAGTTTAAAGTGTTTGAATTATATGTTTCATTAATACTAAGGGAATTTTTTCTTTTCTACTTATTTTGATTTTGTCTTCCAGAAATTAATGTGTTTCTTTCTCTACATACTTGATCCGTTATATATGATTTCAGATCTTTAACTTTTTTTATGTTCCAATACTTTTTGAATTTTATTGGATGGTTTTATGGGTTTGGGATTTATAGATGATGTCACAACTGTTACAAGAAGGACTGAGAATATAGCAACTAAATTAGAGGTTAATAGAATATCAACACTTTGACATTAAATAATCCATGGAGGTTGATATACCATAAAAAACAAAGAAACCAACCATCCAATCACTGACCAGTACTGGCTGAAAAAAATTTTTGTGGACTTAATGTTTTGAAATTCCATGAGAATTTAAACAAAGATATTTAATTTGTATTACCTAGAATATTCAGACTACTGACTTCATCTTTATTGTTAAGCTCACAAAGTTTTGGCCCATATGTCCTTCTGCCTTCTTCAGGTATTTCATACTGAACTCAAGAGTCCACACAGAATCTCGAACGGAACCCTTTATTTAAACAGCAGGGGGGTAGACTGTTCCAGTTCAGTTAATAATGACCAAGTACAAGAGTTAAGTTATAGTAAGTATTCCTTGTTATTCTAACTTCTTGTTGCGATTGAACTGGCAACCACCTGATGATTTCATTCAGAAGCATCTTCCAGCCAAATACCTTATCCACTACACCATGTGTCCTTGCCGGACAATTCCGAGTGAATTTTTGGAACTTAGAAACCTAATGTCTCCATCAAGTCATGAGATACTCCTCTCCACTATCACATCAGAGTTTTTGTACCCAAGTGCATAAGACATTTTTTTTTCTTTTTATCAAGCCTTTTTGATAAATGTTTCCCAAATCATATTCATCTTATAATATATAATACAATGCCTTATTTAGGAAAAAGCAGTTAAACACTTTTTAAATGAAGTATCCTCTGCTTAAAGGTTAGACTTTCTTTGTTAAGATTTATTCTTTTGATGTCAAAGTAATGTGTGACAGTCACAACCTTAAGTTACTTTTTTATACCTTAACTTTTTTAATTTTCAGCAAAACTCAGTGTCAACCCTCTAACAATATTCAAGCAAAAAAATAAGACTTATGCTAGAATTTCATTTCTTTTTTTAGAAGACTGTCTCATCCTTATGATCTTTTCTCTTCACATCAAAGAAACAGAAGCCAATGAGTATTTCAAACCTAAAAGCAAAAAATCTAGTTACAACAATAAGGAAACTTAACCTATATGTGAAAAATACCTGACAACCACTCAACCATGGGCAGAATATGACTCATGAGGTCAATTTTTAAGAAGATAACTGGTTTGAATTCAAACGTTTTCTTCTCCTATACTAATTGCCTTACCAAGTCTAAAGAACACAGTCTACCTTACTATTTACCCATAGCTGGGGTGAAAACAGATGGATTCGTGCCTTTCTTAAGAGAATTAGCATGAAATGAAATGCAGACTACTTTTTCAGGATCTGAACTCTGATCAGCACTTTATACTTTGTTGCAATATTAATGTTTTAAGAGCCAATGTATTCATTTAATCAACTCCTTCTACATAGGCAGGATGTGACATAAGGTCGATTTTTAAGGAGCGTAAAGGTTTAAATTCAGTCTTTTCGTTCTCCTAGACTTGTTTATCCAAGGCTAAAGAACCCAGTCTGCCCTACTATTTACCCATAGCTGAGAGGGTGGGGGTAATTGATGGAATCATACTTTTCCCAAGGGAAACCTTCCATGTATAAATGTAGATTAAAATGATTTTGATCATTTGCTCAAATAGATTTATTTGACCCATAGATGGAACTATAACATGCCAGCCTGGGGTCAAAGTGGACTTAGGAGTAATGGCAACAAAAGAGCTCTAGAACAGGATCCTCCCCATCGGATCATATTTAGGACACTCGATGTGCCTAGTTAAATCACTATATCGTTTGTACTCCCTGTTGTTGATTGGATTGGCATTCTTCTCAGGTATAAGAAAAGCAGGATTTTCTCTCAGCAGCTTGATCTTGTCCAAATTTATACACTCCTATGTGATTTATAAAACCAGCTTTAGATAGCAAAACAAAATTAGAAATGTTACAGGTTATGTCATGTCATAGATCATTGAGTAAAGCCTCATAATCCAGATTTTGAGAAGTATATTTGTGTTTACAGTGATCTACACATCGCTATTCAAATCTGAATGTTATATTTCCTTCACAGATGAATTTATACTATTCTGATCCGTTTGTTGATAGGGATTTGCATTCCTTGTCATTGATTTTCAGAACCTTTACGTTTCTTTTGATCATATCTTTCAAACATTTTCTCAAGTTGTGTCGGTGATGTTTTCCAGTGGTTTTCTTTGTGTAAAACCAAATATTCCATTCTCATAAGAATAGTCTGCCAAACACATCTGATAAAGGATTAATTGAATTTTAACACAACAACTCATAGTTCCATGGAGAAGCTCATTGTCAGGAACGGATTCTATCTGATCCCAAAAATTCTTCTAAGGCAATTTTTGTTTGGTTTCTTTGTTTAATGACATATCAACCTTGGTGGGTTATTTAATGCCAAAACCATCCTTGTAGAGGGACTTTAGTGGCACTATTTAACCCATAGCAAAGATGAAGATTAAGGAGTTCATACCTTTCCCAAAGGGGCATTCGTCCAAAAGTGAACATGACAGTATGACTTGTGTTTGAACTTGCAACCTCGCAAGAAACTTGTATAAACAAGGTTACTCGGGATCATATGTACACATACAAGAGTTGCACACAAAGAAAATCTCATTTACAAACACTTCTGTGTATATATATATATATATATATATATATATATATATATAAACGTGCACACATGCACACTAAAAATCAAAGCACATACACATATGTACACATAGGTATACTCACATACAAGAGTTGCACATGTAGAAAAGCATGCTGAAAATCTCACATACAAACACCTGTGTATATATATATATATATATATATATATATAAACCTGCACATATGTACACATAAGCATACTTACAGGTACACCCATGCATATACATATGCACACACACACATCTCATATTTGCTTTTTGATATGTTTGATTTGTTGATTTTTATTGAGGGTATTTTAGGAGTCTGACTAAATTTTACTGATAAACTTCCATTGTTTTCATGGCATAAACTATTGTTTTCCATAGTTTATCTTGTCTAAATTTCTCAAAAAATTGAATGAATAAAATAAGGAACCGGGAACTTTTCCATGCACTTATTTTGATGTCAAATCTACCAATCAATGTAATGTAGTTAATTCCTACTCAATAAAATACATAATACTTGGGAAATTCCTCAAATCAAAATGTTTCTAATTTCTACTATATTATTTGCTATTAATTATATTGAAATTGAAAAACACAATTTGTCTTTAAATAACACCAGATAAAGCTTAAATATTTATAAGTAAGGAATATTCTTTTTTTTACATTTAGGATTTATACATGGAAAACATGTTTTTAGAGAAGATTTGAAATTAATGAGATAATATTAATCTAAGGGGTGGATAAATTGTTTTCATTTGGAACATTGTAATTATTATAAACTTAGTGGTAAACTTTTCTGCTTTTCATAGAACTTTACCAGACTAATAGTACCAAAAAGAAAAACTCTAATTTAGCTCTAAACAACTTTAGAATGTTTTAAAAATCCTCTTAACTCTATATAACATAATAACAAGTAGCAACCATTATAACACCATGAATGGTAAATAACACCGATTATGTTCCTGGACAACATGTGATATTTCTTATTTGTTTATATATTAAAAATATAAAAAATGGCCATTATTCCATTCAAACTTTGTTTTTGTGCACTTAATAACACAATAAACACAAATTTTGTTCCTACATAGAATATACATAATTTCTTAATTGCTTACATGGCAAAAGCATTAGATTAGAGAATGTCCACAATTCTCTTCAAACTTTGTTTTTGTGCCTTGTATATGGAATTTTGGAATTAACCTATTTTCTATGGAAGGGCAAATTTTCACATTTTCTTAAAATCTGAATAAAACAACATATGAATCAAATTTTACATCTATCTATACGTAAGGAGGACAAAACTATTTAGTTCGAAATAGTTTTTTGAAATTTGTAACTGTAACCAATGACTTTCATGTATCAACCCCCAAATATAAACTGCTATTAGATTTTCTTATTGGCTCATTATGTTTGAAAAAAAATAGGTATGTTACACTTTAGGCATGAGCAAATAGAAAATATTGCTTTCTAGTCTCGTCAAGGAATGACCAACAAGGTCACTTGACATATATGCCAGGAGACTTGGCAAAGGCTAGCATAGTTCACATTGCACCTTGTGATCCTATGGCCAGCATTGTCCAATAGTGCACAACTCTCAGCCTGTGTGCAATCTCCCACTCTCCAACTCCCACTATAGAATGACCTTGTGTCAAGTCCTATTTGGTGGGAGGCAAGACAAATACTGCTTTCCACTCGGGTTTGGTTTGGTTTTGTTGTTTTTAATGGCATATCAACCTTTATGGATAATCTAAAGCCAAAACCATCCTTGTTGAAGAATAGTAGTGATACTATTTAATCCATAGTGGGGAGGGGAAAGGTTCATACTTTTCACCAAGTTATTAGTCCAAAAGTGAAGGCAATTGCACGACTAGAGTTTGAACTTGCTTATTTGAAGGCTGCAGTCCAACACTTGAACCATTATGCCATAGTCAGCTTCTAAAACTTTATGAATGATTTTATTTTTAAGCATTATTCAAGTACAAGAATCATTCAATGAATTAGATGAAATATTGCCTTAGAAGTTGGCAATAGGAAGCACTATTTTCAAGGAAATCAATATTGATAGGATCTTTTATGTTCCAGAACATTGTCAGCATGATCTTTTTTACTGATTACTGCACCCAAAACCTTTTCTTTACTGGTGAGTCAGTGTATTTCTATTCCACTAATTATTTCTTTGACTCAAAGTAGCAAACCTGTTTATCCCATCTGTTAACATTTTTTGACTAAAACATACCTCTCCCAAGGCATAACACATTCTTATGTAAATTTTGCATGTTTTGTACTTTTCAGTCACCAAATACTAAATGACAGACCTTTATTCAAGCTTGGATTTGCTGCCATTTTAAATTGCCAAAAAGCAAATACTTTTCTAAGACTAAAATAATTTTTACTAAAAACCAATTCCATACAAAGCAGAGTTTATTGTTATTTGGCTTTTTTTAAAAGATTCCTCCCATTAATTGTATGATCCTTGTATATGTTGATTTACCTCACCTTTCTATGAGCATCATTTATGATGGCAATTTAGGCAGTTGATTGGAACACCTTGTTATATTTGGGTATATAAAGAGATTCAGATTGAGTAAAAAAGACCAAATTAAATTTATTTTCTAGTTTTACAAATACATCAAGTGTTGTAACTGCTACAAGATATGTTGTTTGTACAGTAGCAATTTTTGGAGTGCTTTTCTTGAAAATCAGCAATTGAAATTCTTGCATCTTTTCCATCTGCTTGAGCGCAAACTGTAGTTGTGTAAGGCCATTGAACAATTATCCCAGATATCTGGTCAGATATCAAACAATGGGACAAACATAATTTCTTTGAATTCTATTCTTAAATTACAGCCATGACACACATATATGAAATTCTATTACTCCTCATTTTAATCATTTTAATAATGCTGTCAACTCTCTGACAAGCAAAGCGTTAAATTGAGGCATTCTATGAAATGTCTAGTATTTTTTGTTGAACTTTAATCCTTATTGGCTGGATTAAATTCTTGTGAATTTATAAAAATTGGCTAAAATTGACATCCTCAAATTATGTATACAAATAATAACTAAAACATTTTTTTTATTCATGTTAACTAGTTATTGTATTCAAATATATTTGGATTTATTTTATACTTTGCATTGAAGTTTTAGACATTCTATAAAATTACTAAAGATTCTGTACAATATATTGGTTTTAATTTTTGACAGTCACAGTCATTTATTAAAAAGGAAAATAGTATAAGGATATATGAAACCAAATTTTTATAAAGTGACTTGGTAATGTTTACTTGATATGTAGGCAGCCAGAATTCCAGAATTCTTATTTTTATATCACTGTTGCCTAGCAACTGTACAGCCAATGAAATTATTAAATAAAAGATTTCAACAGCTTTTTTTCTTGCTGCTTTGGGGACTCAAAGCTTGAAGGTTTAAAAAGCAATTCTTCTGTTTCTTCCTTTTGTCAAAACTTTGTTGTTGGTGTGTATGATTAATTCTTATTACTGATAGAATTTTCTGTCAACCAAATGATAATTTAAACTGACTTGGGCTGTGCAACAGTTTACAAGCAAGGAGGTAGAAAATATTTCCAACAAGATGGCTATCTTAAGTATGACATTAAACTGCATCAGATAGTGAGACTCCTGTTTTAGAGCTTGGGGAAGCTGGAGTACTCCTTCCTTACCATTACTCCCAGGTCCACTCTGACCCTAAGTGGTATGTCCTGTTCAGGTTCCATCTATGGATCAAAAAGAACTGTTCAATCTTTTACTTGAGATTATCATGATAATAGATTTATTAGTGTTGAATAGCAATACTTGAAACCATTTAACTGTGTGCAAACAATAAATGGAATACTTGAGACCATTCAACTTTGTGAAAATAGAATTATTAGTGTTCAAAGACAATACTTGAAACCATTTAACTGTGTGCAAACAATAAATAGTAATACTTAAACTGGACTTGAAATTCTCTAGTTAGAGTACAAATAATCTTATTTCTTGGATGGCATTTCATTCATCATCATTATCTAAGTATTTTTCACACAACATTAGGACTTTAGAAAATATGAAAAAGATATTGATATGGTTATTCTATTTATCTCATATTCACATGTTCTGATATAACAGGATTATGTATCATAAAGAGACCTTTTCTAACTCAACATTTTTGAAATTGTCTTATTATGAGGTCTACTTGATACAATTATTCTATATATCACTCTGTTTATACATCAACATTGAAGAATTTTCAAAAGATATTTTAAAATTGGTAGATTTTTCAACTAAAAGTTTCTAACTTGAATATTTGTTGCTCTAAAATCTATTTAGATATATCAATTAAGATAAATGCTTAATAATACTGAATCACCTAATTTCTATCGAGTGCAACTTTATCTTAATACAATTCTACTCAAATATATAAAAACGTCTTTATTTGATAGTTTTAGAATTAGAAATGGCTGCAGAATCATTAATTTGCCAAGTGCTTTTATCCTCTTTATATTTTCAATTGTAAAATAAAATGCAAATTTAATTCCATCCATTTTGATGTCCAAGAACAACATTTGTGAAACTTCTGTTGAAAATTTGTTTATTTTACATTTAATATTTATTTCATATAATTTTTTTGCCTTCAATGTATTGCATATATTTTTCATTACATTTAATATTGCATATAATTTTTTTATATTTTTTATTTATGGCATATATATATTTTTTTATATTTAATATTTATTGCCTATATATTTTTTTCACTTAAATTTTTATTGTATACTTTTTGACACTTGCATGTATTTCTTACATTTAATATTCATTGTATATTGCTTTACACAGAGCACCATGCACTTTTTTAGATTTTACTTGCATTTTTAGGGAAAGATACTAAGAATGTACTGTTAACAATGAAAAAGAAGCAGATTGAAATCATAATATCATAAACATACTTCTAAATAAGAGTTACATTATATACGAGGGGCATACGATAAGTTTCCAGACTTTTTCGTATGGGCACTTTTATTAATTGTGCACACATGAAACTCTAGTCCCCTTTGAAGTAATCTCCTCCAGCTGCAATGTACTTGTTGTACTGTTCCAACAACTTCTGGAATGCCCCATGGAAGTCCTCTTGTGTGAGCGTGTTAATGACCTTTGTCTCTGCCTCTTTCATCTCCTCAATTGTCTCATAACAACAGCCTCTGAGCTTAGGGAATAAGCAAAAGTCACAGGGAGCAAGGTCTGGACTATAGGGAGGGTGAGGAACTCTGTTGATGCCCATCTTGGTCAAATAGTCTGTGACAAGGTTGTAGTTGTGGACTGGTCCATTGTCCTGGTGGAAATACCACTGACCTGTTTTGCAGAGTGCTAGCCTCTTCCGACGGAATCTCTTTCTGAACTCCCTTAAAACCTGAACATAGTAACCCTAACCCTTTGGCCAATCAACTCTGGTCTATTGACTTCCTTACTCCTCCCACACATCTCATCATCCCTCACAGACTCCGTGCCTTTCTTGAATCTCTTATGCCACTCAAAAACTGATGCTCGATTCATGCAAGATGATCTAAAAGCAATCTGAAGCATTCCATATGTTTCTGTGGCATTTTTTCCAAGTTTAAAACAGAATTTTATTGCATATCTTTCTTCTAAAGTATCAGATTGCATTTTTGAAATTTACCAGCTGTGACAATCAGGCTTTAGTAGGGTATATTCCAATTGCTACTGTAGCTGTTGATTTGAAACTGAAATCATAAAAATTGGCCAATCATCTCATAAGATGTATAGCAATAACATACTGAATTTTCAAGAGTGTACGACAATTTTAAATGCCCATACGAAGAAGTCTGGAAACTTATTAAAAGCACCTCGTATATAAGGTTGCAGCCATGTATGCCATATTTACAATGCTAAAAATAAGAGTAACATCTCTATAACCAACCAAAAATAAAATTGTGCATATATGTATACACACACACAATTTTATAAAGAAGATGTTCATATTTTTGGTTGCCGTGGAGATTGACAGATAAGACCTCATTATATTTTATGAATTTTAATTGTATAATCTTTCACAGGAAATAATTAAATCTTAGTGTTTTTGGTTAAGAAGAAAATAAATTTTTCATGAAACCATTTTTATTGTAGTATGCTGGCAAGGAATTTTTTTGCTTGATATTTAATCTATATTAGGTTTAACTAACCTCATGGATACAAAGTAAGGGTTCAGTTATTTACATTGTACATAGAACCCAATGATAAAAGATTTCAAAATATACTGTGAGTACAGTTTCAATGTTAAAAACAGTTCTATTTCAAACAGTTCAGTTTATAAGAGGGATACAGTTTAGTTCTATTTGACCCATAGATAGGGCCCTATCAGGTGCTACCACTTCGAGGATAGAGTGGACCTTGGAGCGATGGCAATGAACGAGTGCTCCGCATTCCCCAAAGCTCCAACATCACTGCAACCTCACCATCAGATTGTTTAGTGTCATATCCAGGACACTCATTGGAGAGTTATCCCTCAGCAGAGGTGCAGTTGGTGTATTCTACAGGCCCAGTCAACCGGGCAATACACAGTTAAATGTAAAAACAGTTTTACTTCAGATAATTCAGTTTAGCATATGTACGCAGTTTAAATGTCAAAACAGTTCTATTTTAAGCAATTCAGTTTAGCATAAATAGGCAGTTTAAATGCGAAAACAGTAAATTCTTGAAACCACGGTTAAGTCTTATTTGACCCACAAATAGGACCCAATCAGGGGCTACCACACTGGGCCAGAGTGGACCTAGGAGCAATGGCAATGAAGGGTTCCCCAAAGTTCCAGAATTACTGTGGCCTCAACATCAGATTGTTTAGTGTCTTATTCAGGACATTTGTTGGGGGAGTTTTACCCCTCTGCAGAGATACAGTCTGTGTATTCTACAGCCCCATGCTTCTAATGAGTTTTTTTGGCAGTGGGTTTGCACATGGTCCAATCAAATATAAATAATTTTTAAATAGATTTATTTGACCCACAGATGCAACTAAAGAATACTATCATTCTGGGTCAGAGTGGACCTGGGAGTAATGGCACTGAAGAGGTACTCCACACTTCCCAGATCCATAGCCTCACCATCAGATGCAGGTTAGTGTTACACCCAGGATCCCTATCTTATGGAGGGGTGTCATATGTCCTATGCAGGGTATACAATAAGCATTTTAGAAGCCCTACTGACAGGGGTGGGAATTATTATGAGAATGTAAACTAAAGTAACAGGATCGAGAGAGAGAAATAAATGAATCATAAACATTTTTTTTTATTGTTATTATCATAAACACTAAAATTTGTGGCTGAAATTGTAGTTGAAAACTTTCAAATTAAATAGAATTTCACAGTAAAAGATATGAAAATGTTTAAATCAATCTATTTTTTTCATTGCAGATTGAATTGAACTTTCAAAGTCAGATAATGAATTGTTAATCTGAATTTTATTTCCAGCATCTCAATATGAAAAATTGTGTAAAATCAAACTTGCTTTAAGCAAACGCCAAAATAACTTTTCTCACAATTGCTTTATGTTTCATAATTTTAAACTAAACTGATAACGACAGCAATGAATCATAGAAAAAAACAGTTTCATAAAAATATATATGAAGGAAACAAAACACAAAAATTTAAAAACAAATTATGTATTAATAAAAATAATGAGTATTACAAGTAAATCAGGATTTCTTAATAAAACAAATGTAAATGTCATTCCGCAGAAAAGCAAGTATTCAAGGAGGGGATGAAAAGTTCTTAGCTTAACCAAGAAGGAAATTACTTTTTTCCTTCTACCTAATAACAGAATTTATTTTGGAAGGGTGAAGTAACTTGAGGAACTCTGTGCATTATAAGCAAGAAGAAAAGACAAGTTTCAAGAGTTCAACATCTCTTCCACTGTGCTGCTGTTACATGATATGCTAGACCAAATGTTCATGAGGGCCTTAAGTGTCACTTACCCAAGGAGGAAGTAAAGATGGAGGGTTCTGTGAACCCCAGTATATATATTTCATGATTTACTATTTTTTAGTTTGGCCACTGGGGTGTAAATCTAAAACAAGAATTTATGAGAAATCAATGGATTTCCATACCAAAAAAAATGTTGATTTCTGTCCAAAAAATTGGCTCAAGAAGTGTAATGTTTGTATCGGTATTTTTGAATTTACTGACCACTCAGCGTATTTGCGCTTATTTTAAAATTCCTTTCAGACTTACAGATGCCAATATTTGACTTGCAACAAAAAATCTGATGGATCAAAACCCAAAATAATTTGAGAAATCTTTGCTCTCTTAGATTGTTTAAAAATACATTTATCAATTCAAAACAGAAGAATCAAAAATCTTTAACTGAATTTCAAGCCTAACTCATTTCATAGATAGTGAAGAAATAAATATTTTTCTTAAATAAGGATTTATTCTTTATCTACTCAAGTTTATTTCTTTTGAGTGAAAATTTAACCTTCTTTTCTTTTCATTTCAACATAATTACAATTTACATAGATTTATTAATACTGGTATTACAATTTTAAATTTTAGTAGCATGTGCATTTAATGCATAAATAGATTTTCTCTGTTGCATCATGACGTGCACAACTTTTGCGCACACAAAATATATCCCTTAAAATAGGCAAACAAAAACTGCTATATTTCATGCATAAATCTTCACTTTCTATCTTAAAATATTCACATTTTGACAAATACAATCTTTATTGACTGGAATATAGTTTGTAATTTCTGTTTTGCAACAAAATTTTCTCTGTTTTTAAAGAAAATTAAACATTTTCTAATTTGTAGAACAGCGTTTTATTCAATCAATTACACCTTTGTCTGCTAAGACTCTGTCCCCCTAATAACAAAGAAACTTTTATGTGGTGTCCATTGTTCATTTCTTCCTGTTTGCATAGCCTCAGCTACTCGATGGATAAAATTTGGCAATGAAAGGTTCTGACACTAGAAGTGTTCTTTACTCCCCAACCAACAAATACCATCACAAGCATAAAAGTCTACAACAGACAATGCTATAGACTTACACTGGTAGCAAAAGCCACAGACAACACAACAGACATTTATTCATTTACTTTGCAAGAGATATTCATTTGAGGACTTTACATCATACGTTCATTTTTTACTATGTTTAGGCTACAGTGCCAACTGAATTGAAATTCTCTGAAATATGATGTGTGCTTAATGGCTGAAGGTTGCTGCTGATAAAAGAGGACATATTGCATATGCATAAGGATCACATTCACAAATCACATTAACTCAGTTGGTTGGGACTGTAGAATATACCGACTGCTTCTCTGCAGAGGGATTAGACACCCCTAATGGAGCTTTGAGGAATGCAGAGTACTCCTTCATTGCCATCGCTCCCAGGTCCACTCTGGCCTGATAAGGTCCTATCTATAGGTCAAATAGAACTAAACTGTATACTTATGCTAAACTCAATTGTTAGAAATAGAACTGTTTTTACATTTAACTATTAACAAAAAAACTGCATATTTATGTTAAACTGAATTGTTTGTAGTAGAACTGTTTGATCATTTAACAGTGGGTAAACAAATGACTGATATTTAATGAAATTGTTTGTGATACATAGCAATACTTGGAAAACATTAAACTGTGTGCAAACAAATAATTAATAGTAAATAGAATTATTAGTATTTGATAGAAATTTGTGAAAACATTTAACTATGTGAAAAAAGGAATGAGCTCAGGCTTGTTTTTGAAATTTTATATATGTATAAAAAGGATTTGGCATGAAATAACCTACAATGGTTGATATGCCATAAAACAAAACCAAACTACATGTGAGGTGAGGCAGCAAATGGCAAGTGTTGATCATTACAGAGTTGCTGGTTGGATGTTTTCTCTCTCTGTTGCTCGTATCTGTTCTGCCTGCTCAATCAAATCATCCTTTTTTTATATACTGCCCAGATTAACTTGCTGAGAATCATAAAGATCAGTTTCTGATTAGTCAAAAAATATATTTATGACTCTGTTTTTTTTTCTTGCATTTGTCACTGAAGTGGGTGGTCAGAGCCAAATGAATTTTGGTCCATCTTTGCTATATAAGTAGTGGCTGTCAAGGTAAACACTTTTTGTGGGGTATTGAAAGAAATCATAAGGTCATTACTTTTGTGGTCTGGCTGAGAACTTTTCAGTATGCTCATGTATACTTTTTTTTAAATGAGAAGAACTTCGGCAGTTACAATAAGATTGTTTTAACGAAAGACAGCTCAAAATATTTTTTTAATTTTTGCTTGAGAATATTCTGCTATCAATGAAAAAGCATCAAATAATTCATGAAAAATAAAGAAATGGAATTCTATCCCCCATTTTGTTTGTGACAAAGCAAAAATTGTTGTATATTACTCCCAGAAGGATCTTGTGTTCAACTTAAGCGAATATTCTGCTATCATTAAAAAAGCATCAAATAATTCAACAAAAATAGAAAGATAGAAATCTATCACCTATTTTGTTTGTGCCAAAGCAAAAATTGTTGTGTATTACTCCCAGAAGGATCTTATGTTCAACTTAAGTAAATAGCTTTTATATATATATATATATATATATATATATATATATATATATATATATATTTGGTTTTGTTTGTTTGCTTGCTTGTTACCTATGGACTCCTAAGCTAATCGGCCAATCTTGAGAAACTTGGCATGTTAACTCATTTCACTTCAAGAAGCATTTCCATGTTTGCCGGGGATGCCAAGAATTTTTTTGCTGAAAATTGATCAGGGAAGCCTCATTTGTTCAGAAAGCAAATAAAATTATCATCTATTGGAGTGCTCCGATCTCTTGTGGGAGCACTGGGACTTTTTGGAGGAAAATCAATGTATTTTAGAATATTATTTTTATCTTGGGTAATATATATATTCTGTGATATATCTTGACACATACAGACTTCACTGTCAGGGATAATTCTTCAGTCTTTATCTTAAATCAAAGTATTCATAGTGACCAGTACAATTTCTGCATTGGCCAAATTATAGACATCTAGTTTATGTAATTAGTTTACATAAGCTAAATAAAATTTAAAAAATAATAATTAAAGAGATACAGACTTCAATGATTACTTGAAAAAATAATTTATGAGCCAGGTGTTTGTGTAGAAATGTTTACTGGTACTATGGTGCCTTTGACATTTAATAAACAATGCACACATTCATTTATTCACTTTGTCCACTAGACAAGTGAGGCCACACCAGGGTGTAATGGGCCTTTCCCTGTCAATAATCTAATAAAAAGTTAATATACTTCTAAACCAAAGATAGCAGGAACATTATACTGTCAAAACGGATATAATTAGGTATTATTTATTACAAAACTCTAAAAGATTGAAACTCTGCAACCAAAAATAAAACTGTATAAATATATAGAAGTGTATTTATTTCTAGAGTGTTACATATTTATAACTTTGGTTAGAAACGTTCTTTATTTTAGAGTTTGGAAAAAAATAACACCTAATGATATTTATTTTGATCATATAATGTTCCACTAGAATTAAAATCCTGGTATCTTTAGCTTAGAAAAAATACACTTTTTAATCAAAATATATTAGGGGCCTATTTATTTAGATGCCATACTGTATGCATACAAGCACAAATTTCTACATAAATGCACATACATCTATACAAACTGTTTCATATGTCATTCTCTTTATTTGCACTCCCCTCAAAAAAAATCCACAAAAATTTTCTGGTAATAAACTACACATAATTGTATTGTAAATTTCATCTTTTTCTCTTTTAAGTTAATTTAAATTGTCTCCTTTTTTTTTTGTAAATTGCTTATTCTGTCTTATTTACTCTCTTTGCTCCACTTTTCGATTTCTAAAATTTTGTTTATTAATGGCCACCATTTTTGGTTTATTACTATCCAATTCATCATATGTCGTAAGTACATTGATTCATATATTTATGCACATTCATTCACTTATGTTCCTTAGAATTGAATACAATGTATAGTGGTTGTCTATAGTTTTTACTTAAATTCACTCCATATTTCATAAGGAGGTTTTATATCATTTTATTGGGGAAAGAGATCATAACAAATTGAATTTTGTGTACCAGAGGTACAGATATTTAAAGGTAAATGTCTGCTAATAAATTTTAGGCATTCATAATTATTATTATATATTCACCAAGTCAACCCAATGTGCTCAATGATACAATCTAAATAGATTATACGTTAAACTTAACTATGTCTCCTGTTTTCCTTAAAGTTTACATTTTTTTATCAGATGTCAACCTTTTTTAAAAACTGTTTTGTTTACTCCTTGTAGATGTCAAGGGGTGTATCCGTATTAATTTTCTACACTTGGGAGTCATTGGGGGAATTTCAGGAACTCGAAAAGCAGATTCCCAGCCAGGGCTGACCAAATTCTAACTTGCATCTCGGCAATTATACATCATGTTTTTATTCTATCAATGCTTTACAAGTTCCCCGCCCAAATTTGATATCACAATCAAAAAATGATATTCACTCTCTGACCTTTCACTTTGTAGCACTAACTTTACAATATTCTATTATTCTTTGTATTGTATAATTTTTCCCTTTTCACCATTTCATG
The DNA here is from genome assembly GCA_963585895.1 of Sepioteuthis lessoniana. Taxonomy (NCBI): domain Eukaryota; kingdom Metazoa; phylum Mollusca; class Cephalopoda; order Myopsida; family Loliginidae; genus Sepioteuthis; species Sepioteuthis lessoniana. The sequence continues at coordinate 1,494,158 of OY757938.1, forward strand.
AAAATAGGGTATTATTATTATTTAAAAGTTCCTTGTCAGTATGCTGTATCTATTCTATGCAAAATCGTATTTGTATGCTTTGTATTGCAGGTTAAAATCTATTTCTTTGTCTATAATTAAATGTTGTTTGGTGTTATCATTTTACTTTTGTGATTAGCAATGTGGAGCATTTGCTCACGGGACTTACTTCATTGTTCAAATTATTTCTTGTCAGAATATTCTCAAATCTATAATATTGCTGAATCAACTTTCCGTGTTAGGAAGGATGACATTAAAACAAAAGTTTAAATAAAGAAATGTTGGCTGTGTTCTCAACCTTAGGATATAAACAACTGTCATATAATTAGGATTTGAAAGTTAGAAAGATGTATTTTGGAAAGACAGATTATTGGGTGAATTAGAAATAATTTTCGTTTGTTTAGCATATATTGTCACTGCTTCAAGCTGTTTGAGGAGTTTCATAGAGTTCTTACCATGCAGCATTGGTTTTTTAAAAAATGCCTCAGTAAATGTTTTGTATTCACATTTTCTGTTGTTTAAAATTACCTTATTTCAGAAAGAGGCTAATTTCTGCATTGCATACCAGCATATTCAAATCATCTTTTTTTTTTAAAAACACAAGATGCATAAATAAAGATAAATTTAAAACACTAGTCATACGACCCTATCGAAGGGGCTTAGAACAAGCCAATTGAATTCTCTGCGGAGGGGGTAAGATCCTATCACTGTGAAAATGGTCATCCTGATTATGTCACAAGACTCCATCTGATGGTGAGGCTCCAGTTCTAGATTTCTAATAAGTGTATGGTATCCCTTCATGGCCATTACTCCCAGGTCAACTCAAATCTGGAATGGTTGTTCCTGTTTGGGTCCAATCTATGTGTCAAATAGATCTGTTTGAAAAATAATTTCTATGAGGAATACTTGATACCATATAACTGTGAGCAATTTATTTTTATTAAGAATAATTACTTGAAATTATAATTATTCACTAATGATTATTATTATTATTGTTATTTTTTCAACCAGTATAACTGTTTGCAATCAATGCAGATTTTTAAAAACGTTTTTTAAGATAACCACTGTAAGATCCTAATTATATATAACATGATTTTCTTCCTATAAAAAACAAATCTAAAAAATGATGTCTTTATTCAATCTTCACTCCTCAAGAAACTTTTACCTGAAATGAAAAGTCTCTAGAGATTCTGCAGACCCTCTAAATAATCTTTACCGTGTTAAAGATGTTAGAATCAGCCAAAAGAAAAACAGATTTTTGGTTATTGGTTAATGGCTATAAATGTGATTTGTCTTTTATGAAAGGCAGGCATTGATATTGGCTAAAAATACTGTCTCTTGAAGGTGACTCTTATTGCGAAGTTTGTTTGTTGATTCAGCAGGATGACAACATGATTTTCCTTGTTAGAATGTAATTCTGTGTCTGCTCCATCCAGTCCAGCCTCAATCACTTCTTAGAAATATCAAGACAGTTTCCCCAAATGAGTTAAGATTTGCTGTTGAATGAGTTAATTATAATGCAATGAACTTGTCAAGCACTTGACATTACAGGTTAAGTAAGTTTGTTTATCAATTTTAATTTTAGATCAATCAATTTAGACTGACTATCTGAAAGACTTTATGACAAATGTGAGTTTGTGCGTGTATAAGTGTTATGAGTTCTTCATTGCTTTGAGAAATTCTCAAAAGATTCAAAGAGAAAATATCAGAATTTTTTTAGAATTAGAAAATGACCATTGATTGGAATTATCAGCAATTCAAAGCTAAAAGACAATTTTTTAAAAAAATTTGTTTTAAACAATTTTTAGTGTCATGAGTAAGAGTGGAAAGACCCATTTGAAACTTATTAGATATTAATTGTTAATATTATTTAACAGTAAATAATTTGTATTAAGAATTGTTACTTGAAGCTGGCAATCAGTCATTTGGAAGTCAGACCTGACTGATAAAAAGAAACGCTGTTTCTTCCAAGCAGCAGTCATGTCAATACTGCTATATGGATGCACTACATGAACGCTGACTAAATGGATGGAGAAAAAGCTTGACGGCAACTACACAAAAATGCTGTGAGCAATTTTGAACAAGTCCTGGGGCAACATCCCACAAAGCAGCAGCTGTACGGCCACCTACCTCCCATCACGAAAACTATCAAAGCTAGATGAACCGGAGAAGCAGGGATGAGCTCATAAGTGATGTTCTCTGATGGACCCCCTCACATGGCCGAGCAAAAGCAGGGCAGCCAGCTCAAACCTGCATACAGCAGCTCTGTGAGGATACAGGATGTAACCCTGAGGACCAGACAGAAGCGTTGAATGATAGGGAGGAGTGGCGAGAGAGGGTCAGGGATATCCGTGCTGGTGGCACGATAAGATGATGATGAAAGATTATCATTAGTAGTGAATTGAATCCATATGACTGTGAGCAAACAAATGACCATAATTAAATAGAAATAATTGATTAAAATTATGCAATTATTTGTATTAAATATGATTATTATTTGATATAGAAATTATTTCTATTAGAAATTCATCCTTAATATCATATAACTGTCTTCCAAAAAAAACGTACAATGAATGTGATTCTTTAACCATTAAGCATTAAATAACCCTAAATACATGGTCATGCCATTAAAATCAACTATTCAATCATTCATTTTGAGCAGTTCTGAGTATAATTAACGTATTGTAGAGTAAATGTTTATTTAGTGTTTATATTCACAGCATTGACTAATACTTTCATCAGGAATTAAACCAAGCAAATAATAGTAGCTGAAGTACCTTTCTACATAAGGTGAGGGGTGAGGATTTACTTCTAATTTTAGTGACAGGAAAATGAAATCCACATGATAGTTTTGCTGTTTGTGTTTTACACCTTGTGCAAGTTTTTCAGTCAAATAAATGGACCAAAAATTATGCAACAAATTTCTTGTGAATGTTTTAATGATCAGATGTTGAAAATAGGTTGATTGGTTAGTTAGGTTTTATGGCATATCAACCCTTGTAGGTTATTTCATGTGAAATCCTCTTTATACATATATATTAAATATACATGATTTGATTTGGTTGGGTTTTTTGACATATCAACCCTTGTAGGTTATTTTATGTTAAATCCTGTTTATAAAGGTATATTGAATATATGATTTGTAAACACATAGTTTGTAGATAATATTTTTAAAGGAGCTTGAGCTCATTTTTCTTTTTGCACACAGTTAAATAGTTATAGATATGATTTATAAATCAATATTTTTTTAAATGAGCCAGAGCCAATTTGTTTGCATACAAATGTTACTATTATTTGCACACAGTTAAATGGTTCCAAAAATTCTAACACAAATTGTTCTATTTTTGTTCTATCATTTGTTTGTACTCACTTATATAGTTTAGAAAACTGCTCTTAAACACAAATAGTTTTATTTATGTACACAGTTAAATGGTTTCAAGCATCACGATGTAACACAAACAATTCAATTTAGGCACATAGTTAAAGGGTTTCAAGTATTGCTATTCAACACAAATAATTCTATTCAAAATTAATTGTTTGTTAGCACACAGTTAAATTGTTCCAAGTATTGCTATGTACCACAAACAATTCAATCAGTCATTTGTTGGCACATAGTTTAAATGTCTAACAATTCTGTTTAACTCATAAATAAGACCCTATCAGTTACTACCACTCCAGGTTTGAGTGGACTTGGAAGTAATGGGAATGATGGGGTACTCCAGCACTGAAACCCCACCGTCAGAAGGTTTAATGTCATATTCAAGACATTCATTGGGAGACAAGGTCTTACCCCTCTGCAGAGATGCAGTCAGTTTATTCTACAGCCCCTGGTAAGTGGGCTTGATGTTGAAAATATTCAGAGTGAATATCATTTTAGTTTTATCAATCAAGAAAAGAACATGGCTCCTCCTCCTCCTCATGTCATGCTGACAGCTAGGAATTTCTTGAATCTCTCTTACCATCAGTTCCTATCATCTGTTGCTCCTGGCAGGTCTTCTAGACTGCAACCAGTGTCCGCACAAAGCTGATGTATGGAAGTCTTTGCAGGTTGACGGACACTGGTGTGTCCATATGTAGGAGTCCACTAGACAATGTTGCTTCTGAGTTCATCCTTACTTCGCCAGAATTGCAACATTGTGGAAAATGAGTTCAAATGCCAATTGTGCTATTAAATTCAATTTTGGACTAAGACCTTTGGGAAAGGCATGAACTCCCTTATCCCCCTGGCTCTGGGTTATATAGTACCCCTAATTTTCTTCTGCAAGGATAGTTTTAGCATTAAGTGACCAATGAAGGTTGATATGTCCTTAAGCAAAGAAACTAATTTCAACACTTAAAAAGAATTTTAAAAACTTTCAAAAGGTCAAAATTAGTTGAGAACAATTAAAAGGGAGATAACTACAAAGAAATATTCTTATTTGTATGGTGGGGATTAATAAAAAGAAAATAAGTTTAAAAAATGTAACAGTTCCCAGAAACCCTATGATAGAAAGCAAGAAATGCCCCCCGCCAAAAAAAGGGGGGTGTCGGAATGCTAAAGGTGAATACTCTCAGTAAAGCTATGACCAGTCCGAGCAGAAGAACTAACTCCTCCGCTGCTGCTAGGAGGGGGGGACCACATGTCTGCTTAGTGGCACGCTCTCTCAACAGTGGCAGACTTTATTAAAGATATCTATAAAACTCAGGACAGACCTTCAGACTCACGACTCACCAAAATGATATTCTCCTGTTAGTTGCCTTCTCTCTGCTAACTTAATTTGAAATGAAATAGTGAAATACAAAAATATTCTGGGATATAAAATCCCAAAGCTTAAAAAGACGGTGTGAAAAGGAGTGGTCTTGGATTGTCTAAGGATCCCTACCTAACATACCTCACTAAAAACAACCACTGGACATAACCACAAATTTTAAACTCCTAATCCACCAAAAATTACTAATATATTTCAACATCTTGTCTGGGAAACGTGACATATTTCTACTGGTCCAGGAAAACTCTCCCACCACAGAATAGTCATTAAAAAACCCGAAAATAAAGTTGAAATTTAAAAGATATCTTTGTCTCTTTACATTACTTCCTTCCTTAAATTCTCTTGCAGCCTTCCACAGACAAAGAAGCTAACAAGTTAAATGGGGTAAGAAGAAAAACACAGGACTCAGATACTTAAGTAACTTGGTGACCTTAGTTGAAGGGGACCTGAAGGCTTCCTTTTCAATAGCTACGACACCGAGGTGTAGGGAGAGTGCTACTCCATTCCCTTGATTGCTCCACTTTACCCTAGACCAGTACCTTAGAGTGCTGAGTGTTAAGCAAGTACCATTTTTGAGTCTTTGGTATGACTCGACCTAGGATTGAACCTCGGTCTCCTGGACCATTGGCGAACACTCTACTCACTAGACCAATTGTGCCCCAAAGTCAAAACACTTTTGTTTCTCTCTCTTTTTCCTATATGTGTGACGGCAAATTAAAATAAAAAGATCCCCGGATGAGCAAACATTTAAAACGTATGGGAACTGGTGCATTTAAATATTGTCATCACCAAACGGGGAGTTTATTTTTTGCACTGTGAAGACAGTGCTGTCTGGCACTTGATCCCTCGTAGAATAAGTCCTTGTTCAGAGTCCTTTCTCGGGCATATAGGAACTGGCATATTATGTGGGGGTTAATTTGAGGCTAGACTGATCGCCGCTGGCAAAGGATTTCCAAATTTCACATTACACACACACCCACCAAGGCCACTAGCTCTTCCTACCCCTAGAACAATGGAAGATATGGACCTCTAGGTTTAGATATAATAATATTAACTATAGTAGTCGTCAACTACGGTTTCCCATATAATATTTTTAGAAGAAAGAATAGGACAATTTAGGCGAGGATAACATAAGGCGAAAGAAGCTGGAAAAGAAACATGAAACAAACAATTTGATAGTAGACGACACAAATGAACAACTTCAACACGTGGAAACATTAAAATATAACAATCTTTTTAATACACACGCGGATACACGTGTTCAACGTGTCAGCTATATTATCAGCGGATAATACATGACGATAAATGTCTTTCTTCCTTTTTTCTTTTTCTTTAGTCTTTCTTTAAATTGAGAGCGAGAGAGTATATAATTGGGTGTAGGGTTGAAACAGTCTTAATGTTTACTTATTTTTCGACGGGTTCCTTCGGAGAGTATTTTCCCTTTTACGGACTGACGGACTTTATATTATATATAGCTCTGGCTTGAAGGTATGGGTTCTTCTTGTCCAAGATACTTTCCGCCTTCTCCCGGTGATTTCGGCGGTAGTTTCAATATATCTTATCACTTCAACTACTGTCATGCAAATCCCGGTTTTGATGTTTCGCCCGGAGTTTGGCACAAGATTCTCCCCATCTGTTCATGACGACCTCTGTTCCAAAACTGATTTTCTTTACCCCTATTTCTGCTGATGGAAGAAGTTCCCACTTCCGCCTTAAGTTTCTAGCCAATCATTTAGCTTCTATCTTCTTCCTTCCCCTGTCAGGAAATTCTTTGGGATTACTATCTCTTTGACCCGGTCACAGAGTGCAAACACCAGTTGGTTTTCCTTCTGTAGGCGATCCGAGTGAGGTCACGAAGTACAGATAGCCTGACCCACATTTTTTCTTCCTTCAACGGCCGGCCGAAGTTGACCTACATTCTTTATTTGTCTTTTAACAGTCAATCTTTGGTAACCTGCTGATTCAAACACGGAGGGTAGTAGTAATTCCTTATTTCTCCTCTCTCAGTGGGAGACCACGTGACATATGTATATATTGTAAAATGAACAAATCATAATAAACTGCCTTAAATCTGAAAAGTGTTCGAATACTGGCCAGTAGAGCACTATAAAACCTAAAATAGATTAATACAATCTTTGGATGAAGCCTGTAACTTGAAGCAGGCATGTTTCATTTGAAGATTGTTTAATTTGTTTACAAATATATGAAACTTAATATCATGAGACTGACATGAGATATATATATATATATATATATATATATATATATATCTATTATGACACCCAAACTGGTTATATTAAAATTGAAACATTTTATTTTCAAGAGATTATTACTTTCCCCGCCAAAGCAAAATCTTAATTCTTAAAGTGCCCTCAAATGAATTAATGTGTGAGAGCTAAAATGGTTTAACACAACGAATCATCATCTGTTCTATAAATACACAACAATAGATTTGTTTCTAATAGTATTCAAGTACTCCTTACCATTGGAAATAAACAACAACAGATTTGAAAATCTGTTGGTTTTTTTTTTCAGACGTGACGGCTAAGAAACAAATGTTTAGTTAAGATGGTTCATATCTTTATGGAATGGAGGATAACATGGGATGAATTAAGAGATCAATAACGTTTTCCTCCAAGGGCTTAGATCTATGTCATTCTGCCCCAGTATGAATCAGTTTTAAATATTTACCAATTATAAAATTGAATAAACAGAATCTTAAGCAGAGTCATCAAAATGGAGTTGGGAATCAAAAAATGTTGTTGCTTTTAACCCACTTATCTGATCCGTATTTTAAAAAAAATGGTTTGATACAAACTGAGACTAATAGACGGAGGGAGTAAATAGAGAAATAAAATTCTACAAATTAGTTATAAAATTCAAATAAATCTATTGGCAGATCATTGGAACTGGAAAGCGAGTAAACATCTGCGTATTGGCTTTATAAACAGTGATGTACAACTATAGATGTTATTAAAATATAGCAATTTGGGCCGCAAATATGGTGTTAAGTTGAAAACAGGAGAAAGTTACAATCGGCGAAAACATGAACACGTTGGTATTTTAAAAGTATGACAGTTGCAAACAATTGTTCTGTTTGGGGCTATATAATATAATACAAACTAAACATAACAGTCCACTTAACTGAAGCCCTTGTGTCGAATATACGAAAGTTTAACGTACTTCATACGGCTCCTGATCACTGCTGGAATTTTAGCGGAGACAATTTTAACGTGCGCTCTTTAGTGAGCTTGGTAGTATAAAGAAAGCTAGACAGGTCTTTGATATCTGGTGCCAACGTCTTGGAAGCCAGCGATTGGTTATTTTAAAAAGATGTGCCGACTAATTATGTGGTGTCATGCATATCCTTTAGATAGTTGTGTCGACCACTGGAAACAACCCACTTACCTTAGTTATATATATATATATATATATATATATATATATATATATATTATAATGTTCACTTCTTATCTTCTTGGGAGTAAAACCATGCAGTTTGTCCTCAACTATGAGACAAAGTAGAACTAAACAGCCAAAATCTTTTACGGCTCACTAGTGAAGCCTTTTACATTTCTTTCATTCACAGTATAGACTGAGTAAAATGTCATTTGCCTTGGAATCTTTTTTTCTTGTTTCATTTTATGAAATTTATTTGAGTTATCCCATTAGGGTTCCTTTCCTTTTTTTCCACTGACAGTTTATTGATCTACTCAAACTTTTTTTTGCTGTATTCTTTATAGAAAGCAACAGAAGAATTTATCGAAACGACAATTTAAAAAGACCACGAAAGTGGGCTGAATCAAATGGAATGAAATCAGTGAATAACAGAGATTTTAATTTTGATGTAAAAACATAATCAAGGGAATATATACATCGACAAAAGAAAAGAAGGAACTCATGGTATAATAGTAAGCGTTGAAGGGAATCGAAACAGCGGCTCGAGTTCAAAACCTGGAGGAAGCTGTTTGCATCTTTAATTACGCTAATACTCTTGGGAAAGATATCCATTCAATTATTTTTCCTTCAGTTTTGGGTAAATTCTAGGGCATACTGAGCTTTTTAACATTAGTATGGCAACCAGTCTCTGGGAAGGAAAACTCTGAATTTAGACCTGTTAAACTTGGCTGAAAAATTTGGATTCTATGACATATCAACACTTGTAAACTATTTAAAGCCAAATCCTGTTTATATATATATATATATATATATATATATATTATAGAATACACTTTTTTTGCCTCAAAACAATCAGCTAAAAACATAGAATAAGAACATTCTAGAAATTTCGGATCAGAAACTAATTAACAGAAAATGTTTAGGTTCTAAAACAAAAAAGTAAATATACGAATCTGATTGGTCAAGAAATGTCCACGCGCTTGAATTTTAGGACTCAAAATAAAACTATTTTTCGATCCACTTTAATGACCCTTAAAAGTATAAATAAGGAATTTAATCAACCAGGTCATTCAGTCATTTATTCCTTCTACAATGAGAAGTCATGAATGGACAGCAAAGAACCACGCCATAAGACTCAAAGGGAAAAGACATGCAACCTTCTTTCATCAATGTGACACGTTGTCGCCAAAATCATAAGAAAACACACGTGCGGACTTAATGAAAGCAAAGACCCATACTTACGGCCCATCTCTCATATACACACACATGCCTATGTATGTAAGTAAAGACAAAATTTTTATCCTCCTTACTTTGACCAACTATGGACCCATTTATTTGTTAGACTTTACTAACATACACACACACACACGGGCGAACAACCCTAATTTTACTCAACTGGCCATAACTGTATTTCTCATTATTTTTATTCCTATTTTGTTATGATTATTAAATTGTTTGTTTCTTAATGTTCGTTGTTTTTATATTTCATTTGTTTACATGTTTGTAAAATTTGTGTTGTATTTGTGGTGGAACTAAACGTGAAGTAATACCCGTAAAATACGGACGAGAACTCACTCACACTCACTACAAATTGGAGAGTAACATATCCACTAAACAATTACATGCATCCACTACAATATTAAATGTAAATGATTCGTAAACACATTCGGTTGATGATATTTTTAAAAAAACTGTGCTAATTTTTTTTGTACACAGTTAAATGGTTTCAAGAATTGTTCAGTCATTTGTTTGCACAGTGTTTAAATATTAAACAGTTCTATTTGATTAATAAGATAGGACCCTATCTGGTGCTACCACTCCAGATCAGAGTGGAGCTGGGAGCAATGGCAGTGAAGGGGTACTCCATATTCCTGAAAGCTCCTGTCCTTGAATCTCGCTATCAGATGATTTAAAGCCATATTAAGGACACTCGTTGGGGGTCGAGGTCCTACTCTTCTGTAGAGATAGAGTCGATGTATTCTACAGCCGCACACCAACAGCTGTCAAAAAAAAAAAAAATTAAAAACAAAGCTACTGGCCTGGACGAAATACCCACTGAAGTATAGAACACAATAAAATTTGAAAAAAAAACATACTTCTCCGATTATGCAACACTGTCTATACACCAAACTGAAAAGAGAAATGGACGAAAGGTTGCATCTTTACTTTCTACAAAAAAAGGTGACCTCAGAATCATTCAGAACTGCAGAGGTATAACTGTTACTCCTATAGCAGCTAAGGTTTATAATGCCCTGCTCCTCAATTTTATTCGACCTGAAATCAAGATATCCCTCAGAAACAATACTGGTGCAGACTACGCAGATTACAGAGCACTTCTTGAAATTACACTAAGCTAAGTAGAATCTTTGTAGCATTGCGTAGAGTAAGTTGCTGGAGACATTGCTTTCTTTGTAAATGTAAATAAAGCAGTGTACATATCTTTCAAAAATAAGGGAGCCATCTCAGCATTAAAAGGCAAACTTCTAAAATTAGAAGACAAGTTCCAATACCTCGACAGCAACATCTCATCAACTGAAAGTGATTTCGACATATGCCTTGCAACTAACTGAAATGCTACTGACTATCGATTATATAGATATCTAATCCATCCAATAATCATAAAAAAGGATTTCTTTCAAGTAGTAGCTGTGTCCATACTACTATATAGACGCACCACATGGACACTAACTAAACGCACTGAGAAAAAGAAACCTAGATGGGAACTATACAAGGATGCTCCCTTTATGGGATACACATTTTTTCTAGTCTTAAAATAAGCAATAAAAACATACTTAAGAACATTCTAGAAATTTAGGATCAAAACCGCATTAGCATTTAAGTTACATTTTTATATTTTTCAACCAATCAGCTAAAAACATAGAATAGGAACATTCTAGAAAAATAGGATCGAAAGTGAACTAACAGAAAATATTTAGGCTCGAAAATAAAATAGTAAAATACAAATCTGATTGGTCAATAAATGTCTACGCGCCAAAATTTTAGGACGATTCTTTGATCCACGATTAAGGTATAAATAACACACAGTTAGGGAGCCAGCCACACACAAACTAAGACTAAGCCACTAAGCCATGAAGTCCGTAAAGCAGTAGCCGACACTCTGTCCGGCAAATTCCTTTTCTTCCACAATCAAAGTTCATGACCGAGCTGCAGATGGCCACGAATCACGTTCAAAAGAAAAAACCGACAAACTTTCTTTCATCAACGCGACACGCTGTCGCCACCATCATAAAACAAGACATGAACTTAATGTAAGTAAGAACGACTTATTTACGGACTCCGTTAACATGAACATACACACACCTTTAAACAAATTTATTTTCTTCTTGCCAAACTTTATTTTCCAAAAGGCCATTTACACATCATGTATTTTATTTGTTTTCATATTCTGTTTTATGCATATTAAATTGCTTGTTGTTTAATGTTCGTTGTGTTCTATTCCATTTCTTTTACGCGATTGTAAAGTTCTGTGTTGTATTTGTGGAGGAAACAATATAGAGAGCAATACTCGCAAAATACGGATGCATCTGCACTGAAACAACCAAAATACATACCACCCCCGACACCTTGAACAAATCCAAAAAGCATCGCCCCACAAGTAAGACAAAAAAGACAACTAGAGAAGCATGGCCGTCCCGTAAATACTTATATCAGCTGTGTACGGACACAGGATGCAGCCTAGAAGACCTCCCAAAAGTGATGGATGATAGGAATGGATGACGAGAGAGAGAGAGAGTCAGGCAACTTAGTGTCGTCAGTGTGACTGATGATGATTATTAATAGATTATATGAAAAAAGAAAAGTGAAGTAGAAAATATTTGATGAGAGGAACTGAATCGCTGTTCATGGTTGTTAAGAACACTTCTACAGGAATCAAAGATATTTTGGTTCCGTTAAAAACACTCCAAAATATTAAATGTTGCTTTTGCAAAAAAATAATCATAAAATCTATATATGCAGAGTCAAAATTGACAGTAATAAATTCGAGAGAGAGAGAGAGAGACTCTCTTAAAATTCATGAATCTAATTACAACATGCAATAAATTAGCCCAAAAAGAATAAAAAAGATATGAGTGTGTAGGAGTTGGGATCCAGTGGAAATTGTGAAAATGACGAAGACTTGATCATATAGACCAACTTTATATAAATAAGGCAGAGAGTGTCCTAGAAAATAAAACAAAAATCTTAAGAGTTAAGCCAATTCAGACTAGAAGATTAGAGTAAAAAATTATAAAGAATTAGAAAAGAAAAATCAGGTAGATGATGATGATGATGATAGATTACAATTCAAAGAAGATGAAAAGCTAAAAAAAAAGTATTTGGAGCATTCCAAATGACTAAAAACTTTGTAGAACAGGAAAAGTGCCATTTCTACCCATAGTGAAATTGGACTCGTCTGGGGTTATTTTATGCCAAGAGTTTCGGAAATAAAGTCCATTGTACATCTAATATTGACATTTATGGGGCAGTTTCCCCAGAGATTTTTTCTTACACTTATCTGATATTAAGTTTTCCGAACTCATAAAAATAATTTACACATAGTTTTATATTTGGTTTGATTTTATGGCATATCATCCATTCTGGATTATTTAATGCCAAATCCATTTTATACGTATTGACAGTCCTATTTTAATCAATTCAACATAAGAATTCAGTTAAAATGTCAAATACATTTCTATTTCAAGCTATTCAGTTTAGTCAACAAAGTTAAAGGATTCCAAGTGTTGCTATGTATCACGAACAATTTAATTAAACATCAGTCATTTACTTACAGATAAATGTAAAAGCAGTTATATTTCAAATAATTCAGTTTAGCATAAGTACACTGTTTAGTTCTATTTGACTTATAGATAGGACCCTATCCGGTGATAACACTCCGGGCAAGAGTGGACCTTAGAGCAATGGCAATTAAAGAGTACTCCGTATTCCCCAAAGCTCCAGCAATACTGGAGCCTCACTATCAAATTGTTTAGTGTCTTATCCAGGACACTCCTTAGGGAAATTTTACCCCTCTGCTGAGATGCAGTCGCTGTATTCTGCAGTCCCAGTCGACTGGGCCACATAGTTGTATAGTTCCAGGTATTTCTACCAACTACTTGAAATTATAAGCTTTCAAGTAATTATTTTGATTTAATAGAAGTCTCTCGTTTCAACACTGTTATATAGTTTCAAGTTCCTACTAATCATGATACTTGGTAAACTATTATAGCTTAAAATAACTATTTTTAATAGAAATAATTCACAGGTATCAAGTAGTCGTATCCGATAATTTTCAAACAGCTATATAACCGGGGTATCCTAACAAATACTACAATTCTATTTCAGAGTGGACCAGAGAGTCATGACTGAGAACGGGTTCGACACCTTCCCGAGAGCCCCAGAACTGAAACCTCACCACCAGATACAGTTCAGTGTCACACCCAGGATATCCCTTCTTTTTGGTCGGTGGGGGGGTCTTAACCCTCGAAAGAAGACAATCAGCATATTCTAAGCCCCATCATTCTTACATAGTGGCTAGAAATATTGACAATCTGTGAAAAAATTGAAATAATTCAGGGGATAGCTTTATTAGAATTGGCCTGAATACTGTGGAGGGTGCTGGACAATTGTAATATGAAAAATATAAAAAAAAAACCCAGCAAAATTAAAAATAAGCTGATCTTTTAGTAGTAAACTGGTTCTTCTGGGACTTGAACCCATGGTGTCTTGTATGTGAAGAGAACGTGGTAACCGCTACACTATGGTATTATTGCAAGTAGGAACTATATGCAGCTTGAAAGCAGCTTTACTGCCACTTACCTCCCATCCCACAAACTATCCTGGTAAAACGAGCAAGAATATGCTGGGGACCGCTGGATAAATAAAGATGAACTAATAAGAAACGTTTTTCTAGAGACTATTACACATGGACACGCCAATGTTGACCGACCACTTTCTTTCATCAGCTCTGTACGGATAGTAGATGCCGTTTAGATTACATACTAAGAACAATTACCAATAGGGATGGATAAAGAAAAGGAGTCAAGGGGATTTGTGGTGTCAGCACACCTTAATGAGGGTGATCTTTTAGAGATATTCCACAATTTTACCATAATCATCATCATGTCGCGCCGCTAGCACGGATCTCCCTGACCCTCTCCTGCTACCCGTTTCTATCGTCCATCGCTCCCGGTAGGCCTTCAAGGCTGAGTGGAGGATAAAGTACCTTCCGGAGTTTCCGGGAGTTACTTTCAGGTTTCGTTTCCACATATAAAACACAAATTTTACGTGCACGTAAACAAGTAGAATGTGACAACAACAAATATTAGGAAACAAGCAATTTAATAATCATAACAGGATAAAAATAATTAAAATACAATGTTCATTTTATATGCGTGTGTGTGTGTGTGTGTGTGTAGAAAATACAGCAATGGCCAGTTGAATAAAAATATGATTTGTTCGCACTGTGTACATGTTAGGAAAGTTTTGAATCAATGTGTCCATATTTGGCCGAAGTGAAGAAGATAAAAACTGACTTTACTTACATACATGTGTAAGCGTGTGTGTATGTATGTGAGGGACCGTAAGTATGGGAATTTTGTTTTCTTAAGTCCGCATGTACGTTTTTTATGACCTTTAGCGACAACGTGTCACGTTCCGGTAGTCGGCAAAAGAACGTCGCATGCCTCTTCGCTCTGTGTCCTGTGTGTCCTTGGCTCTCTCTGTCTGGTAGTGGAATGCCCTAGTTAATTAAATTCCTCGTTATTTATACTTTTGAGGGGAACTAAAGTGGATCAAAAATAGGATTTTGTTAAGTTTTATTGCGGGTCTTAAAATTCAAGCGCGCAGACATTTCTTGACCAATCAGATTTGTATGAATACTAATTTTATTTTGGAGCCTAAATATTTTTCTGTTAATTAGTTTCTGAGTCGAATTTTCTTGAATGTTCTTATTCTGTGTTTTTAGCTGATTGGTTGAAAAATATAAAAATGTAACTTCAATATTAATGCGATTTTGATCCGAAATTTCTAGAATGTTCTTATCTATGTTTTTGGGGTTCATAATTTTAAGGCTAAAAAAAAAAAAAAAATGTGTATTCCAAAGCTGCATCCTGTATGGGTACAGAGCTGTTGTATATAGGTTCTAGCTGGTCGTTCCGCCTTTGCTCGTCCATGTGAGGGGGTCTATCGGAGTATGTCGCTTATGAGTTCGATTTTATCTTTAAGAACAGAAATTTAAATAAGATAATAGATTTAATCGAAAACTTAGTATTTCTTAAATCAGAAAATTGCTCAAATACCAAAGAAGAGAATAAAACCTGAAATAAAGAAAAAAAGTTTACTGATGAAACATAAAATTTGGGTTGCTTTTGATTTGATTGCATTTTTGCTTTTTTGATATGTACATGAAACTTGTTTGTTGATTGGGTTTTATGGTCTATCAACTGTTGTATGTTATTTAATGCCAAACCCACTTTATACATGCATACTAAATATACATGATTTGTCAACACATTTTAGTGAAAACATTTTTAAACAAGTCTGGGCTCAATTTTTGCACAGTTAAATGGTTTCAAGTATTTATATCAAACACAAATAATCCCATTTATTATTGATCATTTGTTTGCACAGTTTAAATGTCAAACAGTTCTATTTGACGCATAGATTGGACCCTATCAGGTGCTACCACTCCGGGTTAGAGTGGACCTGGGAGTAATGGCAATAAAGAGGTACTCCACATTACCCGAAGCTCCAAGATTAGAACCTCCCCATCAGCCGACTGAGCCACAAGACATTCGTTGGTGAGCGGGGAGGGGGTCTTACCCCTCTGCAGAGATGCAGTCGGTGTATCCTATTGCCTCTTCAGCCGACTGGGCTAATGAAACTTATCGTAATGAGACTGATACGGAGAGGTGGGAAAACTTATATAATTAAAGAATTTGGATCCTCAAAGTGTTTATTTATTTTTTAATCAAGACTGACTGCTTTATTAAAACTGGTAAGAATACTGAGGACAATTGTAACACAAAAAATACAGAAAGAGCAAAATTCAAAACAAGTTGGTCTTTTAGAGAAGACAGCAGAATTTTGGCATAAACAAGAATAAGATTTAATGGAGATTGAGATACAGCTGAAGAATACCTGAAAGACTGCAAGAAATTTAAGGAGAGTTGTCACACTATCCGCAGGACGATCTATAGATATGCTTGGTTTGAATATACAATTATCAAATAATAAAATATATCTATGCCATATAATAATAATGATAATAATGATAATATTATTCTTATTTTGTGCTTTTTGTTATTCAGAACCAAAACTCTTAAAAGATGCAAAATAGCGGCCAAAAATTATTATTGCCTGAAGTCTTGTTTCAAGTATCTTTATCGAAGACACAAACCCGTTATTTGCTTTTTCTTTAAAAGATAGAAGAATGGGAAAATTCTTTTGCTTATTTCAGCACAGATTTTTCAGGATGGTATATACACAAATATTTTGGGAAAAACAAAAATATAAGAAACGGGAAAATTAATGCATAAAGAAATGTTAAAAAAGAGATTAGGAAGATACTAAAATTTTAATATCCAAATATTTTATATAAAAGCAATTTTAGATGCGTTCTGCAGAAACATATCAGCAATATAAAGAATGGGAAGATGATTAATAATAAAAATGTTCAGGTAAATATTTTAAAAATCATCATATATATATATATATATATATAGATATGGATGTATGTCTGTGTGCATATATTTATGTATATTATTGCATATATGTGTGTTAATATATCTTCATATACATACAGGCTTATACGTGTGCTTATGTATCCATAGATATATATGTATATTATTGTATGTGTGTGTGTTTACAATAGTTATCAGTGTGTGTGTGTGTGCGTTCTGAAACATTTTCTCGTGTGTTTAGAATAGATACCAGAGAGAGAGAGAGAGAGAGAGAGAGAGAGAGAGAGAGAGAGAGAGAGAGAGAGTGTGTGTGTGTGTGTGTGTGTGTGTGTGTGTGTGATTTTAAAAACATTTCAACCTGTCTTATTTTCTGCCGAGAGGTTAGGGAATTGTTTTCATTATACATTCATATTTACATTTTTCCAGAAGTTTGCTAAGGTTTCTTTGCACGAAGTCCTGTTAAATACAAATAATTTTTTTAACCCATTTTCTTGACCTATGGGACTTGGGAGTAATGGCAATAAAATTTAGCCTCACCATCCGATACAGTTTAGTATCGTACTTAGTGCACCCTTTTTGGATGAGGGTCTTACCCCTCAGCAGTTGGGTGGGGGTCTAGTCTACGCGTTCTAAATCTTGCTGACAAGGCGAGCGTGTCTGAGTTCATCAATGCATCTTATTTTCTTAGTTTTTTTCTGATTAGTTCAACTCTACCAAATTAAATGTTACAATTAAATTATCTCCCTTTTCGATTAAAATGGGAGGGAACCTGGTTCTCAATTTAGATGAGCAGACTATTGTTTGGAAGTTCCAGTTTCACTGGGAGTGTTTCTTGTTTTTGGTTTTGTACCAAACTAAGCGAAAACTTACTATATTATTTCTTTATGAGACTGTGACTGGTAATTAAAAAAATGAACAAGATTTTAACAGCAGTTGGTTTTGGTGGTAAAACAAAGAAAATCAAAGTGAGAAAAATTTATTAAATTTCAGAGGAGTTCATTGCTGGTTTTTCCTATTTTTGTTCATACAAAACTGCATATTTCATCATTATTCTTTGATATCTTTTTCTTCCTCTCTCTCTCTCTCTCTATATATATATATATATATATGCAATCATAAATAAAACTTAATACAGGTATTTCTACTGCTCTATACACAAAAACACTGAGAAATATCACACTATTTTTGAGTCTAAAATCGGATTATAATCAAGTAAAGTTAGCGACCGTAATCGAGGATGACCTGAAGGTTCCCTTTTCACTAATAACAACATCGAGGTGTAGGGTAGGGCGCTACACCTTTCCCTGGACTTGCTCCACTTACTCTTGATCCGTACCTCATAATGCTGAGTGTTAATCAACGAGGTATCAAGTATCATTTTTTGAGTCTTTGGTATGACTCAACTTGAGATTGAACTCTCGTCTCCCGGGCTATTGGCAAACACTATTCCCCAACACAATGATAATAAACCAAGATAAAAACTCAAGATTTACAATTTCACGCTGTCGATCCTCAGGTGTACTAGAATCCAAAATATTTGATTTCTGTTAGATTCGACCGAACAAACATTCTTTTTGTGTATATTCTATGTATAAACAAATTATTATCATTAAAAAGAAATTATTGCTTGTAACCGTATAATTATTAATATTAGATAAAACAATATAAAACCATAAAACTGTGGGCAAATTATTTGTATTAAATAGCAATGTTTGATAACATCAATGTGCAAAAATATCTTAAGTAACAACTGCATTGAAAATGTAAATATAAAGGAACAATGAATGTGAGTCCGTAACCTCTAAGCTTAAAATAACCCTAGACAAGTTAACATACCCTTAAAATAAGCCCTGACAATGAAGAAATGAACAATTACTGTCGAAAGAAGCTGACTTTGAAAGGGGAAATGGGTTCTTTTAGTCTTCATCTGTTATAGGATACGAGAAATAACTCTTTTGGAATTGTTCGTGACATCAGCATCCTCTTGTTTTATTCCTTCTTTAGAAACAAACAAAAAACGTTTTTAAACTCTGTATCCCCGAAAATCTACCTATCTCACAGATAAATGAAGTTTTCATTTGAGTCGCATTTCTTCAGAAAAAAAATAAAGGAGCGCAAATCAGTGATTTACAGTCAGGTTTCAGGCAGCAAATAATTTACTTCTAGTTTCATTAAATTTTCAATGACGTCTGTTTTCAGAGCTGCATTTTTCAAATTTTTAAACGCTTTTAATGAAATGAAAAACAAAAAAAAATGTTCATAACAAAATTATCATCATTAGTAAAAGATATTCATCTTGTGAAGAAAAAATGCAGTGAAAAACATGCTATCATATAAAATTAAATTGCAAGTGCTATTTTCACAGGGCTAAAGGTGATGTGATTAATGTTGTTCAGTGATCTTAGAACTCACGACTGTAATTAAGAATACAGGTTCTCATTATTCTAGCCAAATTCTCTTTTTCTTTCTTTCCTCCTCTTTTTTTTTTTTTTTTTTTTTTTTTGTCATTTATTTCCTGCTCCCTTCAGTCTTATCTTTTGAAATCAAAATTAATTTCTTCAGAAAATTTCACTTTGTCATAAAAATTAATTTGTCTTAAATCTTTTTCCCTTTTTCGAGAAGGTCTGAAAAAAGAATTTTTTTTTTTTCTGGGATGATGATCAAGCCTTTTTTTTTATGCTTTTCAACTTGAATTCATTAAAATTTCATTTGACAGAAAATTCAAAGCATTTACAAAGTACAAATGAAAAACACTGATTATTTTTATATGTGAGTAAAGAAATTGGTTTTAATGACTTGTCAACCCATCTCGGGTTATTTTATGCCAAGAGGTTAAGTAATAATGCAAATTTATATGTACATGTTTTGTCGAGTTTGTTCAGTTTTTAAACATATATTCTTGTCTAATAGAAATACTTTTCACTCAGTTGTAAGGTTTAAAGTATATTTTAACAATTTATACAAAATGATACGGTTTCAAGTATTCATACGAAAAACTAACAATTTATATCTCATTATATAGTTTCATGTATTCTTAATACCGTTGGATTTACACTCTTGTATTCTTTTAAATGGCCGTGATACATAATTATTCTCGAAAACAGGATCCTGACTCAGTTGTTCCCGAAACAAAAGTTGGTGGACGTCGGTAAACTAATTAGTTTCGGGAACCTATTGGTCAGGGAAGTCGCATGAGTTGTGCTCCTAATGACATCGACACCTTTGATTTGGTCCCGCACAAAATAAATGGTGTGTTCGAAGCCGACCACGTGATAGGGTTATCTATATATACTCTAGACTTCCGATAACTCACTCTCTTACATTCTGACTCTCAGCTTGCGACACGTAGCTCAACAAAGATTCAATAAGCGCATGTATAGTATACGGGTTCTTTCTTTTCATGCTCTGCCTATCAGTCGAAAGTATTCATCCATCACGCACGCGTACAGACTCAGACTCTGCTGCAGAGAGAGAGACAAAAGACCTGTGTATTAGTACTTTGGGGGGGGGGGAGATACTTTATCAACATGCACATCGAGCCTACAGGACACTGTTAATATTTAGCCTACTTGCATACACTTAGATAATTACCGCTCATACACACACACACACGAATATTTGACAAACTATATTTTGAACATTTGTAATATTTTTATAATGTACTTGTTGATATGTACCGGCTCATTGGCCTAGTGAGTAGAGTGTTCACCAATGGTCTGGGAAACCTGGGTTCAATCCAAGGTCGCGTCATATCAAAGACTTTTAAAATGGTACTTGATACCTCCTTGCTTAACACTCAGCAATATAAGGTACGTATCAAGGGTAAAGTAGAGCAATCCAGGGATATGAGCCGCACTCTCCCCTACACCTCGGTGTAGTAGCTATTGAAAAGGGAGCCTTCTGGTCGCCCTCGACTATGGTTGCCAACTTTACTTACTTGTTGATATATAAATGTATTTTTGTTTGTATTGCTTTGTTGTGAGTGTTCTTTTGTCAATGTCGTTGTATTGTTACAACATATTGACCCTCGACCGAGGCGTCAATCAAGAGATGCACCTGTGTAAATAAGCAGAAGAACAGCGAAACAGGTGCATCCGGTCGAAGATATCGGAATATCACCTTGACCTGTGGACGTGGTTGGATTCGGTGATGGTGGCAGATGCATACGCCTGCAGGAAGCAGGTGGATGTCAGACAATTATATAGCCAGGTGCGACAGACGGCTTGGGTCAGTTGGAGTTCCAGTTGCAGTTGGAGTCAGTTGGGGACAAGATGCCAGCGTGAGAATCAGCTTGCAGTCCTCAGAGACCCACGGTTGAGCAGCCCAGCCAGGACGCGAAAGAAGTGCTGCGATGGTCAGAAGAACTTTGGGTCAATATGTAGCAGTCTGTCCCCGTCTCCAACTCACCTCTCACACACAAGAAACATCAACCCTTTCGAGAATAAAGAGTGAGAGGTTTATTTTTTATAAAGAAGTGTGTTTGTTCGTTCATTGAAGTTCGTCATTATTGTTGACTATGTTACAGTATATATTTCTACATGTATTATGTATATGTATACGTATAGTTATGTATGTAGCTATACAACATCGTAAACATTTTAACACCACCACCATATTGTGGGAGCAACATATTTGTCGTCACCAACACAATACTAACAATTTCTACATAATTTTATGATTTCAAATATTCCTATCAAATAATAAAAATTTATGCATGATATGTTTTCAAGTATTCCTATATAATGCTAGAGAAGATGTCTTTTTCAGTGATCAAGATTTTCTTTTAATGACGTTAATCTGGACATGAATTCTTAAAAATTTCACTCGACAGAGAAGACTCAAAACATTTATTAAGTACAAATGGAAAACTCTGCGAAAAAACTTTTGACTGAATGTTATGTTTTCTTTTTTGATTTCAAAGTTATGGAAAAAACATAGAAGATGAGATCTAAATTGTTATATATATATATATATATATATCTACGAACACCAAGATTCAAACAGAATTGTTTTTAGTTTTTCGAATACTCTACTGATTTATTCAAAATTTTTAGACAATAGCTATTTTTTTCATCTGTATATTACTGTATATTACTCTTTGTGCATTGGTCTGATAAAGACTTTGTTGGCTGTACAGCTGGGTTATTTTTTGCCGCACACACACACATATGTGTGCGGAAAAAAATAATGAGACAAATGTGAGACAAATAATAGGTTGAATAACACTAGTGATAGGAATATCAATGATAGCAGCTGTAGAAATAAAATTACTAAAAATATAAAAAGGAATGTAGTATGGTTCGACCACCTTTTGGTAAATTATCTAGTATTAATATAGTATTAATCTTTTCCTACCCTTCCTTAAGAAGGTTCTGGAGATTGAAGGATAGTGGCCTTACACCATGAGTTAGATAGAATTTTATTAAAAGATTAACCCCACCAAGTAATTTTTGTCCAGAAGAAAAAATTAGAATTATAAAATATAGAAATACCAGTAAATTACTAAATCAAAAAAATTAATTGATATTTAAATGTTGCCATAAAAATAGATATAAGCTCATGTGAATTGATTTTAGGCTATATATATATATATATATATATATGGCAAAAAGGAAAAAAGCGACAACAACGGCAACGTTATATATATATATATATATTTAAATTTAATTCAAGTAAATATACTTCGGATTTTAGTATATATGTTTTATTATTTGATCTAAATTAATTCTTATATTTCAAACAACTGTTTTATTTATTTATTTTAATTATGTAATAAGCAACATAAGATATCAATTTATTTTGATTACAGAGTGTATATTATGAATAATTTTTTGTTGTATATAGTAATAATCATTAATATAATTTAAATGATTTGCCGTTGGTATTTATTATTAAATGTTAATTATTATATTAAGTAATAACATGTTGTGGTAGTTGTTGATATCTGTTATTGTTTTTTTTTTTTGTTAGTATTGATGTTATTTATATTTATTATAATTATAATGTTATTAGGCTTGACGATTAGTAATAAAAATTGTAATAGTAGTATTAATTGTGATGATAATTCTTAATATGGTATTATCTATAATACTTTGTATGATTTTATTTATAAATCTAAGGATTTGAGGTTTAGTAATACTATGAATATTATGATTATATGTTTGATACTATTATAATTTTGAAGATATATGAATTTATGTTATATTTGTTTGCCATTTCAGATAATGTCTTAACAGTAACTGGTATATTTTTCCTTTTTTTAATGTGACCAGTTATACTGAATAGTATTAAGATGACAATTTTCCTGGGTTTTTTGATAAAATAGTATCAATAAACCATATAATATTTTATAATATAATTTTATATTTGTTAAGAGGTTATTAATTCCCGAGTAAGTTGTTATAGAGGATAATTTTCTCTCCTTAAATCAATTTATTCCTTTATTTTATATTTTTTATTTGTCTTCTTCATTGGGTTTAAGAGTTTGTTTGCCATTACATATAATAAGTGGAAAGGAAAAAGAGTTCAAAAATTGATACATCTTGATAAAGGAATTGAATGTCATTTGTCAACCAAACAGGAAAAACAAATCGTCTGGTCTTTACTTAATAAAAAATAAAAAAAGACCAAAAAGCAAATGAAATTTTGAGTTAGGGAGAGAGGGTGACCTGAATTTTGGTGGGGGTTCTAAATCTTCATTAAAGATTTTTCATTATTTATTTGTCTGAACATGCAGATTGTTTGAAATATAAGGTCTGCTGAAATATATATTATGACAAAAAATGTAAGTAATTTTTAAAAAGTTTTTATATATATATATATATATATATATATAATTGTCCATTTGGCCTCGCGGGTAGAATGTTCACAATGGTCCGGGAGACCGGGGTTCAATCCCAGGTCATACCAAAGACTCAAAAATATCGTACTTGATACCTCCTTTCTCAACACTAAGCATTATAAGGTACGGATCAAGGGTAAAGTGGAACAATCCATGGAAAGAAGTAGCATCCTCCTCTACACCTTGATGTAGTAGCTATTAAAAAAGGAGTCTTCGGGTCTTCCTCGACTACGGTCTCCAACTTCACACACACATTTGTGATGACCATGTAGTTTTTGGCTTGCGAGTGGGTTTAAAATACAGGATTGGTTGGTTGATTCTTTGGGTTTTATGGTATATCAACCTTTGTAGGTTATTTAATGCCAAATCCGTTTTTATACAAATAATCCGTTCTTTTTCAAACAATTCAGTTTAGCACACAGTTTAATTGTCAAAAACATTTCTCTTTCAAGCTATTCAGTTTTGTCCACACAGTTAAATTTCGAAACAGTTCTATTTCAAACAATTCAGTTTAGTGTAAGTACAGTTTCAATATCAAAAACTGTTCTTTTTCAAGTAATTTAGTTTAGCATAAGTACACATTTAAGTTCTATTTGACCCATAGATAGGACCCTACCAGGTGCTTCCACTCCGGGCCAGAGTGGACCTTGGAGCGATGAAGGGGTACTCAGCATTTCCCAAAGCTCCAACATTACTGGAACATCACCATCAGATTGTTTAGTGTCATATGCAGGACACTCATTGAGGTGGGGGGTGTCTTACCCATCAGCAGAGGTGCAGTCAGTGTATTTTGCAGGCCCAGCCGACTGAACAAAAAATACTGGATTGGAAACATTATAATTTTTCAGACAGAGTTCAACCTTAGTGGGTAGAGTGTTCGCCAATGGTACGGGAGACCGGGGTTCAATCCCAGGTCGCGTCATACCAAAGACTTTAAAATTGGTACTTGATACCTGCTTGCTTAACGCTCAGCAATATCAGGTACGTACCGAATGTAAAGAGGAGCAATCCAGGGAAAAGGAGTAGTGCCCTCCCTTACACTTCGGTGTTGTAGCTATTGAAAAGGGAGCCTTCTGGTCGCCCTCGACTACAGTCACCAACTTTACTTTTATGGTGTGGTAATCCAAATTTGTGAAATGGTCATATCAGGAATTTTGCATAAAACATTATTTGCTATGAAATATAGACTGTCCTCAAATATATATATATATATATATATATATATAAACAAAAAGTTATAAACTCAAAAACATAAGATAATATATACCAAAATCTCCAGGAAGATATTGTTCTACTAAGGGAGTTTTTGAATTACTCCTTAGACATATTGAGTAATATTTATCTGCTTGCTTGCACTTTCTTTTACATGTAGATTTTTTGCTTTTCATATTCTTTATCCATTGTCAATAATTTATAGCAAGTTTGTTTACTGCACTGCGTATAGTTGGAAGAGAATCGGAAAAAATATCACAATTCACAAAAGGTTTTTGCTGAGCTACGCAACTTTTTAAGCAATGCCTTTTTCACCTTTTAACTTTATTAAAAATTCACTTCTGTATAGAAACAACGTTCAGCATGATTAATTGAGCAAATTCTTTTATATTTATTCAGGTTGTCAACAATAATCTGTCACCTAAGAGGACTGCACAAATCACATATATATATATACATGTTAGTCTTAAAATGTTGTACATTTTATAAATATATATATGTTTATCGTAAGTCCAAAGAAAGAATAAAAATATATTTTAGAATAGGTAGGTCCACGAAGAGATTTGTATGTTTTGAATTTATTTATTTTGTTGTTACATATGTGTATGCTTTTAGCTTGTTGCTTTCGTCAGAGAATATATATGACACAAGGTCTTGTTAATGGGGTACTCAATGAGACTCAGTGAGAGGATGACTTCTATATAAAAGCCATAACCGACTGAAAAACATACAAACTGCGAACAAGAGTGATTTCAAGTCTCATTGAGTACCCCATTAACAAGCTGTTGTGCCATATATGTTCTCTGACGAAAGCAGAAAGCTGGAAACATACACATATATAACACTATGTAAGAACAAAATCAATGATTTCAAAAAATACAAATCTCTTCGTGGACATATATAACACTACCCATGTCATGAATAAATTGTTAAAACCAATTTATTTTTCACCTTAAAAACGAAATATTAAATATTTTCGTAGGCAAGCACTGCTAAAAGTTAGGGGTCGTTCATTACAAGCAATACATGATAAATACATATTTTAATATGTAACAGTTCAGGGTCCTTAATTACATGACATGTGCTATAATTTCTCATCTTCTCACGATGAGAATCCCCGTGGTGTAGTGGTTAATGTGCTTTACTGTGACACAGTTGTAAGTTCAAACTTCAGACGAACCATCTTCACTTTCGGACTAATATCCCTGGGAAAAGTATGAACACCATTATGAACCCAGCTATGGGTTAGTACCACAACTGTTCTTCTATTAGATGGCTATGACATTAAATAACCCATGAAGGTTGATATGCTATTAAACAAAGAAACATAATCATCTCCTCCTGATAGTCTCATCACTATAAGTTCCATGTTTGTAGATTAAAAAAGAAAAAAATGCCATTAATTAATCGGCATGAAACTGTCACAAGGTGGTGAGTCTAATGGTCCTTATTCAAGCACCTTTTTTATAAAACTTTATTTCACTATGTGTGTGTGTGTGTGTGTGTGTGGAATATGCATAAAATATAAAACGTAATATATAAATGTATAATATGATTTATGAATGATAAAGTATATTATATATATAGTATAAAATTTAAAAAATGTCATATTCACACATATATGAAATATAAAATAATATATATCTATATATGATACATAACACGTTTTACAGTCCATTAAAACATGAAATTAAGTGATGTTAAATTAATTCATTTGTCTATTTATTCTTACTTTATTCTATTTCTTTATTTGTCAAGAACTTTTTTTTTCTTACTTTCATTTCTACCGTTTTATGTTTCTTTGCCATTATCATTATTATTATTAGCATTTTAGTAGTATAAGTGAGGGTGGTGCTAAAGGTAGTAGCAAAGTGAGTAAAGTTGGCGACCAGAAGGCTCCCTTTTCAATAGCTACTACATCAAGG
The DNA here is from genome assembly GCA_963585895.1 of Sepioteuthis lessoniana. NCBI lineage: Eukaryota > Metazoa > Mollusca > Cephalopoda > Myopsida > Loliginidae > Sepioteuthis > Sepioteuthis lessoniana. The sequence continues at coordinate 1,520,982 of OY757938.1, forward strand.
TGTAGGGGAGGGCGCCACTCCTTTCCCTGGATTGCTCCACTTTACCCTTGATACGTACCTTATATTGCTGAGCGTTAAGGGGGTATCAAGTACCATTTTTTAAGTCTTTGGTATGATGCGACCTGGGATTGAACCCAGGTCTCCCAGACCATTGGCAAACACTCTACCCACTGGGCCAATAACAATAATGATAGGAAGAATTTTCTCTTTTAATCTGTTGATATTTAAAAAGTATGGGTATACGTGATTCTGTATATTTTGATAAATGGTGGAAATAAAATCAGACAAATATTTTTAGAAAATATGGTTAAAGATATTCCTGGAAGCCATGTGATGGAGCTTTTATGCAAATGTAATTAGCCCGTCCCTATATATAAGTAAATAAAATCTATTAAAGAACTAGAAGGATGCACAATTAAAGTGTCAGTCTTATGTGTTTTGAATTGGTGGTGCTGGAAATCAGACCTAGTATAGGAAGGTGGTTATTTTATTGCTCAGGGAGGTCTCCACCCTTCAAGTTTTAGGTGCAAACTTCAGTAGTAATAAAGTTGTTATAATAGCTTCACTCATCTCTTTGTCTCTCTTCCCTTCATTCCATTTCTGCTAAAGTTACCATCAAAAGAAAACAGCCTATTGGTTTTTGAAGGAAGAAATAACCAATTACCAACCATTTACAACTACATATAGCAGCACATATAAGGAGGTAATTTTATACTCCATAAAAGGAATATATAGATATATATATATATATATATATATATATATATACACACACACATAAATAAAAGGGCAATTGCTAAACTAATTGTTAATTGTCAAAGTAAAGAATAAAATCAATCTAAAAAACTTGAATAAAATAAAAAAGGATTGTTGGACTTTCACTCACTCTTAAAATTACAAATCTTAATTTTCTTAAAAGCATAAATAATAAAATCTGGAAAAGGATTCTGCAAAGGTGGGGAAAAGTATTCAAGCATATTTCACAGGAAACCATAGGATGCAGCATAGCAAATGTGAAGTAAGGCGAATTAATCCGAAGTTGTATATATGAAACAACATCCGATTTGCAAGGATTATGACTATTGGGTTATGTACTGAAGTATAAAATCAATGGCTATGGCATTGCAGTATGTAAAAGTACCCCAATACCTTTGTAAACATTTTACTCTATATGCCAGGAAATACTCTGTGTTGGTATACATATAAAAACATACAAACCCTATTACCTTTGAACACACTAATTATGTGAGTAGGTGTGGGGAACTGGCTAGGGTTTGCAAGGTTCTTACACTCAGTAAAGTCTTAACTAGAAATATTATACCTAAAGTCGCTAAAAGAAGGGCCATTAGAACTAATATGGAGTCTGTGGAAAAACACTCCAAGTGGTTTTGGATAATGAGGGCCTGCCAATAGCTCGTTGCTATTAGGAAGTAAGTTAGGATGGGTTCAAGTTCTGCTCGGTCAGCTGCAAAAGAATTCAAACATTAATTCAGAAACATTACAGCTGACACCTCCTTCTGCTTCTATAAGAGATGTTAATGTGTGCGTGTGTACATATATATATATATATATATATATATACACTCACACACATACATAAGTGTGTGTGTATATATATATATATATATATCTGACAAAATAGAAGACAAGTTGTGACAAACAATTTGGTTAAGTATTTATGCATTTGTAAGTTTCAGCAAATTGTTGGAAAAATATTATTAGGAAAAAAAACACAGTTGAAATGTAGGTTCTAAGTTGTAAAATTCCCAAATCTTTCTCTTGAAATTTATTTATTTTTCCAAATTATTATCTGATGAAATTTGTATGTAGTTAAAAATAATAAATATAAACAATTCCCCAAATTGGTATTCACATTTTATCTCTATTCCTCTTTTTCTATTTTAAGTTAATTGTTTGGTTTTATTGTATGTCAGCCCTTGTTGGGTAATTTTTTTGCTCAAGTCAGTTTAGTAGTCACGCTCTCCATTGACATATTGTACAAAAATCTATCTTCAAAATCATTTTAAACAAGTGAACACTTAATCATCTTAAATGGCTCAGTTTGACTTTGTGACTCAAACAGGAACTACCACTTTTGATCCAAGACGACCTGCAAGTAATAGCAACAAATAGGTAACACCATATTCCTTGCTTCAAATTGCAGAAATGGATTTTCTCCGCTGATACATCTTTTTGAAGGGGTCTAACTTTTCTGCAGCAAATGCAATCAGTTGGTTGGTTGGTTTTTATGGCATATCAACCTTTGAAGGTTATTTAATGCCAAATCTATTTTATACAAATAATCAGATAAATGTAGTGTATTTTCGGCTCTGCTGAAAGAGTGTTCATGAAACGAAAATGATTTTGGATCTCACCTTCTTACAATTGTTTTATATTTTTATATAAAATCTATGAAATAGAAAATGAAATCATGAGACTAAACTTACTTGCTTATTTGTAATAAAGTTTCTTTTGATTGGTTTAGTTGGGTTTTATGGCATATCAACTCTTTTAAGTTATTTAATACCAAATCCTCTTTATATATATATATATATATATATATATATATATATACACACACACACATATATATATGATTTGTACACACATTTTGTAGATACCATTCTTAAACAAGCCTGTGCTCTTTTTTGTACACAGTTAAATGGTTTTAAGTATTGCTATATAACAGTCACAATTTAACATTAGTCATTTGTTTGCACACAGTTTATCCAATTTGACCCATAGATAAGAACCTATTAGCAATGGCGATGAAGGGGTACTCCATATTCCCAAAATCTCCAAGGCTGGTGCCTTGCCATCAGATGGTTTAATGTCATATCCAGAGCACTCACTGGGAGGGGACAGGATTCTGCAGATATGCCGTTGGTGTATTCTACAGCCCCAGCCAAGTGAGCTCATTTCTTTTGATGATTTTCTTTTTTACTTTATTGAAGATAGATGAAACTCTTCATCATGAAACAATTGTGAGAAGAGGAAATCCTAATTTCTTTTAGTTTTTATACTGCTCTGCTGGCCAGGATTTTAGCACTTTTTGATTCAATGCTTTTTAGATGAATGCTTTTCTTATCTTCTTGCTAATAACGTATAACATGAGTTAGAATATCACAAAATTAACAGTGCTTAGTGACTCAGATTTTTGCCAATGTGATCATTAGATTATAAGACATTGATAGTTACCGAGCATTGGTGACTACATTGACACTTTCCTAACTAATATATGCTCTCCCACTGATATTGAGCAAACTATATATGTATATATATATATGCTCTCCCACTGATATTGAGCAAACTATATATGTGTATATATATATATATATGCTCTCCCACTTATATTGAGCAAACTATATATGTATATATATATATATGCTCTCCCACTTATATTGAGCAAACTATATATGTATATATATATATGCTCTCCCACTTATATTGAGCAAACTATATATGTATATATATATATGCTCTCCCACTTATATTGAGCAAACTATATATGTATATATATATATATGCTCTCCCACTTATATTGAGCAAACTATATATGTATATATATATATGCTCTCCCACTGATATTGAGCAAACTATATATGTATATATATTCAGATAGATAAAGATCTATGTCTATTTTGGTGAATCAATAACTATGTTGCTAAGTGATAAAAAGCATTTATTTTAGACAATAAATATTTATCTTTTATCAATCTTCCTTAACCAAATTATTCTTGATTAATCATATCAAGAAAAAAATCTCAAATCAAAATTTAGCTAATACCTATGTAAGGTGAGAGACTTATATACTCACAAATAAAAAAATTACTTTTATATGTTTCTCATTTATTTATCGGCATATTAAAATACCTATTTCTAAAGTTGATAATAGATATATATCTGAATTTACCTGAAGACTTTACACAAGCAGAACACAACACAAGGTCAATTTTTAAGTGGAATTTAACAACTTCAAATTTAGAGTTTTTCTTCTCTTAGACTTGTAGTTATACCAAGGTTAAAGAGCCCAGTCGGTCCAACCATTTACCAATAACTTGAGGTAAAATAGCTGAATTTATACCTTTTCCAAGATTATCAGTGTTATGTGAGATGTAAACAGGATCATTCAGGAATTTGAACTTTGTTCGTTATGCACATTTCCTATGACATCAACCATTAGACTACAAGAACCTCCAAATATATGTAAATATAGTTAGGGAGAAATACTTGAATACAATTAGATTACAAGAATGTCTTAGTCATGTAATAATTTTTTCCAATAATTGAATAAAATGCATTTGTTAAAAGCAGCCAGAACTTTAAAAACAAATAAAATAAAACATTCTTACTCAGATACATTCAGTGTGTTTTTTTTTTAAAAAGCCTTCAAGGTGAAAAGTGACTTCAAAGGCAATTTTTACATTAAAAGCTTATTTCAAAGAACTGTGGTTCAGAAACAAAAAACAAGTGGTATTAAAAAAAGTCATTGAAGAAATTTAAAATGTTTATTTAGATGCAGTTACAATAAAACATAATCACTTATGCTTCATTAAATTGACAAGAAAGAAAAATCATTTCAGTTAGATGGAAAAACTTGTCACTGAAAAATTACAAAACACTTAACTTCTAAAAACATCAAATAATTTCAAATTGAAAGAATTGAACAAAGTAATCATCTTTTAATCAAAGCAAATTTATGTCTCCATAAATCCTCAAGGCATGCAGACAGGATGGTTTTCTTTTAACTCTTTTGACCCTCATTCTTGACAAATCCTCTAAACCCTGAGCGAAGGAATGTGAAATTTTGTAGGCGAGTCAATACTGGTGTGTTCATGTGTAGGAGTCCATCAAAGAACATTGTTTATGAGTTTGTCCTTACTCCATCAGCAGTACCCAACAACATGTCTTAGTTGGATGGGAAGTAAGTGGCCAAGCATTTTATGTTTTATAGCGTGTTGCTGCTAGAATTAATTCAAAATAGCTTTTTCTTCAATCATTTTGTCTGAGTCTAAGTGGTGTAGCCATACCATAGTAGTGACACTGATTCAGGAAAGAAGAGTTCATGTTGTTTATCAGAGAGATTAGATTTCCATATGATCAATTAAAGCAGTTCATAATGTGTATTTCAGCTGAAAATGTTCATTTAGATACATTTCATTAAATATGACAGGTAAGGATTGTTTATTCATTTCTTTTAATTGAGTTTTCAGTTATTGTTAAATAGTAAAGCAGCTTTGGTTCTGTCGCCTTGGCTGACCAGTCTACAAGAAGGAAAAACTGAAATAAAAAACTGAGTAGTGTTGTTCGGAGAATCTGTTCCATTCTTCTATGCTTACCTCATTCAAAAAATGGTTCTTCACAAATCTTTTCTACTCAAAACAAATCACCTACAAAGACAATCTAATGAGTCACCTATTGAATTGTTGGACTTCATACCAGAGAGCCTCTTTTTCATTTTAGATGCAACAAATGTGGATCATTGCTGTATAAAACTAAATATTTTTTAATTTGAGTATTTTTAATCATTTTCAGTCATTATCAAGAAAATAAATTTTTGGCTGTTATGTTAAACGTTACGCCCTCACCCCCACCACATTATCTCAGTCTTCTAACCATGTCTTCTTATTTGCCGGCCGGTGATCAACTAGTGGTTCGAGGGGGTAACGCACATTTCTTTACCTACACACAAGAATACGATCGAGGGAGACAGGAGAAAATAGAAAGACAAACGAACAAACTTGGGGTTACCAAGTGCAGAGGAAGGTGTTGCAACACTACATGCATGTGCATTCCTTATAGCAGATGATATGGACTAACGCTAGCGTGGGTTACTAGCGAAAATTCCACAATGCTACTGGAATCAGACATCTTGAGACTCTTCTTCACTGGACCCTTTTTGTCTCCTCGCCTCTCTGTTCCGGTGTCTGGTGTTGACTGCCCCTCCGTTCTTCCACGCCAACTTCTGCTGCTTGCCTCTCTCCTGTCCAGCCGCAACTCCTCTCTCGGGTCCAGCCACCACTCCTCTGCTCCTGTCCAACTACCAACTGCCTCTCTCTGGTCCTTGCCTCTCTCTCGGTGTCTGGTGTTGACTGCCCCTCCGTGGATCCACGCCAACTGCCTCTGCTCCTGTCCAACTACCAACTGCCTCTGCTCCTGTCCAACTACCAACTACCTCTCTTGGTCTCCTGCCACCAACTACCAACTGCCTCTCTCTGGGTCGCGTCGTCAACTCTCATTCGCCTCCCCGTACCGCTTCCGGGTACGGCGAGATTTCATGTCCAAGAATCCTTTGTCTGGTTTCGCGCCAAAACAGACAATTGAATCGTCTGCTTTGGCAGCCTACCCCCATAGTGCTACAGTTATACTTAAAAACAAGAAAATTGTGGCACTCTCTAAGAACGTTGCTAATTTTTAAACGAGAATTATTTTACGATGGATTGCCTCTCAGACATTCATGGTCTCTGTTGATAATCTCAAGTCAAGAATGCCATTAAACAAAGAAACCAAATCAAATCAACTCAAGAAGACACAACCGACTAATCCTGAGGGAGACTTTACCTTCAAGAATCAAATGTACTCCGGAAGTAATCAGGGTTGGGCTTAAGCCAAATGGATCAATTGCTCCCACTCTTAAGAGAGCCTAACTTTCGAGTAAAATCTATTGCAAGCTTGTCAAGTACTCACAACAACCTATTGCAACATATACATTCCCCATTAGGCCTTACTCTTCCTAAGGTTACACCTGGTAGTAATTGTCCCCAAGACATTTTTTACTCATTACTCAGATGGAACTTGTTGAATTGTATAAAATAATTCACATCAAAGTAATAAACAAATGATTTCTTAGATGAAGTATGATGATGAAAGAAAGACAAATTAAAAATCAAAATTACTTATAATTTAAATAAGTTATGTGCTAATGTTTTGAATGATGACTTCATACTTATCCTGTATGAAATCTTGAGTTTTATTTCATGACTGTTAATCATCTAAAGATGATTTTTTTCTCAAGTTCATATTTTATAAAAATCCATATTAGACACTTATGCTAGTGATATCATATAGTGTCAAGTGTAAAATATTTGTTTAGGATCATACAAATGAAATTTTGCATAAAGTAAAGCACATTGCATATGTACACTTTTGAAAACTGACTCACTAGGTCAAAGATGTTTTCCTTAACATGGGTTGTTTTTTCTTTTTACCAATAGTTTACGTAGAGTTTTTTGCAGATTGTGCAATATAGAACATTTGGGTTGAGAATTAATCGCTAAGTAGGATTAGTCAAAGTGTTATGACCCTGTGTAATGTGTAAATTAAATAGAGTCAGTATTGATAAGTGGCATGTTAGTCTACAGGAGAGAACGATGATCATATGAACAATATCAGACTTCATTTATATTTTGTTATTGGTGTTGTGGGATATGGGCTCTTCTAAATTAGCATATATATATATATATATATATATATATATATCTATACACACACTGGTTTCTTTGGAAAGTAATTGATTTTTATATTTCAAATGTATTATAGAATTGTGTGTGTGTGTGTATATATATATATATATATATATATATGTTTAGTTAATAAAGAACAAAAAAGAAAGTATACAAGATTTACAAAAAGAATTATTCTTTTTAAACTGAACAAGGGAATATAGTTCCAGATTAAATCATTTTATAATATTCTGTGTTTTGTGCATTTTTGGCTGTGTCTCTACCTATTTTCAAGAATGGTTCTTTATGTGAAATTCAGACCTGGTTAATTGTAAAATAATTTGGATGATTAATTAGATTATTTTATTTTTTTGATAAAATTGTTAGTTAGCTAAGAACTTTGAATGTATGTGTAGTTTTATGCAAAGGTCAAATGCATGCACAGGAGGCAACCAGGTTTAACATCTCACATCAAAATAATGTTCAGGAAGACCAGAGATGGATAATAAACAAATCAAGGATTGTCAACTGTCATGGGAAAATAAAGGTTTATGAAACATATGATGCAATAAGTAAATAAATCAGAAAATATAATAATGAGATAATTTGAAAATGAAGGTTGTTGAGTTTTGAAATCCAAAGAGAAAACTTGGGGTTAAACATTGGAGTGATGGGGTGGCTGCATAGGAGATATGTTGATAAACACTTAAAGGTCTTTGTTTACTGCTATGAGTCACCTCTCATTTTTTGAATTTCGAATATTTAAGGAAATCCATTGTATTACATAATTTTCATCATCTTGACCCATTTAAAGAAGGGTGTAAACAGTTTTCTTTTTTAAAGAGGTTGTGGGCCACTTAAATATCAGTTAACATTGTTTAATGAGTGCGGTTCAAACAAAAATGGTATCAGTTAATGTTAACCCAACCATCTCAAAGTCAAAGTGCCACGTGATATTAGCCGTACAAAGTTCCATGAGAACTAATAGAATCCTGGTATCTTTGGTTTTGAAGAAAATTAATCTCTTAAATAAAATTTGTACTTATTGATGGATTATATATATATATATATATATATATATATGCACACACACAAAATATATTTAAAATTCCCCACTAAAAACATTTTAGAATTTGTCAAATATTGTTCTATGCAAACAATTCTTAATAACATTTCAACAAGAAGATGATATAGAATTCACCCTTGGATTGTCCACGTGAAAATGAGACATGAGTTTTTATGCTGTTTTATATATATATATATATATATATGTGTGTGTATTGAGTCATCATATATATATATATATGTACAAAACACCATCAAAACTCATGTCTCATTTTTATGTGGACAATCCAAGGGTGAATTCTATTTCATTTTCTAGTTGAAATATTGTGATATATACCAGCCCATTTAACTTGTGAGTAGAGTGTTTGCCAATGGCCCAAGAAACCGTGTTTCAATCCTAGGTTGAGACATACCAAAGACTCAAAAAAAAATGGTACTTGATGATGCCTTGCTTAACACTCAGCACTCTAAGGTACAGGTTTAGGGTAAAGTGGAGCAATCCAAAGAATGGAGTAGCATTCCCACCAAAACCTTGGTGTAGTAACTAATAAAACAAGAGCCTTCTGGTTGCCCTTGACAACAATTGCTAACTTTACTTTTTACAATGTATATGTGGTGGGCTCAACTGTTCAATTAAAGATATGAGCAATCAGTCTATCTACACAGATGGTTTAATTATAATGGTGAAGGTTTGTATTGGACCTACTACACATTTTGGTTTGATTTCTTTATTTAATGGCATATCAAACTTTGTGTGTTATTCAATGTCAAAGATATTCTTGAAAAAGAACAATAGTAGTAATGCATTGTTGGATATACTTTTGGGATGAGCTTAGAACAGAAGAATAGAGCATCAGTGTGCTAAGGGTTCTTCTGAATGCTCTTGAAGATTTTTAATTTAGATTTTTTTTCTTTCTCCCAGACAAGATTCTTTACCATAGCTAAAAAATCCTGTCTATCCTGCAACTCACATCTTTCTCAAGTGATATTCACACAACATAAGATACTAACAGTCTCATTCAGGACTAAAAATTCATTTGTTGCATCCATTTTCTAAAGACCAAAACTCTTACATCAAACAATTAACGGATATATAAAGACATTATTTGTTAAACAATCCTGCAAATTATCCGTTCTACAGATGTTTGCAACAATTTTCAAATAAACATTACAGAAATCAATAAATTTTGATTACAGCAAGAATAAATGAAAAAAAATTCTGGTTATCTATGAGGCATTTATTACTTTACTGTCTCAAAATGGCTGCCACTTGACGTGCTGAAAACTAACCCTAATACTATCACTGAAAAAACAAAATATATCAAACAAATAAAACTATTTAAAAAAACATTGAAGATGCCATTCAGGAAAATAAAGTCATCTGTAACTTTTAAGGGGGGGGGGAATTTTAAAATGGTAAAAGTAACAATAGTGAATTATATTTTCAATAGAATATATGCGTTTATTTATGTGTGTATGCATGCATATACAACAAATATAAGAAGAATTGTAAAGACACAGACTTTTACAAGTAGAAAAGTTTTTCTTTCTCTTTCTAAAATCAAACAAGAAGTGAGAACAAAAGCCAAATAATTTTCTTCAGTCTGAAAGGCTGAAAACATCACCAATAGTAGGTAAGAATAGAACACCCTCTGTCCTTTCATCTTACAAATTGTTGCTCATCCTGAGTGGCTGTGACCTGCTGAGCCACTCCTGACAAATTCTCATTAACTGATGGTTTTAGGCATCAATAGATGAACAATAAAAACTAAAGGCAGTTAAGCTACACTGGCAATCATATTTGGAATACTATAGACACAGACAGACACGTACACACCTGTACCTATCAAAAGAGACACACCAGTGCCACTTTGCAGAGATGCAAACAGAGACACACTTACACACATATGCCTAGATGCAGAGACACCAACAGACACACACACATGTCTATGTACAAATACATATACACCTGTGTCTCTGTGCAAAGACGCAAGCAGAGACACACTTATGCACCAATGCCTATGTGCAGAGACACAGACAAACACAGACATGTCTATGTGCAGAGATGCAAACAGACATACACACTTGCACTGGTGCCTACGTACAAAGACAGAAACAGACATACACATACATACCTAGAGAAAGAGACACAGACAAACGCAGACATGTGCCTGTGTGCAGAGACAAAAATACAAGTATACACATCCATACACTCCTGTGACTTGAGTCATGTCAGAAAAATGTCTGGGCCATCTTCACAGATGTCACCATTCACACTAATCCAAACAAAAAATAGTTATTATCAGGCATTTTATAGCAAGATTCAATTTGTTTCTCTCACACCATTCCTCTGTACTTTAAAATTCTCATTTGCTCCTACATTTTATTTCAATTTATTTAGCATTTCATCAGTTCTGAGGAGCTATCTATAGTTCAAGTTGTTCCTCAGGTGGAGTTCTTTGGCATACCAGTAACAAGACCTTTCTAAAACATTTGTTTTGGTTGGGTTTTATGGCATATCAACCACTGTAGGTTATTTAATGCCAAATCCATTTTTATACTTATAAACAGTTCTAATTCAAACCATTCAGTTTACCATAAGTATACAGTTTAGTTCTATTTGACCTATAGATAGGACCCTATCAGGTGCTACCACTCCAGGCCAGAGTGAACCTGGGATTGATGGCAATGAAGAGGTGAAGTTAGTGTATTCTACAGCCCGAACTGACTGGGCAAAAGATATTTAGTGTTAAGATTAAGCGAATTGATGAATACTCACAACTTAGGTCAGAATAAAATTTGATTTGCTAATTTAGTTTCCATATTGATAATAGTTATGCAACTTTTAAACCCCATTCACACATATGCAGATGGGTTACATGGAATTATTAGCACATTCATCCCTGCCCCTTGCCTCATCTGTTTAACTTGGGGTTTTTTTGTGAGATGGGAGATAAGTAGCTGTACAGCTGTTGCTTAGAGAAGAGATGCTTCCAGGATTTATCCAAAATAGCATACATCACTTTTTTGTCGTTCCTATTTAGCTCTTTTTCCATGCGTTTCATGAAAAGTTATGCTCAATAACCTGTCGATAGCAGTCCATGTCTTTTCTATGCTTATGCTGAAATATGCTTTTTTTGTATGAAATTATTTTCTTTCGTTAGATCTATTAAAGTTTACAGTTTGTAATCTATTCAGATTATAAATAGAAATGATGCCAAAGTATCGCCTTTCAAGACTCCAGCAACAATATCAAGGGAATCAGTGTCCTCATCGAGTGAGTGAACCATTGTTTTCTTGTTTTTGTTGAGTATTATTATGTTTGCCGATGGTCTGGGAGACCAGGGTTCAATCCCAGGTCAAGTCATCCCAAAGACTCAAAAAAATGGTACTTCATGCCTTCTTGCATTATAAGGTAAGGATCAAGAATGAAGTGGAGCAATCCAGGGAATTGAGTAGCGCCCTCCCCTACATTTCTGTGTAGTAGCTATTGAAAATGGAGCCTTCGGGTCACCCTCGACAAAGGTTGCCAACTTTACTTACTTATTGTAGCAGTAAAAGTTTTTAGGGAGACCACATACTAGAAGTATTTGCTTCATCTATGGAATCAAATATTTTGGAAAAAAATCTACAAAAATAGTGTTGTCTTTAGATTTTTGCACATACTCTTTCGACGAGTCAATGAATAATCAAAATCTGAGAAATTATAGATTGATTTTGCTAAGAGCCATTCTAATTTTCCAGGTTGCATAGGATTGTGAAAAATTAGAAACCTAAGCAGCCAAAACAGTAAGAGTTTTTTTTTTGTAGTTTTTCGAGATTCCTGTGTCGCCTTTTGTGGGGAAGGAGAAGATGCAGCTTTTTGTGCCTATCCTTATTGTATTTTGTTTGCTTAAGGCATTGCAGAATTGAATGAGTATGTCATCAAATCTCCTTGTTTTCTAAACTTTGGGAGTCATTTTATCAAGACCTGACATTTTATCTGCTTTTAATTTTTCCTGTACTACATCAAAATCAACCTCCATAAAGTTCACAAGTTTAATGTCTAGTTAGCAATGAATAATTTCTTCCATAGTTTGATCAATGATTTCAGATGAGTTTCCAAGCAAAAATTCTTGAAACATTCTTCCCACTAATGAAGTCTTTCTTCTTGACTGGCAGATTTTAGTTTTGATCTTGAGGTGCTTTTCCTTCGACCAACTTCCTTTTCTGTCTGCCATGTAAATAGAGATTGTTTATCTTTGACCCTAAAGAATATTATATATATATGTATATATGTGCACACACACACACGTGTGTATCATTTATTTTGGTCACCTGTTGGAATCACTTAGTTTGCTTGTAACAAGACCATTTCAAGACATTCTTTAAAAACCACTTGCACATGCACAATATGTATAAGTTTCTCATTTATTTTGTTGGATTTGGTTTGGTTTGCTTTTACGGCATATCAACCATTGTTGGTTATTTAATACCAAATCCTGTTTATACATATATCAAATATGTGATTTATTAATACATTTTGTAGATAGACACAGTTAAATGATCTAACAGTTCTATTTCTGGTCATTCAATTTAGCCTGAATCAATGAAGTTCCGAGTATTGCTATGTATCACTAACAATTCAATTAAACATCAGCCATTTGTTTACACACTGTTAAATGATCAAATAATTCTATTTCCAACAATTCAGTTTAGCATGCATCATTTGTTGGCACTAAATTTAAATGTCAAGCAGCTCTATGACACATAAATAGGACCCTGTCAGGTGCTACATCTCCAGACCAGAGTGGACCTGGGAGCGATGGCAATGAATGGGTACTCTGCATTCCTCAAAGCTCCAGCATTACTGGAGCCCCCTCATCAGATGGTTTAATGTCATATCTAGAGCACCGATTTGGTGGAGGGACTTACCCCTCTGCAGATATGCAGTTGGTGTACATTTATTTTGAATACAAGATTGTGTTATTTGGCATGCAAGGAACAAGACCCTTTTAAGACATAAACTGATACAATTTTGTGATTTCATGAGTATCATCAGCTTGAACCAGAATTGTTAATTTATTTTTCACGTTGCTAAGTGTTATACTTTTTTTTTAAATCAAGCACTCAAACACAATCAAATGATATTAGATGAAGCCATTTCCTTGCATTTTAATTTGTCTGACCAAACTATCATTTGTTAGTTTTGTTTTAATGCCATGTCAAACTATATCGTTATATGTTGTTGCTTGTGTTTTATGGCATATCAATCCTTCTATGTTATTTAATACCAAATCTTGTTTATTTATATATATATCTGTGAGTTGTAATTGAATAGTTTGTAGGTAACAGTTTTTAAATGAGTCAGAGCTCATTTGTTTGCATACAGTTAGATGATTTCAAGTATTGCTAACAATAATTTAATTCAGCATTAATTGTTTGCACTCTGTTAAATGGTTTAATCTATAATATATAATTAAACTGTTCTATTTGACCAACAGATGGAACCCAAACAGGTACTACCACTTCGGATCAGAGTGGGCTTGGAAATAATGGCAGTGAAGGGATACCCTAAATTGCCCCAAAGCTCCAGGACTGGAACCTCACCATTAGATGGCTTAGTGTCATATACAGGATATTCTTTAAGCAGATGTCTTACTCTTCATTCAAGAGACCGACTAAAATTGATTGTAACAGATGTGTCATGTAATGTTTGAAATTAGGAAATCCTGATATTGATAGACTCATGATATAATTTTTCTTTTTATTAGGAAATGTATTCTTATAAGGAAATACATTTTGCTTTTTAAAATAAATTTTCAAACATTTATTACTTAACATAGATTTTTAACTGAATGTTACCAACAGAAATAGAATTTTCAAAACTTTCTAATTTTTTTTTGTTTCATCTCACAATTCATATGCCCTGATTATTATTTAATGTTTTCACATTTATAAACCAAAGCATTTAATCTTTGCAAATAATTCAAATCATATATGAAAAAATCAACCCCTGAAGACTTGGTATTTTTTCATAATTGTACATTTTCACACACACATAATATTGATGATATAGTTTGGTATATTAATAAATAAAGAATGCACAATATCACTGATAGAGCACAATATATCTAAGCTAGGATAGTGTAGACACAAAGTCAATCTAACTTGGTAATGATCAGTTTGGACCAAGTTTTGATCCAATGATTGCATTGGCAATAAATTAAGAGTGACCAAACGCCTATGGCAATGTCTAAGTTATCCTAACATGTGAAATTCTTCAGTTTCATCAAATAAGTCTATTTTAGTGGATACATGAAATTATTTGTGATGAGTTAATTATTTATTAAGAGTGCAGAGCTGGACCTACTGATTTGCAAAAACATTTATATACTATATGTGTGTGTGCGTTAAAAACTTAAAATCCTGTTGAAAGTGTTGATAAAAATAATTTTTAAAAAATTTCACACACAAATACTGATGATTGAGAACATCTCACAAAACTGGCAGAACCTCAAATAGAATATTTGTACATGAAACCTTTTTTTTATTGGTTTTAAATAAAGGTGTTAACAGGATTTTAAGATTTTAACATATATATGTTGCTCTTTTTCTTGGTGTGAGGTGCTGTAATAGAACAAAATGTTTTAGTTATAATTCTAAAATGAGTGAATGAGTGAGAGAGAGAGAAAGTGAGTTTGTGTGTGGCTCAACTCTCAAAAATTCTTATTCATGTTAGGAAGTAAAATGAATTCTGAGAAGTTAAATGCTTGTCAGTTTTAATATATGATATTAAATGCGGATTGTTGAACTCGTATCAAGCACATTTTTTATTTATCACATTCAAATTTGGTAATTCTAAAATCACACACATATTATATACATTCTGTTGGTGTATCCCCTACAGATGGACTCACCCTCATATGACATATACCGGCTAAGCTCTCTTTTGAGCAGACTCGGCGAGCCGTCACCAAGAACGGTGATATTCATGATTGTGTTAAGCTGAGGAGGGGTTTCTCTTAGCTATCGTTTATGTATGTACAATTTTCTTTCAATATATTTCTTATCACACATTTCCGAGTTGTGTTATCACTTGAACCTCCCTTTGACCATAACACATTCACAAGATGATCGTTCAAGAAGTTCTAAGCCTCACCCTGAAAGAAGAACATTGTTGAACATTTTTACTGTGGCAACACACTACCACTTAGAAAATGAGAAAGAGTGAAACAAAAATTAGAGGTTGTGTGTTACCACAACAAAAATTTTCTGTTCGGTTTGGTTTGGTTTATTGCGTTTTATGGCATATCAATCTTTGTAGGTTATTTAAAGCCAAATCCACCTTTATGCAAATAATCAGTTCCATTTCAAACAATTCAGTTTAGCTTGAGTACACAGTTAAATTGTCAAAAACATTTCTATTTCAAACTATTCAAGCTGTTATATATAACAATTCAGTTTAGTGTAAATACAGTATCAATGTCAAAAACAGTTCTATTTGAAATAATTCAGTTTAACATAAGCACACAATTTAAATGTAAGTACGGTTCAATTGCCAAATCATTTCTATTTTAAGCTAATCAGTTTAATCAAATAATTCAGTTGAGCATAAATATGGCATTAGTTCTATTTGACCCATAGATAGGGCCCTATCAGGTGCCACCACGCCGAGCCAGAGTGGACCTGGGAGCAATGGCAATGAAGGGGTGTTCTATATTCCCGAAAGCCCCAGAATTACTGGAACCTCACCAACAGATTGTTTAGTGTCATATCCAGGACACTCATGGGGGGGTCTTACCACTCTGCAGAGGTGCAGTCAGTGTATTCTACAGCCCCAGCTGACTGGGCAACAAAAATGTTCTGTTATACTCTTCTTTCTGGGTTAGTCTCATAACTTTGTGAACAACCCTCTCTCTCTCTCTCTATATATATATATATATATATGTGAGTGTGTTGAGAGACAGAGAGATAAAATAGATCTCTGAATATAATGTAATACAAATAAACAAAAATCAATAGATTGATAA